>OZ005740.1:302226195-302325845 GCA_963930735.1 Dioctria linearis | reverse complement strand
AAAAATGCTCGCGGATTTATATTTAAAATTCTTTTTTGTAAGCCATTATGCTTTCCTCGCATATTGGCACCATTGTCATATCCCTGTCCACGCATATTATGAATATTTAAATTGAGATTTGAAAGTTCTTTTGAAACAAATTCGGTTAACCCCTCGCCGGTAGTATTTGTTATTGGATAGAAACCCAAGAAATGTTCACGTAATTCAATTTTTTTTGATTCCAAATTCACAATTCTTATTACAATAGTTAATTGCTCGGTATGACTCACATCTGGTGTGCAATCCAATATAATTGAAAAATATTTTGCTTTTCTAATTAAATCTAATATAGCGTTTTTAATACTTGTGCTAATAATATTGATAATTTCGTTTTGTATTTTATCCCCCAAATAATGAGGCATTTTTTTGTTCCGAGACTTTTCAATCCGTTGTACATGCTCTTGCATAATAGGGTCAAATCTAGCAACCATTTCTACTGCTTTCAAAAAGTTTCCATTGTTATTTGCATATAATTGATTTGACTTTCCTCTGATGGCAAGACATTGTCTAGAAAGATATTGAATAATTGATATTATTCGTTGAATTACTTCATACCAATACTTTCGTTCGGCTTGTAATAGTCTTTGGTTCGCAGCATCAACTGTAGTATTATTTTTTAATGATTTATTTAACAATATCCATTTTTTTATATTTTCATTATGAAACTGACTTTTTTCATGTCGAGACAAAGTTAACGATAAATGTTGCCAATCAGAAAAACCAGATGAATCGGCTAGACTGCTTTTATCACCGAAACCAAATATCCTACAACAAAAACAATACACAGAATTTTTTTTAATGGAATACACAAGCCATTCGCGTTGTGTTTCTTCTCCGTTCGGTAATTGTCTTAAGTAATATTTTTTTGAAAATTTACGCCCACTTGACAACGGAAAATCGAAATTTTTTACTTGATGCGGTCCTTTTTCAACAAGGTTTCGTGCGGTAATACTTGATATATTATTTGCCCACATACCTGGATCGTCCAATATTATATTTGTTTCAAAATTTTCGCCAGATGAATTTTCAGGCCGAATTTCTGTACAAATTTCATATTCATTCGCATCGCTAGAATTTTCATTATCGTCAATAGAGTTTTCTTTTTCATTATTTACAACAGATATTTCATCACTTTCACTATCTATGATAACGTTATTTTCTATTTCTATAGTTCGTATTTGATTGCTTGACGATGCTGTTGGTGTATTTTGAAAATATTTTGAAAGCGAAGTCTTCAAACTATGGATAGATTTCACTTTATTTAAACGCTGCTTTTTATATTGCGCTCCAGATAAACGTTTAGTTTTTCTTCCGGTCATATCTAAGGGTGCAAATCATACAAATAATAAATATCTAACGTTCATCATAACAATATTGGTTAACAAAAATATAGAAAACATTGCATTATACTTACCAAATTCTATAATATTATTCTGCTTTCTAATCTAACAAATCTATGAATTAATACCGATAAAATAATAAAACAAATTTAAATTACTTTTGTATTAGGTCGCAAACTTGAAATGTTGATTTGGTTCAAAAATTAAAACACTAAATGACTTTGATAAGATAATGACAGTGACAGATATATGAAAATTAAGCTGGAGTGCGTTCAATGAAAATTAAGCTGGAGTGCGTTCAATTAAGCTGGAGTGTGCCCAATGGGTGCGTTCATTGACAAAATAGTCGTTTTTTTTTTTTAATTTTTCAAAATGAAAATTTTTTTTTGTAGTTTTTGCAAATGGTTTTTATTTTAAATTTGCCGCTCTTTTCAAACGGCCGCCTGCGTGCAACGCACGCGTTGAACGCCCGCTTGGAGCGCCCCTGAGTAATGTCTTCGTCCATTGACCAATACATTTGCTCTTGTGGTAAGCGGCGATATCCAGTAAGCAAAAGGAATCCAATAAAAGCTCTTACTTCCAATTCATTGGTACGAAATTCATGGCGGCTTTTTTGCTGGGAATATAAATTGCTTTGTTCAACTATTAAAGAAATCACCTCTCTGTCAAAAAATAGCTCGAATATATCTGTGCAATTTTTGCCACCTAATTTTTTTTCTAAGTGTTCGAGATCTTTGTCTTTCTCGTCAATCGGTTGCTTCATATAATCAGGGGCTACTTTTACCCATCGCAAATTTCGAATGTCGCAAGTTGCATTTTCAAACACATTATCTCTTGTTTGCATTTCCAAAAGATCGGGGTCGCTGCGGTTTTTCAGAAAGTTTGCCTCTTCAGAATCACCATCCCCAGTATTATACACTTCTTGAACACCAGCTGTTTCTGTAGATAAGAGATCTCCGCAATCTTGGCGCAAGTCTACTTCCTCAAAAGCACCATCCTTGGTATGCACTTCCAAGACACCAGCTGTATCTGAAGGTACGGGCTCTCCGTAATCTTCCAAAAAGCTATCGTCAAAGTCTTCTTCGCCGGTTATTTCATTAGCATCTGGAGGAATAATAACTAAATCCAACGCATCATGACTTGTTTCATGTTCTAAATAAGTCATTACTTCCTTCATTGATAAAAACTTTTTAGCCATTTCCTAATAAAAATATTTTTTATACATATTATATCTAATTAAAATTTTTATCCCAAATTTTACCTTATCTTGCTGACGTTGCGAAAACGAAACACGAATTTTGTGCTCAGATTCAACACAAATTAAAAATTGTTAAAAGTGTTGGTGCAAAAAAAAGCACTTCTAATGCTATTAATTATAGAATTTTAATACCGCAGGTGGGATTTATATAATTTACAACATAGAAAGCATTCATATATTAAATTTTCCCTAAATAAATCTAAAATGCACAAAATCTAGTGAATATATCTAAGCTATACATAACGAAATTTTTCTGAAATTACGTCTACCCAAACTCTGATTTATCTCAATTTCATAAAACAAGCAATGGCGTCATAACCGACAAAAATTTTCCAGAAAAAAACCATTTTGTACCGTGTTGCGTTTGCGCAACGTTAGCAGGGAATGGGCAGGAACTAAGAGAAAAGCATCTTTTACCACTTCATCAGATGAGGACAGTTCACATTCTGATTATTCAGAGAGAGAGATATTGAATTTTTAAAATATGCTTCTAATGAAAGCCAACTTGATACAATAAGACAAAAAATCGAAGATACTTTCCAATACAGAAAACATCTAAAAAATATAGGGGAGGATATTTTAAAAATATTTCCACCTATTTTGGTAGGAAATAGATATTTTCTTTTGCAATAATATTAATATTAAAATTTTAATTATTGTAGTTATTAGGGGATTTCGTAAGGATAAATCCAATAATTTAATAAAGCTCTGGCCAAATTCAATTGCCAAAGTTCAGGATTAATTTAATAAATCACTACCTTTAAAAAAGAGAGAACTGCAAAAAAAAAATAATTTTATTTCTTATCTAACTTGAGCTGGTATACTTTAAGATTGCAGTTCCACAACAAAAAGTTTTTTCACGCTGCTGTTTTTATTACCACCAACATTCATGAGATGGAACGGTACTATTTCAAGGGAGTCAATATTTGCCGCTGTCGATAAATTTATTGTCTTTAAAAAGGTAGAATTATATATTCAAAAGGCAAACAGGTGTATGTATATTAATTTTATTAACATATTCTTTAAGGCGGAAAGACCTTTAAACGATTTAAAGAAGGATAAGCCCCTTCAGCCAAGACTAGTAGCTATAGGGCATCAAAAAAAGGCCATAAATCATCATATACGATCCAAAGCACAGTATGTCAGTAATGAAATAAGTAAAGAATTAGGGGCATGAGGAGTATGGCGGAGGTACTGATGTATACCACTCTTGAACCTTCGCGGATTGTAAGCGCAACGAAAGACAGAAGATGGTATACTGTTCCCCATTAACACAGTTTTATGTAAGGTGTATCACGCGCATCGAAGTGCGAGTATTGCTTACAGTAAGGGATGACTATAAGTTATATCGTTGTCGGTCGCCACTAATCAAATACCAGACAACCCGATATTTGTGTAAGTCTGATGCCACCAACAAGAAAAATGATAAAGTCAAAAATTAAGAAAACACTTCTTACAATCACCTAAAGCCATAAGTAAAAACTTACCAATTTAATATTATAATATAAGATTTGAGGTACAAAACTTAATATAAGAATACTATCAGATAATCAGTGGGTCTCAAAGAAAATTAGCAAATATCTAAAAACTCCATTGTTTTTTAATGAGAGTTCAGTTCTTATTTTAAGAGGAGTTAGTACTCAGCAAAAGTTTCGATTTAGATACCAGCGAGCCTGTAGGCAATAAAATTTACTATACGTAGGTTTGTGTCCTGAAAGTGAGAAAATTCACATAAAATTAGCCTAGACCTAAACCAAAAGCGCATTAGAGACATCTAGCGTAAAAGACAGAAACCCAACATGCGATAATTTAAGACGAAAAATGAAAATTTCTAGTTCAAAGAAATTTAAAATTTTTAACGAGAATTAACTCTCCTAAAATTTTTTTGCACATAATTGTTAAATATACTATTTTTCTTTGTATTTCAACCACTTTCAACGAAATATTGCAATTTCTAGTCGGTGAAATATCGTGAGAAAAAACAAGTATTATTAGAGTCGAATAATTAAAAAAAGCGCAACTAAAATTGAAAAAAACTCGACGTTGTTTGCTAGATCTAGGCTTTATCTTTCTCAAATACTCACAATCTAAAGAAATGGGCATGCCTACTAACAGGAATTTGATTTAAAAAACTTCAGTTTTTACCATTTTTTACAAGTTTCCGAGCTGATATCTCCATTTCAATACACTTTTATTAATTTTTGCCGCCGTTATTTACTAGACTTCTTCATTACCTTTAATTTAACATATAAATCATTATTCTGCCACAAATAGTTGGCAAGAAATTCGCATTGAAAAATGTATGAAACTTGCAAATCTTGGTACTGACTCCTCTTATACGTTGCTACTAAGTTCTCAAAATAAAAGTTTAGATTTAAAAACGTGAAATAATGAAGTTTTAATCGAAACGTACTCCAAATCCATAATTTATGCAGATAGCGATAAAGCAGCAAAAGGCATCCAATATTGCGGCGATGCTCGAATGGAATTCCCACGACGAGTCAAAGGATGATATTTTATAAATAATAAAAATATACATTTCAAACTACTAATGTAGGTATACTTTATAATTAATAATTAAAGCTTATCTCAATCAAAGAGAACTGTACCCAAACAAGGGTTCCATCTTTGTTCATATTTGGTTGAAAATTGTCCCTTCTCAACGAAAAGATGGATAATATCACAGGAACTAAAGACGTAATTTTCTACTGTCGGATAAGTAGCAGATGTTCTCAATATTTGTTCGTGTAGGAAAATTACAATAAAACCAACAAAAACATTTAAATCATAGTAGCTTTAATTGCTTTCATATTTAATAGGAGAACTGGAGTTTTTGTTTTTTTGCAATTATTAAAGCAAAACAAAAAATCATTAGTTCGCACTTATTTTGGTAATTAATTACCCAAAATAAAACAGGCAGACGTGCATTTTTTTTCGCATTGGGTAACTAGCCAATTTCAGCCGCTTGTGCAGAATAGCAAATTAAGCCTATATGTGTGGGTGTATCACAGATCTTATACTACCTATACATATACCATATATAGTTAAGTAAGTAACCGTAGTGATAACATTTTGTGAGTTTGGTGGAGTGGAAAATGCCTAATAAACTCATCTGTTTGAGTTACAAAGCTACAGTTGATTGCCTACCCATATACATATACTGTTTTCGGTATGGAGTACCATTTACAAAGCTCCTTAAGGATTTCCTTATTTATGGATGCCCTGGTTTAGTCCTATTACCCACATCGGACAGAATTTCATGATACGCACTCTTGTTAAGAGGATTTCCTGGGTATCCGTGCATAATATGTTTATGCCAAAGACTAAACTCTATATAGTTACACAACGTAAATTCTCGTACATACATAACTAGTGGATGTAATTTGCTTATAAGTATTTAAAGCAATGAGACTATTCACTATCACTGGTATACTATACACATACTATATACATTCATTCGCACAAATTTATAAAGATAATGCCACTGAAAGAAGTAGGCAGGCAAATTTTACTCTTCCGATTGTTAAATTTAATGGATGAGAAGAAGAATCATTTTTGTCAAAAGAGACTTTTACTGGCATGAAAACTGAGAACAGGCTTCATGTGGGTTCGATAATTTCATTTATTTTTTTCTTCTTTATAAAGCCCCATTATACCAGCCTTTTCCTGAAAAGTTTGACTTTTTCGCGGTCTTTGTTTTAAACGTTTGTGGTTTTTGGTATTTGATCCTCTTTGTTATGATATGATGACAGAAGGAAAGCTCTGGGAGACAATGAGGCATAATACTGGTAGCCCTGAACTTGGCGTATCTACTCTAAAATGCACCTATACACATCTAGATAATCAGATGACATCTTTGTTTTATTCTCTGGCATTTTATAATGAGGCAAAAAAAAAAGAAAAGAAAAAACAAATAATAAAACAGAAAGTAGGCTAAAGGGAACATATTTTAAGATTTATTTCTGCTTAAAAATCCTTCAAAATTATTACTCCTGGATTTCAGCCTGGTTTTCTTTATTTTAAAAATTACGTCGAAAATTGTTCTAAAGGAAAAATGATTGAATTTGTAATATTTAATATTATTACCTATTTTGACATCAAAGTGAGTCTAAAATGTTACCATCTATATTCTCTTAAAGTATACCTAGTTAAAGGAATTTCATCTGGATGCTGGGTAACAATTTAATTTGTTTCCAATATTAAATAACAGAAAATAAAAGAAAGGCATCCTAAATTTTATAAACTTGTGAATTTCATACAGGTTTTTCCATATAGGCCCCCCCCCGTATTATATTACAAACCACATTTTTCTTTTTATTTTGTGTAGCGTTCAGATGAGATCCTATTGAAGATATAAAAAAAAGCCATGAAATAAAAGAATCAGAATCTCCCGATAAGCATTTATTTAACTTATACCACATAACCTATAGGTTGAAGTAGCTCAGCAAAGAATACATCCGTTCCACTTTTACGTGACATAAAGGGCTCATAACTTTTACCGACAAGAAAGCGAAAATATTCAATAAAAATTCTATGCCAAGAAATAAAAAAAAAAATAAAAAATATTTTAGAGGGACCTTTTTGAATTACTAAAATAGGGTTAGGTATAGTGTGCCTTTGGATTATTTAGTATGTAGGCACCCAAAGTTGTTCTAGAATGGATAATACTTAATTTTGACGGATTATTGATTGCTGTTTTACTAAAGCTTTACATTTCTCTCCCTTGGCTTTTGTCGTGACGTTTTATTTATAAGTACATATGTACATACGTATGTATAGGTACTGTCAGGCAAAGTGAATATTGTTGAATATGATATTTTTGCATAATTTCAGTTTGCGTCAAGGTCAAGCTGATAGTTTTCAATGGTTAAGGAGGAAACAGTTATTTCTTATTATAGATCGCCATCGGCTCCACTCGTTTAGTTTTCTTAAGCTATTTTAGACGAACTCATTAGATTTGAACCTGACCACACCCGATTTGGATGAAGTTTCCACAGTTTGTGTGAAATACGAAAAGAGTTCACACGTTTTTTTCCCTTTACACTTTCTTACCACGGTCCTTTCCTAAGGGTGATTGGAAATTTTGTGATTTTACGATGAATCGTAATTTACAAAAAAATCATATCGAGAATGGTGCAACCAATTTCTGTGTTCCATATGTGTTTGTAAGAAATGGTTCGTTACCCTCGACATTAATTTTTATTTTAGACAAAAATAATATTCAAGGGATCTTGAAAAAGGTGAATTCGCAGAAAAGGTGTCTTAAATTAGTAGCAGTGTCATTGTCTGCCTGGTGTAATTGAAAACTAAAATATCCGGCGCCAGACCTTTTCAAGATCCTTGATGTATTGTGAATACCTGCATGAATAGCTAGAGTTGGAAATTAAGGAGGTAGAAACTTTCTGGTTCCGGACAGATCATTCATTCGAAAAGGTACTGTGATATGTGACGGAAGTGGTGTATTTAAAAATTATTAGAAAGTTAATGTATTTCATTTTAAGAAAGACTTAATTGTTGGAAAATAATAGGGTGAAGAAAGGCAAAAGGGTGAGTTATCTACTCACTGAGTGAAATGTGGTAGTGCTGTGCTAATGATTTGTTTAGTGTAGTTCGTAGAATCGTAGAGAAATTGTGCCTACTGTCACTTTGACTGACAGCTGATTTGACAAAACAAAATGTCTAAACTGCCCAATTTCTTCGTTCCTCTTGTAGAACAGAAAATTATGCGCATTAATAAACTAAGTCCGTGCTGCGAAATCTTTATGTTTCACCTGTAAATAGAAAACGATGAGTAGATATTCTTCCAATAAGCTATCACGACGCTGATGCCTGTTGTCCGCTGTCAATCATCGTAGAAACTAAAAAATGCAAAACGACGTCTAAGCACAATCACATGTAGGTGTCGGTAGTGTAGCGGTAATGAAAAATATCGTTTGGTTGCTCATTTATTACTGACTTTATTCTCAAACTATTTTGCTCTATAAAACTTAATTAATTATTTCAATCTAATCTAAACTGCAATTCTTTAATATATTAATTCAAATCTATATCTAAGTAAATGATTTTTTAATTCTGCACAAATTTCTTAATGCTAATAAATAATTCAAATTACACTTCAATTTTGAATATTCCAATTACTTTAATCCTACAAACTATTGTTGAAAGAAAAGAATTAATTGAGATTTGTCAATTATGTATTAAAGTAGCACGTAGTGTAAAGATGACCTTATGAACGGCAGATTTTGACACTGTGTATAGGTTAATTAATTGATTATTTCCAGTATTAAATGTGTTATTCCTACATAAATCTAAATTGTTCTGTGACTACTATTTAGTGTAACCAACATCCCAAATAGCATGTGTTCACACTTTACGGACAATCACCCTTTCGAATGATTTATCTAGATAAGAATAAATACCTTGTAATTTTTTGTGACAAATGCGAAAGACGCGCGTTGAAAATTTACCAAAAAATATTTGTAGAATGTAAATTGAGAAAAAAATCGAACTAATTCAAGCAAAGGAAAAGAAGAATGAAATAAAATTTAAGCGAATTGAAAAGGAACTAAACAGAAAATCATTATGCACAAAAAAAAATGAATGTTAATTATTAATGTTGAAAAATGAACTTTACTTTAAAAAATTTAACTATTTTTGAATTAATCTCTGATATCCTTGAGAACTTATTGCAAATTTGAAACACTGTGACCTTTCGGCAGATGTATCTCTTTTGACAATTTGACGAAAAAGAAGAACGATTGACGAAATGACCCCCTTTTTATACCCTAGATGAAATCTATAGGGGTATATAAAGTTGGTCATTCCGTTTGTAACACCTCGAAATAATGATGGTAGAGCAAAATGAATTGGACACCCACACATAATATTAAAAGTTATTTTGATTTTTGCATGTTCGTCCGTCCGTCCGTCTGTCTGTCTGTCTGTGCGCACGATAACTCGAGAACGCGTTCACCTAGAAAGCTGAAATTTTGTACACGAACATTAAAAAAAAAAGTAAAATTAAGTTCGAAAATGAGACAAATCGGGCAACTCCTTCGTGGGGTTGCCATACAAAAATTTCGTTTCCCCCAATATATTTGGACACTAACAGAGAACCGTCGACATAGAAAGCTGAAATTTAGTACACTGTGTTTTCATACTAATAGCAAATAAAATTTCAAAAATGGGCTAAATCGGGCAACCCCTTCTTGGTGTTGCCATATAATAATTTTGGTTTTTTACATATACTTTGAAAACGATCAGTCCTAGACATTTTTATTGTACTAAAAACTTCTTCAGAATAAGAAATCCCATAAAATTGGTTATAATCATTTTTTCTATCCGACGAGCCGTTCTAGAAATATTTGCGAGAAACCAAATTAAATAATCTACATTTTGATAATTTTCTCTTGAAAATTGATTGTAAATTCGATGTTTTTAATGAATTTTTGTAAATTTTGGAACATCTGCTATAAAAATCTCGATTCACTACGTTTCATTTCAATGTAGTAGATTTTTATGTAATTTCGTAGTATTTGCTGTCTTCTTCCCACTGTGAGTCTCTTTCGCACTCATTGTGGGAAATGTATTAGTAAAAAATCGCCAATATCACGTTTCTCGCGTAGAATATCGCGAAACGAACGCAGCCATCGAAATCACGGTTCAATTCTACGTGATTTCAATATGTCAAACGTCGCGAAATTATAAAGTTTACGTTGTTTTGACATTATCGCGCGCGGGTGTCACGTCAAACTTTATTAATGATTTTTTTCGTGCTTCTTAGTGATTTTTTCAGGTCTTATCATCATTACGGATACCCTTTGTAATATCAGGTAAGCATATTTATTAATAATTTCATGGATTACGTGTGTATTTTGTGCATTCTACATGTTTGTGGGCAAGTGTCATGTAAGTATTTTCAGTACATTTTGTACTCTAATTGTCCACAAACATTTGCAATAATTGTGTTGATTGTGTGATTTGCTACGTGAATTAATGTTTTATGTACTATTTCTTGCATAAAACATAAATTCATGCAATATCTTCAATTTCGAATTTTCATGGACTTTTTTGTTGTGATAGGCATACGTGTACACGGTCATGATTTGACTTTCTGTACCTATGACCTTTCTCTTAGTTATAATTAACAATAAAATAACTGATATATTGCATCTCTAATTCATTTCTTTATTTCATTTCAGATTTTCGTGGGAATTTTTTTCTACCTGTGGGTAATTTTTTTGGTATTAATTTGGGAATTTGTGTGTATTTTCTTCCTTTTCTTTCAGGTTCGCTGAACAGTAGTGTATTATTAATTAAAAATGAATTAAGTTGATAACAGGATGTATTTAATTGTAGTATAGAAGTGTTTCGTTTTGTGGGTCAAGACAGTAGGGATTGGCACTCCTCCCGACTGTCTTGAAGGATGGCTCTCCTCCTTGTACCATGATGGGGTCATATAAATCGCGGATGGCTCTCCTTCCCGTGTTTATTGAGACGGTGATCCTCTCCACCCCTGGTTTCAGTTTTGTTATTGCTTGTGGCTCTCCCTGGACAGTGCGACTTGCAAAACGAGCACTCTCCTAGATAATTATATAGTAGAATTGGCAAATTGTGTAGAAAAGTAATGAAATGATAGGCACTAAGTCTATTGTTTTGATATTTACAGGTACGGCAGTCCACCATACGTGTATATAGCTCCGGGACCCTTGGCCTGATAAATCTTTATAATACTTGTAGTGCGAACGAGAAGAAAATAAAATAAAATGAAGTGTAATTGTAAATCGTATTAATGTTTTGTTTCTTCCAATGTTTCTTTTTCTCGGAAATAAATTATTATTTCGTTTTCGTTCTTGTTTTTTTTTTTTTTTACATTTTTATATGTTACATGTTCTGTCCGTGGTCAGAGCGAACACACAATAAATGATTAAATGTGGTGAAAATTATGCCACTGGTCTAAAGTTACCAATTCCATGCTTTTAATCGTTTATTCACCAAGTCTACACTTCAAACTCACACTAAATTTTCAAAATTTAATAAATATAAAATGCTTGTACGATTTTAATCATATACAAATGTTAAACCAGAATTCAATAAAAGATAATATTAAAGTAAATTAAAATTATCGAAAAAATGTTGTTGCCATTGAAGTTGTACTTATCAGCTCAATGATTGGCAGTTGATTTAACTTACTTGGCAGTCTATTTTATTGGGACTTGGGATTGAAATATTCTTTATTTCTTATTGCAGTCGATACACACAATAAGAATTGATACTTTAGTCACTTCTGAAAATAAAATCTTTAATCCAGTCGATACCCAGAACAAAAATGTTCATTTTAATTGTGAACCAAGCAAAGTAGGAAATAGGTTACTTGGATATAGACTACCACGTTAATCATTGCAATGCCAAACTGAAAAAGATATCGAGTCAAGTCAAGTCAAGTCAAGTGCTCTTGCGCTTTGAAATTTCTTCCTTGTCTTCCTTCTTTGGATTTTGTTAGAGGATTTTTCACATCCTTCAGATTGTCTTTTTTAGGGCGTTGGAGCTTATCATTGGCCCTCAGTTCGATTAGATGTTTTGCTTTTTTCTTCTTTTGATCCTTGGTTTGGTTTTATCACCTCTCGTGTTGTTGTTAGTGCTTTTCCTTACAGCTGCTGCGCCACATCAGCTGTATTTTCAGGTATCGAGTCAAGTCAGATTTTCGTTTATAAGCCATGGTTTTTGCACGGCACCAAGGACCGGTATTCACAAGCGCCTGGCAACAATAAGCATTGTAACTGCACCTCATAATTTGCTTTGGTAGTGTTACCGTTTCGTATAAAATTGTTTGTAAATTAATTTTACCTAATTACAAATTTCTTCCCTACTCTCCTACTCTTTAAATTACATATATTATAAGGACAACAATAATAATTATTACATGCGAATGTAGTACATGAAGGTACTGCCCGTATGCAGTTCTTGCGGGCTGTGATGTTTCACTACCGAGTTGTTCAAATTTAGACCTATAATTTCTAGGCACTTTATGAAATGTAGGCAGATAGTGTAACAGTTTGCGCTTAATGAGTTTTTATACGAAGTGTCTGAAATTGCATTGAAAAGGCGATGAGCGGCGAAGGGAGAGGTCGCGCTCAGCCATACACGCACACACACACACAAACACACACACGCGCGACCTAATGTTATGAACTTTATTGAACGTTCTTGTGTTTTTATATAGGGTCAAAAAGTCATCAATCATGCCTATCACAGGATGGTAAGTAATTCTGGAATACATAACTACTTAAGTGTTTAATTTTTTAGAAAATAGGATGTAATGCTTAGCAACCCGCTTATTATGATGCTTATATATTTTTGTTGCGCCAATAACCAGTATAGGTAAAAAGCACACAAATTCTAGTTTTGAAAGTGTTGTTGTTTCTAAGAAATTGGCTTGAGATCATAAGTTTTCTTTTTACCTATCTTATTTAAAATCGATGACAGGACAACTTATGTGGGGAGTTTGCAACAGGAGCAAACAAACTGACACAACAATTTTTTTCCGGGCGGGAATTGAACTCACAATTGTTAGAATCGGTGTCGGATGGAGAATGGAAGAATTTTTATTTTTAACGATTCAGAATTACATTTTAAATACATGAAGAAAAAACAACCATCACATCCGGGGCCTTAAACCGGGACCTTCCACTTTCCGGGCGACTGCACTTACCAACCACTGAGCTAACAAGACAGATGTTTTTCCTCTTGTAGTTCTTAATTTCATAACTAGCTTACTACGCCATACAGCTTTTAGCTGGCATTAACCAGTAACAATAATAAAAGCGCACAAATAAAATGCAATTTCTGCATTTTTTTTTATATATTTTTCTCGGTCGGGAATCGAACTCACAGTTATTAGAATCGGTGTCAGATGGAAAATTCAGTAATTATAAGATGAAAAACCATCTGTCTCGTTAGATCAGTTGCCCGGAAAGAGGAAGGTCCCGGTTTCAAGCTACGGAAGAGGCGGTAGTTTTTTCCTCGTGTATTTATGACTTAACAAATTTTGTTTTATGGTTCTTCCAGTACAATCCTAGTTCAATGCAAACAACGTATAGCCATCAGTTGATTTTTCATAGCCATACGATAGTAGGGAAGCATTAAATTTTCTTTAGAAATTTACTTGCAAATTATTCTTAAGAATTTTAATGAATAACTATTCACCGACAAAGGTCGAACCGAATTGGTGAATTGTTTCGGCCACAGGATCACTCCCCCCTAACATTTTAGTTGTTACCCACCCACAGGCTGCAGGTCTGGACACGAGGCTACAGGTCTGGACACGAGCCTGCACATGACTCGAACACAGGCACACTCATACACAGCGTGCGACCAAAAAAAAGCACTTTCGACCTATCCCTCTCATTCAATTTATTGCTTGTCCCGACAATATCTACCATCCTGTGAAATATTTGATACGCAAAACCAAACACCCTGTAATTTATAGCCTTACCTACCTAACCAACGATATTAGTACATTTTGAAAGATTCACTTAAAGCCTTACGATAATCTTTAATGTTAAAATAGAAAACCGCTCATTAAGCTCTCACAACATAAAATTCGATAAATGGTTTCCAAAGAACGAGTACCTATACTTCATTGACTTCTTCTTCCCTTTACCGCAACATATATAAGTTCGTATGCATACGTTAATGTTAGGGTTTTACCGACCTTCATACATATTTCAACAATTTTCGCACCCCATCAATTTACCAGGGGAATATCACGAATTTGGGAAGACATTTCCATGAGAAAGACGAAAAAGTTCATGTGCCTTGTTCTCATTGAAGTAGACTATATAACACACTTTACTCGAGTCCCATAGCTTAAGGATTTGACAAGAATCCTATTTGAACCAGAGAGAAAAACAGGAATTTTCAATAATGTACATAATTCCCTGAGTTCAACTATCGTGTAAATTCTTTTAAGGATTACATACTAAACCCACAACAGGCAATGAACAGGATACTTCCGCCCACTGTTGTCTATGATAGGTATGCTATACTGTATATAAACATTTATCCCAAAAAAGGATATCTGGTACTGTTCTATAGTTCACACACACACACACACACACAGAGCAATCTATGAATAAAGGATTTTGAACAAAGCTAGAGGATGTACCAGACAAGTAATAGTCAGAAAGTTCTGTCTACATGTTTGAGCTGTACCCAAAGTTTCTCCAGAATATGGGAAGTTATGTTATCCATTGCGTCCTTACATGCATGAGGAGCGATTTGTCTGATTTGTCTGCATGTATCACATTCTGTCCAGTCAGCACTTCAAGTCCAACTGAAACAAATATGTTTTCCTAGATGTCCTGACCACAGCGAAATGTAGACACAAGACATTTCCATCGCTTTTACATATATGCCTCGCTCTTTTTTCCATCTCAAAAGTACCAACCAACATACAAATAGCATAGAGAGATGGATGGTTGTGAAATATATTTTCCATTGTAAATGAATCAACAGTATACCTATACTCTCATGTTTAAATTAAGGTTCTCTTCTTTACTTAATGCAAATAATTGATGCAATAGAAAAGTCTTTTCTACGTATGAGAGGTAGTAATATTTTTTTAGGCAAATACTTCGTCACAATTGTATTAAGGACAAACTTTATTTATGCCAGTCAGCACTAGTGGATTGGGGATGTGGGTCGAGGGATAGAGATGGGAAAACACATGTTCAGGAGTAAAGAGATATTAGCAAGTTTCCTTCTTTTTTAAGGAATCACCCTGTTACATCAAAATGATACTGCAGGATGATTGGCTTCTTAAGTTTGATATGTTAAACAGGTGTTGACGATGTTTTTTTTTTTTTTTTAATAAAAAGAATGAAAAAAAAACTGAATTAAAATTCCCACATTTTATAGCTACCTTCGAGACGCAGAAGAGAAGGAGAAAAAAGTATGATACCTTTAAAGGGCCCATGCACGGTGACACATGTGTGTGCAAAGCCAAATACGATATTCTAGGTGGTGTTTTACAACCTGAATTTTGGTTTGAAGTGTGGTTTGCATAAAATCGAAATATTTATTTAAAAATTTTTGAGGATATTTAACGTGGTTGGACTGGATACGGGTCAGCTCTACAGTAATCCATGGTGAATGGGGTGTCCAACGATGAATTTAAATGAGAAGACGTGACTGTATATTAACTCCTATTGGTAATTTATTGAAAGAATTAGAACCCTAGCGCAATTTGAGTTGGTTTAACTATTTAACTATGGTTAACTAACATAAATCACTGTTTTCTTGACCTATTTACTTATACATACGTCTAGCTATCAAACAAGTATTGGAATACGGATTTGCTCGTATAAGTACTCTAGATTAGCCGAGGATACGCACACGTCTCAGTAAACCGAATATGGCTGTTCTCGTATTCTCTAAATTACGCGTGGAGATACGGACGTCTCGGAAAATAAAATACTGAAGGTCTCGCATTATCTAGAATAGTCTAGTTAGGCGGATGGTTTTACTTAAATATGCTGGTGGATTATTCAGAAAATTTCCACTCTCAATGAAATTTTGATCTTCTAAGCTATCGCACTGCTAGATTTTGCTTGGTCGACTCGTACAATTCAACTTTCTGTATCCTGCCGACTTACCTTCTATAGCTTTGGTTACAGCTGGCAGGCGACGGAAACCAAGACTAGATTGGCTAGCACCAGCAGGCGATGTAAACCAATGCGGCTGACTGGTTCAAGTCAGTTTGTATTCTGTGAGGGGCTGATCATTGGATGGATACATGTGTGTTCGTGGCTCTGTACATAAATATATCGATGGAGAGGTTTGTAATGAAGGCCAAATGCAGCGGAGACAAAATGGACTTCATTGTAGATGGAGCCGGGGAGGTGTCAAAACATGGGCGATCGGCTATTGTCATGTGCGCACAAACGGAAAGCTGTCAGGGTTTTACGTGAGCACCCAGCTATTAAGCCTTAATATCATGGCAGTCTTAATGCACGGATTTGCAGACAAGCAGTATGGAGTTATGCAAGAGACATACTCTTCTGTTCAAAGAAGAATGTCCGCCTAAGTCATGCAGACTCAGATAATCGCTTTTTGCCCACACAACCACAAGGGGGTCTTCTCCACGTTGAGGCGACTAATACTACTAATTACAGCACTATCCAGTGCTCCTCAACCCCGTAGTACCAAGTTCGCAATATCAGCTCAGCTACCCAATTGGTATGGCCTTTTATAACATGACCATGAGGTCATCAGTACTCCCAGTGGTATCTTTGCATGTAGATATCCTTCTAGTAATGGAACTGGTTACTCCATTCGGGTCTAAGATTTGATTAGTAACGTCTAAAACACTTATCCTATACAGACAAACACAGATATTAATAGGCGCTGTCAACGGGTACCACGGCGAAGGTTAAGATATGTCCAATTCAAGACTGGAGAGGCTAGATTAACACTAGTAATCATATAGCATACGATGCATACTAGGTAGGTATATAAGCGCTACTAACATACATATTCGATTTCCAACATTCATCAACCTTCATAACTTCGTTTCTTCGTTTTTCGTTCCGTGCGATTTGGACTCTGTCTGAGATTTTGTTATTCTGACTATCATGAGCACTTAACTTCTATGTATAATGACCTTCTTGCTATTTATACCCTACTACAGTACCCACAGAGCCAAAAATCTCAATTTTTATGTCAGTAAGGTATAGTTATCTCGCCGTGAGAGGTACCAATTCGTGCATTCTTTCAGTCATACTACCTTACGTTTGTACCTTCGTCGGAGATGCCAAAGTGATCTTCACTACTTCAAAACTCTAATACTCCTAATCAACAAATTTCTTCCATCAAGTATGTATGCTTATATGCTTTTCACCTTGTCTGCCCTGTGCTTCACAGTCTTCTTTTACGCCGCCAGTCGTGTACGCAAACAATAGGAATGTGGAAAATTTGAAAAGTGTATCGATTAATCGACTAATTCGATTATTTATAGAAAAAATCGACGACTGAAAAAATCGCCAAAAAATATCGATAAATCGACTAAAAAAAATTGTGATTGCAAATTGAAGAAATTTCTTTTGCAAAAAACGGGCGTTTCGTATCAGCAGGAACCGTATACTCATTAGTACGGCTTGGCTCCTGCCTGCCGTATGCGCCAAAGTAACAGCCAAGGTGGCCTCATAATATATGCACTTAAATTAGTTTTTAACTGTGAAATTTCTTTTTCAAAGATTTCTAGTTTGTAAAGAGTTTTTTTCACTCAATTCTCGAACTGCAGAGTTGGCAGCAAACTCGTTCAATTTTCATATTGACTAAATTCGCTATGAATTTATTTCATAGCAAAACTCTTTATGAAATGCTAGTCCCACAAAGCACTAATTTTGCTAAGCATTCAAGTAAGTACTAATATTTCGCCTCAAGTAAAATTCACACTTAGAAATTATTTTAAGTGCATATATGAGCTCAGATTGGCTGTTACTTTGCGTATTTTGGCATAGTTTTTATAGAGTCTCTTCTGTGCTGGAATCAAATTGAGCTTTTTTTTGGGTAACCTCAAATTATCTTGATACACCAAAATCGTTATTTGTATGTAAATGTTTGATGGATTTGAATAATTCGTTTTTCAGAATATAGCTAGGTATGCCGCAATACTACGGGTGGGTCCAGTCAGGTTGGCAGGGGGGGGGGGGATTTGTTGATAAGAACGGACAATTTTTCAGAATTTTTTAATAAATTATTGTATTGAAACCAATAATTTTTTAGTTACTTAGGAAGGCTAAATAGAGGTGTCTCTATCCCTTCTAAAAATAATTCTTTCCACTAAACCTAGATCCAATTCTAACTAGCGAATATAAGAGGATTTCCGTAACATACTACGTTTCATCGGTCATTATATTACTTTCAAAGCCAGCTTTCTGAAAATTTTACAACTTTTAAGCCACTTTTTTTCTTTTAGAAATATCTATAATCTGTCATCCTTCATTTAAGAAAAACCACAAGCCATTATTCTCAGTCGTTTAGGAATAATTAAGAAAACTAGATTGCATGGTTTGCTAAATTACTTTCTAATTAAGTAGCTACTGAAAAACTACCACCTTATATCTCCGCCAAATTCCAACTTGTTCCAACAATGCCGAACACCATCGCAAATTTTCGTACATAGATAGTTAAGGCTTCTAGCTGCAAAACAAAAATAATTACTAGAGGTCTCCAGTAGAAAAGAAATGACAATACATTCCCCTCAGTGCAGTGCTCCATATAGGTTACTTTGGGTATACGATAACTTAAAAAAATCATATCTCAAAAACAAAGAGGGAAATCGCACATAGATAGATAAGCCATCTAGCTTCGAAATAAAAATACAAAAAAAAGTGCTGGAAAGTAAATAATACTAGTTTTTTGAAAAAATGTTGTAATTTTACAATAAAACGTCATTAAAGGAAGTCATATCTCGAGAACGGAGAATCCAATATTTCTGATTCAAATACCAAATAAACCTAAATGCTTTAAATTTTTCACAAGAAAAATATCGGATGGAGGCAGTGTTGGTAGATTGAGGGAATTTTCCCATATTATGGGAATTTTCATCCCAAAAATATTGTAAAAGGGAAAAGGGAATAATCGTGTCTCTTAGAACAAAATCGTGGGAAAAATTATACACAAAAATATTGTCTTAAGTTTTACACAAAAAATTGAATTTTTCTGCATAATCAAGCCAACGTTAATTGAGCATGGAATATTACTAAAATATAAAAAATTGATACAATTTATAGCTACATATTTCTTGGAATAGCGCGTTCAAAACCATGAAATTAAAATATCACGCATTTCTGAAATAAAAGGTTTGAGAACTTGAATGGGTATAAGCGACAAGACGAGAAAACAGTGAAATAAGTACAATTTACTAATTCAAGAGCTTCTATAGCAGTCGCTTGGAAGTTCTATAGAAGATTAGTCTACTGAAGCGCTTCTTCGGAAGTATGCACCACTGCCTTTCTCTATACTCATGGCCTTGCCTCATAGTGATGCTTACGGTTGCAAGCGCCCTACTACTGTTTTCGGGAAGCAGTCTTGAAGGTCTCTTATGAGATTAAGGAAGTAGCACTACGATGATTATTCAAAATTAAGCTTTTCAAAGGACATCTTCAAAATCTTCGTCGCCCATCATAGCATACATCCTGGAACTCTTCTTTAGAACAGTGAAATACTTTCATCTGTGTCGTAAAAAAGTAATGAACTGGGATAGAGATCGGAAGCGCTGCGAGCTTCTAGGAAAGCGCTTAGAGCGCTCTTTTCCCAAAGGGACTCTCCAGAATATGTACTACATATAATTAATATAATGTAATGAAGAATACGAATAACGCGAACATACTTTTATAGAGGAAGAAGGCTTTCTCATGAGTGAGAAATTGTTTGAAATTGTTATCAGTAAAAATGAATTTGTTCTCAAATATTACTCTAGTTGTTCCTTCTAGTGTATTTCATGGCCTTTCGTTCAAGGGAAAAAATGTGGGAAATTACATCATAATCTGTGGGAAAAGTGCCCAGAAATTCCCATTTTGGAGGGAATTTTCAACACAACCATCTACCAACACTGGATGGAGG
Source organism: Dioctria linearis (assembly GCA_963930735.1). NCBI lineage: Eukaryota > Metazoa > Arthropoda > Insecta > Diptera > Asilidae > Dioctria > Dioctria linearis. The sequence continues at coordinate 302,305,580 of OZ005740.1, read as the reverse complement.
CACAAAAAGGTAGAAATGCGAGCGAGTCAGAGCCGAGAGTTGATGACGAGTGAAACAGTAAGGTTCTGGTATTATGACGAGCTTAGCGCTCTGCAAGATCAAAAAAATATTTCTACCTTGAATTTGGATATAGTTGAGGACGCTAATGAAGTAGAAGCGGTAAGTAATCCTTTTCATGCTTTTTTTTATTAAATGTGTACAGTAATATTATAGTAATATCTATGTGCCTTAATTTCGTTCTTTATTACAATGTTGCCATCACGGAATTACACCTATTATTGTATTAAATTATATTCAAAATTTGTCTTGTATTTTGTTTGCAGTCGCTGGGGACTTTTAACATATGCTGGTTGTAAATTATCTGCCTTTATTTATGTAATCTCGACGATCCATTTTGAATTTTACCTGTAACTATACTAGTTTTTTTGGTATCTACATTTATTTGATGATAAGTTTTTGGACTCTTATGCCTTAAGAAGATATGAAAATCCCACGCAACTTTTCATCTTTTTTCAAGTTTGATTTACGTCTATTCGACGTAAATTAGGGCAGCGACTAATTGTGGTGAACTTGAGATTGCCTAATATTCACGTCCGATTTACGTAAGTGGAGAATGAGAGGACGTCGTACCGACATAAATATTAGGGAATATTTCCCTATAGGGCAGGAGACACATTTCTTTGATTTGCTAAATTTAAGGTAAATTTTACGTCGAATTTACGTAAATTTTCCTTAATCTCGACCTATTTCCTACCTAGTTTAATTCATGTTGGTAATGTAAATATTATGAACAAGGCACATAATTCTAACTTGAATGATTATGAGAAGTATTGTTTTAAAAAAATATATAGAAATTATGGCCATATTCAAAATTGATTCTCTCAGTTTCGAAGGGCTCAATTTAAAAACAAACACTAACGCGCTTTAATAATATAATTATAATTAGGGAATAATAGTCTTAAAGTTTTTTGAATTATTCTTTGATTTGCCATTTAGAAGCTTGAAATTAATTTAATTATTCTTAAATCGTCATGAAATTAAGAAAAATTCATTTATTTGGGTGTTTTTGCAGTAACTATAGAAAAAATTAAATTATAAAATTGCGTAACTTTTCTCTTTCATTCCTTTAATATATGGCAGCCATGTTTTGTTAAATAAATATGGCGCATATTATATCTCTCAACGTAAAAAATAGTTTGACGTGAAATTTTTTCTTATATGTACGATGACTTTCCCAGATGGTAAAGCGGAATAACCAAAATTTTCGACAATGAGGGCAAAGGCAATGATAATTTTTTCCTAGAAATAAATTTCGACTTATCGGGCATTTCATCTTAAATTATGGAATTTCGCCTTAAATAAGTAAAAGAGATTTGACAATTGAAAGAATTGAATTTATTGCCAAACATCATCATCATCATCATCATCCTTTGGATACAAGATTTGTTAAAAAGCGAGTGAATGCAAACTCAGTTGAATATGCGTGTATTCCGTATGGTTGGGAAGCAAGTAATCAAGTGTATTGTGTTAAGAATCTGACTGCCAGTATGAACTGACAGATCACCCGGTAGACAGCGTTGAAGTGAAGGGCGGCACGTTAGCTCGCCTCGGCTAATGGTGGAGAGTATGGAGGGGGTCCACAAAGACCCTCTGCTGTCAAAGTTAACCTAATTAAGAAGCTGGTGAGATTTCCGAGTGTTTTACATTTAAAATGCACACGACAGGAAGAAAGCAAGAAAAAAAAATCGAAAAAAATCAAACTATCGTTAAAACTTTTATGAATAAACATAAAAAATGTGAAAGCGCAAGTTGCATGCAACGAAAGAGAATGGCAAATGTTTCAATTTCCGGAAATAATTGAGAACGGGCGGAGTTTTCACGTTTACTCTCATAAAATGCTCCCACGCTTTTGTGAAAACTAGTTTTCATGAAATATTGATAATGTTTGGATACATGTTGTTGCTATAAAAGGAAACATGTTGTTGCTGTAATCCTTGATATTTGAACAACACGTGATTCTGTTTACATTCGTTTAGCTATGAAAAGATTAAGTGGGAGAACTCATGCTGCTCATTTTCGGGAAAAATGAGAATTTCATTTGAGAGGAATTTTACATCTCCTTTCAGCATCTGGGCCAAAGCGAAATTTATCTTTTTCTTAAAAATGGAAGGTAGTGTGACCTGATGTACATTATTATGAATAGGTTGAAAGGATTTTGAGGGATTTAATAAGGTTTTGTCGTTCGGGTAATCCTACGTTCTCTCAATTTTTGTTTTTAACTCGTTGTCTCAGTTGCACTACAATAGTGCATAGCCAAGTTCTTTTCCCCAGTTAATGAAAAAGACGAAAGTATATGAAATTACTTGTTTCATTCTAAAAAACACCAGAATTTCTCCAATTTTGCTCTACAGCTTCTTAACTTGTCATTAGGTAAACTTTGCTGCTGTCACCTGCCATATACAAAAATTTTCGTGCTTAAAGAACAAAATGCCGCAACACACCCGGTCTAGTAGGGACGTTTACATCACTTACCATTACCTGCTGTGAAGGCTCAGATGATCTGCCTTCTTTCTGCCCCATCCACCGAACGACACTGTGTGCAGAGTATTGTCAGTGTCCCTAGACAGAAAAGGCGAGCCTACTCAACCATCAACTCGAGGAGGAATCTGGGAGAGTGTGAGAGCGAAATAAAGCCTTACCACGCCATTACGTTATAAAATTGGCTTATTTTTTTTCTTGATAGAATTTAAAATTAATATAATCTTAATACATGTGGACAATATAGTCCATACTAGTAGAGTCTACGATGCAGGATAATTTATGTCAGTAATAGATATACGATAGTGCTTAAAAAATGAATTCAAGATACTCTAATAATATAGCTGACAGTACAACCAAAACCATCGAGAATACTTCACAAGCCATGAAACAGACTCCCTCCCTACCACATGCGAAGCCCAACGTAGTCCTTAAATTCTAAAATATTTCCAGTGTTCTTATGTAAAAGTGACAAAAGTTTGATTTGAATAGCTCTTCCGACCTAAACTACTATTCATACAGAAAAATGGCGTTCTGTTAATCTTAAGCTTGCTTTCTTATCTTCCGAACCGTAATAAAATTTTCATACCTTTCCTAACAAAATTATTTAAAAAAAATTGTTTTAACCAAATGACTACGATTCCTCAAACAAAAATTCTCAGCTGAGTAATGTCGCTGTGCCGTCATGGCATGCCGTGGGCTGATGATATCGAATGTAGTTGCCTACAGATTCGGACTACGGCTGCACATACCCACATGCAATTATCACTCAGCTGAGAGGTATTGAGCGTAAAATGGTAAGGTTACTTTGTAATCAAAACTATATTATTATTTTGTTAAGTAAGGTATATAGAAAGTGTAGCCTTTGGGAAGGTAAGGAACCAAGCTTTAAATTAATAGAAGACTATTTTCCTTTATGGATAGCAGTTTAGGCTCTATGGCATATATAAAGCCAATGTTTAGCACTTTTCCATAAGTATCAATATAGAACATTTCAGAAAACGGACTAAGCACGCACACATATAGATTTCTATTTCATGGCTTGGGAAGTATTCTCGAGGGTTTTGGTACAACCCATCCCAATCACTAAAATTTAAAACTCTTTAACTCATTCTATATATTATATTATGATATGATACCTTGGCATATATAAATTTTTTTTTGGATTATATGATAATAATATGCCTTGAAGCTATAGCGCGGTCCCAACTATATAATTTAAGATTATTTAACTCCATGTACGGTATCTATGTCAATACGAAAATAAACGGGACAATATACTAAATGGTAAATTACATAAACTATATGAAATTTTAATTATAATAAATGACTTACACCATCTCTTGTCCCTCGAAGGAACTCCCTGGATGCGAAAGTGTTGGCTTTTCTGTTTTACGACGAGCTGTGATTTTATGAAAATAAAATTTATTTCCCTAAATGGTTACGTGTTGCCCGCTGTCGATTACCTTGCCTGAAATATTTTTACTATTAGTGACTTAATACTTTTCAGGATGTCTAAAACAAAGTTGTATTATCATGACTTGCAGTTGAACCTATTGGTTAGAATCTGGAACTTAATCTGTTTACTGCTCTATTGCTACTCTGGAAAAAGGATACTGCTAAATGGACTCAATAATGTCCATTATATGTTACTACGTTAAAAAAATCTGGAAATGCCGAACTAAATTTGCATTATGTAGGAGTATAAAGACTAGTAGTAAAAAGAAATTGATTAGCTTATATACTAATTAAATTTTTCACATTTTTATGGGAGTCTTTCCTTAAACTCGTTTCCTGACCTCTCAAAGCTATCGCGTGACAATCATTATGGATTAAGATTCAAACTACATACAAAATATCCAGTTGCTGGGTTTGTTATATCTTCGGTTATATAAATATTCGATATTTGGCAGACAATTAAAACATGGAAAATTTGGACAATTAAAACATGGGAACGTGACAACAATATCCTGGAGTATAACCTCCGCGGTTATCACTACACCTCTGTCCTAAGCCAGCCCCCATTCACCAAAACCTTGCGCTTTTACGATTCTCACACATGATGGATTTTCCTTCAACTTATGTCTCGGCTGATTATGCCGCCTTACAGGTGGAACGTCAGGGAATTTATAGAGAATTTCTGGATTTCGTTCTTAAAATTTCTCTGTCTGCTTGATTCGTTACCATTTGACATGATACAAATTCTTTTGTAAATTTCGTTGCTGAAGCTGCATATACAGCTTCCTTTGCTATTCAATTTCGTTTGCGATTTCCCTTTTTTTTTAAATTATGCTTTAACACCCGTGGAGTCTACTAAAAATGTATCAAACTAATTTTTGGTTCTCCCACGTGCGTGACTTTTCTTGTTATCTCCGCACCAAAAATCACAATGCCAGCAAGTCCACTCGGTTTCCGGCCTCTCGGATTCTTCTTCTTCTCCTGCAAAAAACGTTTCCGTACTCTGTCCAGCCAGGGTTCACTCGCACAGTCTGGTCAGATTGGCAGCACAATCGTTGTGTAGCACACGGTGCATACTGATGCCAGCTTCAGTGTAGCATTCTGCTGCATGCAGTATGCTACGACCATAACAATTGGTCCAAATCAAATGTAGGTTCTTTGAGAAAAGATGCAAATGATATTCTACAGCCTGATTGGTTTCGATATAAATATGTCGGAAAAAGCAGCAATATTTGTAATTCTGATGAAGCGATTCAATGGGAGGAACAGCTCATTAATTCCAGTGATCCTGAAACGAAACCAAAGTAAATTAACTTTAATTTTTGGTTATACTATTACGTAATTTCAACTATTGAGGAGCGTTTACAATGGCAGAATATACTGGAGTCACCAGATTGCATTGTCTCTCCTTGTCTCAAACTTGCACTCTAATATAAGTTCTTCGCGATTCCCACTAGCATGGATTTGACAGAGTAGCGTAGATTTGAAAAATTCCTAATCTCACGTTGGTGAGATGATGAGAGCAAATGCAATCTGGTGACTCTACTCTACTCTGTCATTGTAAACACTTCTTTAGGGATTTCGTTAAACGTGCCAATTTATTCCAATTTACACGTGTAAAAAAAATTGGTATGAACTGCGCACAACGAATACAATTTTCCATATAAAATCTAGTAAATATACGGATATCGGCATAGCTGATGCGAAAAAGTGTCATTTCTTATCCGAATTTAGTACAAAAGCATAATGCAAATGACCAAAGAATAAACTGTATCCATTTAAATAAAAGGCACAATTATGTTCAGTGTATAAATCATATATTAGCTAGATATTTGAAAGCATGATACTATTTTGGTGTAAACTCTATCCTTTCAGTAATATTAAAACCATTCAAATTATTTTTATCAATAGAAATACTTAGAAATATGTCATACGAACAGAAAATCAAGCAAGTTACGCATAACTGAAAATGTGTCATTACCCGACACACTTACGCAGTATGTAGTTTTACTTTATGCCACGATGGCAAGTGAGTATATGGACGTTCTTGGATAAGACTCTATGGCTGAGGACTATTAGAGTATGGGCACTATAGAATAGTTAGTACAGTTGGTTGGTTAAAATGATAATATTTTCTTTAAATAAATAGGTATTTAGATCGTTTCATAGAATTAACATTTGTTTTTCCAATTAAAAATGTTTTGATTTCTATGACGTGAACAGGCGGCCTCAATTTTTACGTTGGATAGAATGGAAATGGATCATCATAATTTCCTGCCTAATAGAGTTCGAACCATCCCAAGATGCTAAGAAAAAACGACGATTCCCTGTTTGAATTCAAATCAATTCGATCGATCGAATTCACCAATAAGGTCTGAACGGTGTAATTTGTATACTGTATTTGTATAGAATTGTATACCATCAGTATAAAGGTTTAATCACTAATGAGATAAACTTAATACAACAGAGACTATGTTATGGATGTATTGAGTGATGTACTTGGACGTGAAGTCCCAACTGCCAGCATGAGCTGACAGATCACTCGGTGGACAACATTGACTGCAGGGCGGAACGCTAGCACCTCGGCTATTGCGGGAGAGTTGTAGAGGGGGTTAACCCAAAGGCCTGCCGCTGCCACCAGCCATATACAAAAATAATCGTGCCTGACTCAAACAAACAGAGCACACACCCAGCCTGAAGGGGCTCATACACCACTTACTTTACCTTGTAATGAAGGCGCAGATCTCATGCCTTCCTGTCCTGGCCGCCATGCCCCATCCACCCAATGATACTGAGAGCCGTAAGTATATCAGTGTCCCTTTGTTGACCTTAAAGGAGAAGAGAAGCGGACCTAGACGACCTTCAAATCAAGTGGGCTCCAGGAGAGTTAAGGAGAAGTAAAAACTCAACGCATTATGACGTTATAAAAATTTCTATTTAATTGACCACAATACATTTTCTAGAGATGTGGACATTCGCTTTAAGTGGTTCAACAATATCTATACATCTATAATTCAATGTTATGGAATACTGGTTTCTCAAAAGTAAAACTAGGTATATATCTGAACTTAAGTAAATCAGTAACTTTAAATATCGTTTAATTGAACTAGTACTTCACAAAAAGAAGGTATATATATACTTTTGACTTAAATTCAACAAAAGTGTGTATGTAATTCGCTTGCCTATAGGATACCTGTGTACCAACTCATGCGACTTATACTATCGACTGATTAGCACGGACAATATCATAGCACAGTAACTGATTAAATAAACTATGGTGATCTTATCTATATTTACAAAGTAGGAAATTCTACCGATTCTCACTTTTGTCTGCAGTTTCTTTCAGCACTTCTCTGAGGATACTATTTGATACGTATAAAACAGGAACCACAGGAGTCGAGGGGAGAAATGATTACAACTTAGGCTAATTATTTCACCTTATCAAAATGATGTGGGTCTTACTTGCATAGTAGTGTCGGTATAAACAGGCTTGTATGTTAATATGCATATCATTCAATGTTTTCAAATAAAGAGCAATACAGCCAACCATTGTTATATAAAAAGTAAGAAAATCAAATATATTTGAACATAATATGTATACAACGCAACTTACGTACGGCTCGTTTCCTCTAAGGAGCTTCCTGGAGGCGGTTGTGCTGTCTCTAAAAAGAAATATAATTGTTTTGTTTTGCCAAATGTAAATTTTCGAACGATCTTATTATGAAAAAGAGAAAGAAAGATAGCTAGCTAAGCTATGCTCTATGTGCTCGTCACGATGATTCGCCTATGACTGTTCTGACTTGCTTCCCCCTTTTGAAGACATTGTGCTTAAAGAACTTCCTTAATACTACTTAATTACTGGTCCACACTCCAATGTACTGGATATCTAAACTGTTTCCGGTGACCTCCTACTATAGGTTGAGCGAGTCAACACAAGCATTTTGTAACATTAAACAAAAAGAACACAATCAGTATAGCTCTTATTAGGTTATGATGCGCGGGTTCTGTAGTATGGTTATTGTTGTCATCCTATCGCTTTAACCCGTGCTGCTTTTTGACCATGACCACTGTTACAATCGTTAGCCTGTCCTGTTTGAATTTAATTGTTGTGTCCTGAAGCAGGACTTTGATGGCGGACATCAATCGGAGACTTTCATACAGCGATAAGTTCGGGCATGCTGACAGCACAATGATATTGCCCCATGCTTGTACGAAGCAGTGTGTGACCACGGGAAACAAAAAGATTCATTAAATGCTCGAATTAGAGAGAGTTGGTCCTTGGCGCTTGCTTCTTATTTTAAGTTCCTAGTTGGGTTCACTTCGGGATGCCGGCAATTGATTGAACAATGAAAATTTATGGCGCGTGGTCTCTGCTCATAACCTCTTAAGAATGGAGTGGCCGCTCGTCCCTAACCCTATTTTCTCAATTGAGTTGCACAATGCTTGTCGGATTAGCTTCCATGTTCAGCGTAATTTTTGTTCATCGAAAACTAAAGATATTTAATAAAAAAAATACTGCCTTTTTAGAATTCCTCACGAGAATTAAAGGAGCCTCCTTTCGTCTCGAGTTGACTAAACTTTTCTTCAGTCTCGTTTCTCTTCCGACTTTTCCGTTTTTTTTTCTTCTTTTTTTCTTTCTACAACCGAATTTCTCTAATACCGTACTTCTCGCACAAGCTACCCTAACCAGCGATTTTTGTATATTCAAACTAGACGTCTTTTCGTGTTGCTCGTCTTCCCTCCAGAATCACACAAAACTCTGCAAATTATTGCCCTTCTTCGACGACTGTCACAATCACACCTCCTCCAAGAACGCTCTTCTTCTTCTTTCCCTTTTTTCCGGGTGCGTTCAGCGCGTATCGCTCTATATCCACACAGGACACAGTTCCACATACGCCTCATGCTGCAACGGTTCGCTTAGACGTGTATCTTAGCTCAGTATAGCATATTGCTATATGCAATACGCTACGACCACTCGATGATAGGAAATTCCATCTCAAATGTTACTTGCATAGCTTTTCTGGACACAATTTGTTATTGTCAGGTTAAGTAAAACTCTATACCTACAATCTAGAATGTCAAAGGCATTTCATCTGGTACGTGACAATCTGTAATTAAATACCTATATCTTTTTCATCGGACAAACCCTTTTTTCTATAAGGTTTCATTAGATTATTAAGAAGTGGAAATGCATAATCTCGTACGAATACAAACGGTAATTAATTTCCAAATAAATATGAATATTTTATTGGTAAATCATATCCCATCAATTTGCTGTTCGCTATGATAGCGAACTTAGAATTTAGAGCAGACTGCTTATTGAGTAATTGTTCACTGCCTACGTCCATAATACTCTGAATTTCTAATATCGGCTCTTGGATGTCCTCGGGTTCTTCATTTCCGGATGAACCTGGTAGTTTGTTTATTAAAAGTTATCACGTTGCACAGGCCTTCCATTTGAGTTGCAAAGAAAAAATGTGCTATACAACCACCGATAAATGACATAAAGCCTTTAAAACAAGGATGATGCCCGTATTCATGTAGTATATGTATACTTTTGAACACAATTTACAAAAAGCAAATTAAAAAAAAAAACCCACGAAAATTACTTACAACTGAAAAAAACCTCATAGCCCAAGAGTATTAATTATTTAACTTTCTCCCTTAAACGTTTATTCAGAGTTTCATTTGAACGAAGTAGTACAGTGATTTGGTAGCTTTACCTGGAATGTTTTCCGGCAGTTTTGAACATTGGTATTTTTATAGATTCGGACGTGTTCTTTCGTTCGAATGTTTCTTTGCCACCTCGTATCTTTGTTGCTCACGCCGGCATATTGAAAAAAAAATCACACAAAAACAGTTTTTTGACAATATCTCCTTTCCGACTCATTTTATGATGAAAATCGTTATGTTACAAATTATCCTTAGAGAAAAATGATCACTTGAAATAAAAGAAATTGACTTTTATTTTAAAATTACACAAAAACTTTCATATTAATAGAACTTTCTTCAAATGAATTCAAATGAAAAATGATTTGTGTGAAACTAAGTATCATTCAATTCAAAATCTCTTCAAAATCAAATTAATTCTTTTAGGACCATAAGAAAGCTAGATGTTTCATTTTTATGCATTCAAAATACTTTATTGGGCATAAACTTAACATAAAATAATATTGTTATGTGCAAATGTACGGTACACGTATGTCCCAATGGACGTAAAGTGTTGCAAATTAACCTTGAAATAATTTTAGCTATGGTAATGACCAAAACAATTCCCATAAGTTAAGTTGTATAGTATTGGTGCACATTGCATGTTACGCAAATATTATTTGTGAGCTTTTCTATTTAACTTTTAGGAGAATTTCCCATCTTCTTCGAATATTTGCTTTTAACGCGTTTCAAAAATATGCGATTTCCAATTACCACTATTTTATGACGATATCAAGGCACTTTACGTCTTTCAGTAGATCCTGCCTGTCGGCGTTTTACTGAGGTCATGAGTACAGGTGATAGGAAGTTTGTCAAAAGATGCAAGGGCTTGCTGTTCTCCCACTTCACATTTGACACTCGAAATTTGCAATATAAATATCTCTTCTTTTCATATTTTTGTATAGTGGCGGTGACTTCGAAAGATTTTTCTGGTTACTGCGAACAGTCTCGCATACCTTGGTTTTGTTTCATAATATTGTGACATTTAAATTTTATCATATACTCATCAACCGATTGGGTTTTGGGGTTATTAAAGCTTTCTGAAAAGAACTGTTTAGATGGTCCATCACAGGTCTGATTTTATATGCTCTGTCATAGCCCGTCCTACCTGGTTGATCCTCGTTGTTACAGAAGTGCAAGCTCTTACGTATGCTCTGAAATCTATTCCTAGGTATAGCATTTCCAATGTAGGGTACACCCATATGGGCGTCGCTTCTCTGTGAATTTTCCTGGAAGCGAACCGTGGATGAGGGAAGGCCCTTATCGAGCCTTCGTCAGTACGCTCTAAAAGGTTTTACTGGCGGCTCTCTCACTTGTGAGGAAGCCGGGGAGGGCGTTTAATTTGCTGAACCTGTCAATGGGATGGAGCAAAACCCTCGAGAATACTTCACAAACCATGAAACAGACTCCCTCCCTACCACATGCGAGGCCCAGCGTAGTCCTTACATTCTAAAATATTTGCAGTGTTCTTATGTAAAATTGACAAAAGTTTGATTTGAATAGCTCCTCCGCCCTAAACTACTATTCATACAGAAAAATGGCGTTCTGTTAATCTTAAGCTTGCTTTCTTATCTTCCGAAGTGTAATAAAATTTTCATACCTTTCCTAACAAAATTATTTAAAAAAATTTATCTTAACCAAATGACTACGATTCCTCAAACAAAAATTCTCAGCTGAGTATAGTCATTGTAATTTCGCTATGCCGTCATGGTTTGCCATGGGATGATGATATCGAATGTAGTTGCCTACAGATTCGGACTACGGCTGCACATACACACATGCAATTATCACTCAGCAGAGAGGTATTGAGCGTAAAATGGTAAGGTTACATTGTAATCAAAACTATTGTATTATTTTGTTAAGTGAGGTATATAGAAAGTGTAGCCTTTGGGAAGGTAAGGAACCAAGCTTTAAATTAATAGAAGACTATTTTCCTTTATGGATAGTAGTTTAGGCTCTATGGCATATATAAAGCCAATGTTTAGCACTTTTCCATAAGGATAAATATAGAGCATTTCAGAGTACGGACTCCGAACGCACACATATAGATTTCTGTTTCATGGCTTGGGAAGTATTCTCGAGGGTTTTGGATGGAGTCCTCAGTTGGAAGACAAACCACTGTCATTCAGGCTGAAGTCTTTACCATCGCAATGGGAGGGAAGATGTTGTATTGCGCGCACCGTGCTCCTGAGGGAGAGCGATAATTGTGATAAATGTATGTAACAATTAGATTGGGAAAAATAAGAACTGTACGTATGTAGAGTGTATATGAGGAAAAAGGTAAGAAGACACTGTATGTAAGTAAGTATGCGTACCGTGTGAGTGGAATGTGTGTCCGAGAACAAAATGCAATTTATGCTAAATTGCATTTTGTTGCAGTATTGAAATGAATTTTTAAAAGCATTTGAAATCGAATTGATATTTTTAAAATGGAAATGTTTTTCGTTTTCAGGGTCATACATGCATCAATGTATTGCATAGCGCAATATATTGATGTATTGACCTTATGGTTGTGATTCGGGGCATTGGGCACCTGCATCACAACAAAGATAGCCTGACATGATTCCAGTTCGGAGCTGTCAAATTAGAAATTTTTTATGTTATAGAAGTTGCACGTATTCTATCCGATTCAGAGTTGGAGACAGATGAGACTGCAGTGCTCGCACCGGTAGAAAATCAAACAATTGGTAAAGCGAATTTTTGCAATATTTTTAATTGTTAAAATTCATATTTTGCCTCATAGATTTCTGGATGGATGGTCAAAGTCGTTGGTTTTTTTATCATAACGGCAAATATATGGCACGAATTGGTCCGTGCAGAAAATTCAGACATAAGTAAAAAAGCTAGAATTGGTGTAAAACCAATTCTTATGATATCCTAGATGAATGCCCGTATTAAATTTCGTATGGTCACCGATCTATACAAGTTTGATTTTTGAAGTGGTTTTTCGCATATATTTCTAGAACGGTTCGTCGGACAGAAAAAATGATTTTAACCAATTTTATATGATTTCGTATTCTGAAGAAGTTTTTAGTATGGTAAAAATGTTTAGGACTGATAGTTTTCACAGTATATGTAAAAAACATAAATTTTTATATGGTAACATCAAGAAGAGGTTGCCCGATTTATTCCATTTTTGAAATTTTAGTTTTTATTACTATAAAAACAAAATATAATGTACCAAATTTCAGCTCTCTATGTCGACGCGTTCCCAGGTAGTGTTCAAATATATAGTGGAAAACAAAATTTTTGTATGGCAAGCCCACGAAGAAGTTGCCGGATTTGTCTCATTTTCGAACTAAATTTTACTTTTATATTTTAAGTTCGGTGTACAATTTTAGCTTTCTAAGTGAGCCCGTTCTCGAGTTATTGTGCCTACAGACGGATAGACGGACCGACAGATGGACGGAAAACGTGGGTGGTTGGGTGTCCAATCCATTTTGCTCTACCATCATTACTTCGAGGTGTTACAAACGGAATGACAAACTTGTTATTGGTTCACTTAGCCGAAAAAATTAATGCCGATTTAGGTGTTAACAAAACTGCCGACTAATTGTGTAACCGCTACAAAATAATCATGAGAAAAAGAAACATCCAAATGGACAGCAACAGTAAAAGTGGAATTTGAGGATGAGGCTAAAAAAAATAATGGCCAAAGATGATTCCATTCAGCCGGAGGTCCCAAGGGGAGTAGGATTTGTCAAAACAAAGACTTCTCGAGAGCAGTCTGAAACCAAGCCTGTAACAAACGAATTGATGAGAGAAAAAAAGAAAAATCCATCCAAGAGGTAGTGAAAGAAATGCTTTTGGAGTTGGATGAGCAAGAGATAGAAGGAAATATGAACGATTTAAACAAACGATGAATTTTTTAGAAGTGCCTTTCTGCAAGATAAATAAATATTAATTTTATTGTAATGTGAATTCAAGAAGTGCTTAAATTTTCAGATTTTCCTATGAAGTATATTTTACGTTACCTATATAAGAATAAAATGTTATCTGAGTGAATTTTATATTGTTTGAATTGTTGATGTAATTTTTCCTGTATTTTGTTTTATCTGTAATGTTCAAGTGATTCGGTGCTGATTTTCACAGGTATGGTTGGTGATATAAGAGTATTAATATTCTTAGTTACAACTCGGGTATTTTTGCTGCAGTGGTAAGAACTTATATATGTATAAAATATAGGCTTTTAATGGAGGTGTGAATTGCCGGGAAAATTTCTTACTCAGCTTTAAACAAGTAATATTTTGCTATGGTTGTATTATGCGTCACAAAAAAATAAATAGGTTTCACTTCAGCAACAAATTTTTCCATAAAATTGATCACATTTGTAGGGACTCTTCTTGGTTTCTCGTCCCTAGAAAACGGATTTGGATACTGCATCAAGAATACTGAAAAGCGGTCATCATCATTGTAACAAATGAGCTGCAAGACGAGGTGTGGTTAATGCAGTAGGCGCAGTGCGTGATAGTGCCTGGTTATATTTGACTAAAATCCTTAGGATATATTTACAAACCTTTAACCAGGTACGCACACTAATCCAACTACAAAGCAAAGCGGTCTGACGATTCAATGAAATATATCACACGGCCGCAGTTTTCTATATCAATAAATAAACTTTAGCTTCTACATATTTTACCGAAAAAAATTCTTTGCTTTCTGTGCATCTCGTCTTTCTTCGCCGAAAGCTCAACTGGTTATTGCAGTAGCGACAGCTCTCGTAATGATCTAATTACGGAAGCAAAACGTGTTAAATGATTATTGCTGCAGCTCTTTATCATTTGCATTGTCTGAAGAACTTTGCACAATATCAATTGATGACAAATCCTGGTCGGATAGAGTAACAGGTTGCTGTGTCTCTTCGGAATGGTCAATTTCCATCTATATCTAAATTATGACGGACACGCATGCAATTATAAATTTGTAAATTCTATCGACATCGGTAATATCTATTTAAGGAGTTGGATAAACCCTTTTTTTTTTAATTTTAATTTGTCATTATACTATATATATTTTTTTCATTTGATAAATTTTCATAATTGCGGTAAGGTGTAAGCAGCCATTCTCTAATATCATACGCGGCATCTCCCAAAATATGAAATTTACTCTCGCAAATCGATGGAAGTTTTCCAGATAGCAGCGATAATTTAAAAACTTGGCTATCGTGTATTTTGCTAGACGCGCCAGTAAAAACATTTAAAAATCTTCTTTTATAGTCTCAAACAGTTTGGAGAGCAATTGATGTCTGATCATGTCTGATGGTGTATGTGGATCTTATTTTATGTCTGAGCGTGAGTATGGGTATATAGCTACCATCAATACATCCAATTATATTTGGGAAACCTGATAACTGATAGAATTAAAATTATACAGATAAATCAACACTTCTGTAATTTCAAATATTACTTTCTCAAATTCCTGGGACGATTGCTCCTTTTCTGCAGTCGTTTCTGGAAATTTTATATAAATTCCAGCTACATTATTTAAAAAATCCATTCCTAAATTAATTATTTTAAAGCCCATGGATTCGGCCAGTCCAAAGAGTGTCTAACCCCTCGTATACTGCATTTGCTGCTAGCAACCCTTTTAAATGTTAATTTAAATATACATACATAAGTAAACATAATTTAATTATAACTTCAAAACCAACCGTAAGGTACTCACCACACAAAAACTAACAAGTAATATTTGGCAGGTACAGGTACGCCGCGATTTTGGCAGGTACAGATATCCTTCCACCGCGATACGTTCTCTGAGTATAAAAGGAACTGCTTGCGAATTTCCCCGAAAGTTCAATATAACTGTCCCGTCTTACTCTTAAATATTTCTCAAACTAAATATTATAGAAATAGCAAACAGTTTAAATACAATTAAGAAAATACATTACCTCCTTTGAAGAGTTTTTATTTTCAACAAAAAATTTGTTGAGATTCTTCCCTATTACGGAAAATTTGCACTAGGGATAAAAACGTTTCTATATAATCTTAATTTAAAATATAATGCCAACAATAAGTTTTTTGATTAGGCATATTTTTTAATAATGTTTTGCCACGCACAAATTATAATAAAATGCAAAACAAACGATGTAATAATGTTTTTTCCACACACAAATTATGATAAACTTCAAAATAAACGATGTAAAATTTTTTCCACAACAAATAACAAAAAATCCCGCTCAATCAAAACAAGAAAATATAACCTAAAACGACTGTCAACACCCGACACCGGAAAAATTTGGGTGTAGAAATTTGCAACCAGCGGTAGCACCAAAAATAGCCGAGTTAGAAAAGAACGCGCCTTTGGGCTTGCTACTGGTGTGGTGGGAAGAAAAGAGCACGAAAGTGACAGATTCTTATGCAGTGCTTACACCGAATGGCAGAATAGAACTCACTATACTGTTACTGGGGTATTGCAGGTAGTCTGTGGATAAGTTGTGTATCCACAACAAGGTGTCACTTGTGTGGGTTTCTGGTCACATAGGGATTTTGGGGAATAACAGAGCTGATGTTTTACCCAGGGCTGGCTCTAATTCTCCATTCTTCAAACCGGAACCAGCCGTAGGCATTGCCACTTCGAGTATCGGGTCTCTCATCAAAGCAGATTTTCATAGAAAGCATCAGCAGAGAACCTGAGTAATTCCAGGTGCACAAAACTATTTTTTGATGGGCCCAATATGAATATCTCTGATTTTCTTATGGGGCTCAGAAGGAAAGAACGTAGAGCTGTTATTGGCATGAAGAATGTGAGTTGTTGACAGCCCTGAGTGACCGACCTGGAAGGAGAACCGGAAATAACCGAACACTTTCTTTATTCTAGGGTCTGCCTTCTTATCTGTGGATGAACTGAAAAAGCTTCCTCACCAAGACCTCATGCGCTTCAGAGAACTGGAACGTTTTGGTATGGGGTTTCTAGCAGGATAGCACAATGGCCCGCTTTAGCCTACTTGCTTGGGATCCTTCGTCCCCTGCCTTAATTAAAAAAAAAGCTGTTTGCTACTTTTTGTTTCCATTTCAGTAACGGTCAACTTATTTACGGTACTCCTTCTACAAAAAGTTCTGCTGATGATGTTTTCACGATTTTTGTGCTGGATCAAGTTTTCCTTATCAAGTTGTAATGCATCCTCATATCATCATTATTTTGTGGCACTAAAACTGCAGGGTTAGGTCCTCTTCAAGCAGGCAACAGCCTCTTCCCGGCATAGATGTAATAATAAAACGACAAATAAGTGTGTACCACTTACAAAATCAACTGATTTTCCATCAAGCATCTCTTCACGGGACACCGGTGTCCCTTTAAGTGCTCTGAAGTTGTCATATTTTGTCATTCTAATATTCTATTGTGAAATGTCATAGAATCACTATTTACTGAACCTCGAATAATATAATTATAGCATAATCCAATAAAGAACAATATTTTAATAAAATAAAAACTTATGAAAAAGTTTGTAGACGGGGCCTCGCAATGTGCATTTGAGCGCGCAAATTCTTTGGAAACGATAACGTATTGTTACGAGCGTGTCCTTGGTTCGTTATTTTAAACAGAACATTTCAGATATAGTTCAAAAGTTCTCTCTTTATTTAACTTTACTGTTTACTATCACAATCCACAAACAATTCTGAAATCAACTCTTTAGTTATCGCTAGTACTGTTCTTCTAATTATCACAATCCAAATAGTTTACTTCGTTCACTTCGCTGTCTGAAATAAGACTCCGCCTGCTGGATGTGTGTAGCGCCGTATTTATACTCTAGAAGTTATCCTAGAACCTTCCTGAATATTCCGTTCTCCAAACCCAGTTTACTAGGATGTCACTAACCTAAGGTTGTTTCCATTTCCAATAGATGTCGCTTGCATCACTTTGTAGCGCGTAACAGTATGTAGGCATACCAGAAAAATGCGATCTAGATTATTTAGTAAAAACAGATAATTTCTATTCTTGGTTTACGAACATGATCAAAAGCTTAGGTGGGGACACATTTGTCGCTTGGTCATAAAAGGGTTAAATGCACTTCATTAGACGAAATGATTTGTTTCATCATTTCAACATTTCAACATTTTTCTCATTAAATTCATTGAACCAAAATTCTCAGTTTCTGCTTGAAATAAGACTCTAGTTTAAATCAAAAACACACCTTCGGCATAAATGCGCAGTTTTTCATTGCAAACGGAGTGTCATTTTAATAAACATTTGCATGCGTAGAATTCTTTTGAGTTGCATTAATGTTCTGATCTTCAAAGCAGTAACATCACGGTGAATATATTCGAAGTGCGAGTTTCTTAATAATAGTTAAAATGAGTGATCAGTTGGAAATATCCAGTATTTTAGATGGTGATCAAATTATAAGTATACTTTTATTACAGATGGTGTGATGCTAACAAATATCACAGCTTTTAATATTCTTCTAATAAGTTGGAGTTTAGAAAATGTTACTATTAAGCATTTAAAAGACTGTCAGATAAGTTTAAGTGTTTGTGTGAATGATGCTTTTTTCCGCATATTTCGGAACTGGGGTATACAAGAAAGGAGAACGATTTTTGTAACTTGGATTTGGCTTTGCGACTATTTTAAATACTTTTATCCATCCAAGGAATCCGTTTAGAAGTGAAAAGTTATTCTACATGTGGCATACTCTCTATGAATTCGAAGGTAATTGAATAGATTCAGAGTCAACAAAGTTTCAAGACTTCACAAAGCAGTCCATCTTCGAACCAAATCGATTCGAATATTTTTTTTTTAAACACA
Source organism: Dioctria linearis (assembly GCA_963930735.1). Classification (NCBI taxonomy): domain Eukaryota; kingdom Metazoa; phylum Arthropoda; class Insecta; order Diptera; family Asilidae; genus Dioctria; species Dioctria linearis. Next base: position 302,287,133 of record OZ005740.1, on the reverse strand, counting down.
CAAGTTCTGAAAAGAAAACATACTGAAAACAAAGCATCAAAACTTTAAGTAAAATGAAATCTAATCAAATCACTCTTAATAAAAAAACAGGTACACAACCAAACAAAGCCATGTATTTTTCATCTACTTAACATATTGCACAAATACAATGCACAAGTATAGCTTCATTGAGCAGATCAAATTAAAATCATTAGAATATATTTGAACTGTTAGATTCATGCTAAAAACAATTCCTGCAAAGAGATATATTACAAAAACACCATGGTAAAATTGAGTTCTGAAAGGAAAACAAGTTCAATCTAATTACAATTTCCAAAAAATAGTTGCAACATATAACAAAAGCATGTGTTGTTGTGTAGCATACAATGCATGGCAGAAATTCGATCAGATCAAGCAGATCAATTTGCAACTCTATCATTATTACAAGTACCATCGAACGGGAATTTCTTCTCTACGTGATAGAGATAACATTTTTTGCAAATATAATTCAACTTAACACAGTAGCATGGGTTGCTCAAAAAATTCTTGTTGGTTTTTGGTTCGTTGCTAGGCAAATTTTATCGCTAGTACCGTAAGAGCACAGCTGCATTGCCAATTCTTGTAATCATGCACCGCTGCTACTCTATCAGTGGTGTCGTGTGCAAGAAAGGGCTATATAAACGACAAGCGGACTGATATCGATCTTTTTTTGCACTTGGCATCGCTTGGGATAGGTTGCTAGGTAAGGACTAACATTTTAAATCGGGCATCGATTGATATATAACTCCTATTAATAAAACACTTTAAGCTGGGCAGTGACTTAAAGAGCATTATTTCGGGCTTTGACTGAAATAAAGATTCTTATTTCGTGTCTTAACTGAAATAAAGATTCTTACTTCGAATCTTGACTGAAGCTAAGATATGACTTTAATTCGGGTATTGACTGACTTAAAGCACATTGTATCTCGGGTCTTGACTGAGATCAAAATTACTAACATTAACACTTTATTCCTGGTCTAGACGGGAATAAAGAATTGTTCTAATCAAAGATTATATCAAAGGATCTTAGAATTAGATTAAAGCCAATTTCTCAAGTCCCGAGTATTAGATCGGTGAGTACCAGCCAATTGTAACATTTATTTTACTTACACATCTAATTTAATATATTCTAATCTTGGGTGCACATATTACATAACTCATATTTTTATCTTTACTCCATATATTTATTCTATATATATAGATAATATAACACATTCTAGTCAAATTGTACATTACAATTTTCTAACCAAATAACTGTGTTTTCAGTGTGACACAAAAATCTCTGACCCATAACTTTTATATTGCGTTTTATCCCCAAGTCAACTATTCTTGAAAATCGTTCATTATGTGTCAATAAGTGTTTTTTCTATTGTGTGTACATTTTTGACCTAATACATAATCTGATCTTAATATAATTAGTGGGAAATTCTAAAACATAAGTGTGACAGTTTATTGAAAGTTAAAAAAAAAGTGGATAGTGTTTTTAGTTATAAGAAAGTAGACCTCTGATCTTAATCCACAATTACCACAATTCAGTTTTCACTAGATTCAAATTTGCGTGTATGTTATAACTACGGACAGTACAGTCCTTCATAATCATCAGCTTCTGCTGTACAAATTTCTGATATATTTGACATTAAAGGTTTTCTACAAAATAGTGTAAAAGGGCAGATTCTATTATAAAAATATTTCCTAGTGAAGAAGAAATTAAGGAAACTTTGCATGAGATCGTTAATGTAGGAAAATATTTCAGGAAATATGCAATACTCCCTCTGGGAAATTATATGATCACTATGCAAATGTCTCTTTTAAAATGACGCTTCCAGGTTGCAAACTAAATAAAAAAATTTCAAAATCAATCAACTTCAGAAGAATTACGTTCAGAACCACAACTTTGAACAATTAATGATTTGGTTCTATTTTTTTTTTTAATTTGATAATTGCATATAAAGTTCAAGAGTATGAAATATGGTTGCAAAATATTTGCGAGTCAACTTCCAAGGTGGTTGAATTTTGGAAAGCTACAAGAGTAATTTGAATAAGAACAATTAAAGAATTTAATATTTATATAAAACGTATTTTAAAAGAACGGCCAAGATACAGCGACTGCAGTGGTTACCAACTGGTAATTGAACATTTTGAAAATAATTTATATATAATTTTAATTTTTTATGTATTTCCAGGTTGACATTGATTTCGAATTTATGTTTCCAGACAAAATTAATCTATTGTTATCCAATGTAATCGGGCAAGAGCTAGAAAAAAATAAGTCAGAACTTTATTTAAATTTTTTCAAAAAGGATAATAACAAAGGTTGCTTTGCAAATCTAAACTATTTATATATAATTAATATAATAACGTTTTTTTATTTTATTTTCACATTTCAAATACAATGCATTATTCAATCTGTCAGAATTAATAGTTCTTACAAATCAACTATCTCTGATTTCCAGGAAGATTTTATTCCCTACATCAAAACACTAAATTATATTGAACTCAGCATAGAAAATTTGGGGAGGAGTATTCGGAAAAGCGGAGGATTATTGTGATGGGGCCAGATATCCCAAACTTAGAACAATTTTATGTTACTCGGATGGTGTGATGTATAAACTGCCTACTTTTCTGAAACGCTTAGACGTAGCTATAAAACTAGTTTTTGGTTTTATTTCGAGTGTTCAAGAATTAGTAAATGTGTTATTTTTCAAAAATACTTTTTTGTAATTAAAATAGATCAAGTTTCTCCTAGCGTCTCTAATAATATAAACAGGATGCAAATTACGTATACCTTAAAATTCAATATTTTACTTCTGTTGTTTTTTCTATTTAATAAATCTTTAGGAGTATTACTTATTATAAAACTTTTAACTGTTTTATTAATGTTCGCTAATACTTTCCCTATCTCCTTCCTGCCATCCGATAGTTTGCATCAGAGTGTCCCTTGAGCTTGGATTAGTAATATAAAAAATGCAGTTTTATTTTGAATTACGTGCGGAATACGGAAAGTATGCATTTCATTTTAACGATGTATGATTTAAAACAAAAGTAAGAGTAACTTGAACTTAAAAGTTGTGTTCTTTTAAATTCATGGGCTTGCGTTTAGATTTAACATAAATTTTATAAGCGTTTTCGTTTACACCGACTGTTAATATCTTTTAATTTAATTGTTTTTATTTTTCAGTGGTAACTAGAGAAAATTTCTAAATAATAAATTAACTAACCTCTTTTATGCAAAATGAATAGTTTCAGCGTACGAGCGTCGCAAAGTCTACTCCAATACGCGTATTGCCGAAAAAATTCATTTCCACACCACCATGAGGTAGAGTAAGTGGGCGTATTTTTTCATATTCCAAGTAGGCGTAATCCACATGTAGGCCTTATGTTATTGAAAAGCAATAACATGAACGGGGCAAGTTCATACGTAAAGGTTCTTATCAGATTCATTAATAAAATGGATTAATCGGAATAATATCGTCTTCTATCCAGATGCCTGCATTCAAAATGCCAAGTGCTTTCACTCTGTCATTCCGTTTTAATTTTACGGTATAGATTCTCGCTGATCATTTTAGAAAAGCCGGCACTACCAACTTCCTGATTTATTTGACAGTTTATCTTCTCATCTACCAATAATTCCAGTACTTATTGATAAGAGTGCCTTTACTGCTAGAAATGGATAATGTTGGCACAACTAATCTAATTTTTTCTACGTCGTAATTGCTATGATTAATCCACGAAATTCTCATTTCGACATGCTGTTCGGAATTGAAGAGGATATATATTGCGAGATTTTTCAACCTCGCCATAAAAATTGTGCAGGAACACCACTTCTAAACTCTATCTGGAAAGCATGCTGCCCTTCACTACTCGTTGGTGAGTGTAACGCCACCAAGGCATTTTATTGCCCAAGTAAAAATTTTTCCAATTTTTGGTGACTGAAGGTGATGGGTAGTTTTATTAGGGGTATATAATGGTTACTCGGTTATATAAGAATTTCAGTGGTTATATAAGAGTTTTATAATATTACCAATTGGAGATGTAGTTATATTAGAGTCTTTTAGGTTACTAATGGTTATCGTGGAACTAAGTTACTAAAGGTTTTATAAGTTGGTGATGGAAATGTTTCAATCACCGGTCTATATAACTTAGAGTAACCATTACTAGAAGGTATATAAGAAAGTTTTATAACTGTTTTCATCACCACGTTATATAACAACTTATTGGTAATAAGTGTTTATTGCGGTATCCGTGGTTACCCTTATATAACTCGACAACATTCAGTAATTTAGGTGACTTTAATTAAAATTGGGAACTTTCGGTAATACATATACCCACTATAAAATATCGTAAAATTTTTTGGTGGCCCTTTAGTAACTACGGTGATCGTTATAAAAACAAATTACTTTTAGTGTCGAATGGAGCCATTATAAAACTGTTTTTATTTATATAACATAATATAACCAAAGGGTATATAAGAACACTGTCTGTTTTTTTGTGACTATAATTAAGATATATAACATTACCAAAGGTTACATATTATGACTAAAGGGTATATAAGGACCATTTTCGAAGCATGGTAGTGCCTTTAGTTTATATAATAATTCTAGAAGTTTTTTAAGGGTCATTCAGTTTATATAAAACTACTTGAAGTTTTATAATGGTAATTTTTTCATTTAAGTACAAGCCGCCATTTTTTCATTTGTCCATTACAGATAAAAAAGAAAATGTCGGTTAAGCCAATTTTTTTAAATTGCAGATATATGGCTTCCGTTTTATTTTTATATGAAGAAAATACATCTTTTTATGAACATAACATTTCTAAATTATGTTATGTAATTTTTATGAATTAATATCACCTAAGAGAAATTTATAAATTTTGTCATACTTAATTAAAATTATTAAAAATTGCTTATTTTTGGAGCGGTCTGTATTTTTTGGAAGTATATATGATGATGTTCACAGTAACATTTTAATTGCAGCTGAATTTCACCACATATATACCGAAAAATTGTACTTCTAAAATGTAGAAATATTAAACCCTTACAATATAAAAATACAATAAAAAAAATCGAAATTCTATGTCAAGATAGGTTTCGTAAATATTTGCATATTATTGTTTTATAAAGGTAACGAAAAATAATTTCCCTAACATTTCAATCACTGAAAGTAATCCGTCTGAGAGTTCCAAGCGTTGTGGAAACGTTACCATCACCATTATAAACAAAGTTTATAAAGGTTACCGAAACATTACCGCAACCACTGCTGTGACCAAAATAAATTAATCGAGAGCACCTTGGGTTATATAAGGGTTATATAAGAAGTTATATTAAGGTAACCAGAATATTTTGGTTACTCATTTTATAAAACTTTTAGTTATATAACATTACCTAAATCAAGTCACGGTAACCTTTATATAATCCTCCATTTAAGCTCTATAAGGGGTTTATAGTGGTTACAAAGACGTTTCGAGTACCAGTCTATATAACTCAAGGTATATAATTTGGTAATGGAAACTTTACGGTTACCACTATATAAAAAAAATTGTTTCTTGGGTGTCCTAGTCAACGATTGCCCAATCGTCATATTTGACAACATACCACACCGAAATCTGTCAGAACGTCTAACTGTAAATTATCCCTTAGTTATGAAAAATTCGTATTCTTCAACTGGCATTCTTTCCTTCAAATCAAGCATATATATTGCAAATATAAGTAGCAGCAAGGCTTTGTATGTGAGAGGTGGCCACTGACATCATTATTATAACGTTTTCGATACACATTGTGAGCCACTAATGACTTCAGTCCCGCCATAGTTTGCCCTTGTTGTCCTTTCTTTTAATACTTGACTTACGGAATGTCTCCAATCCTTTTTCCGTCACTTCAGTCACTTCTTTCTTTGGCTCTGAAGATAAGAACCAAACTCCAAACTGTAAAACGATACATTCGTCTAGATGATTCAAGCAGAATATTTGAACTCTGTCAGCAGATGTTGCGGTAGAGGGAGTATCCGTTTATATCTGCGACAAGGCCGTAGTAGACCGCGTAAGAAAATACTTTTTGCTAATATACGAAATATGTTTGTTGAAGTAGACTTTGCGGAGCTCGTACTCTGAAATTATTCATTTTACAAAAGAAAAACAAAAAGGGCTAGTACACAAATTATAAGAAATTTTCTATAGATGTCGCAATTATTATGATCAAAACTAAAAAAATCAAAAGATAATAATTATTTTTAATCTTTATTATTTTAATAAAATATAACTATTAATTGTTAGTTTTTATTTTTTCGTTAGAAAGTAATAATTATTTTTAATTTTGGCTTTTTTTTATTAGAAATAAAAATCATTTTCTTATTTATATATATTTTTTAAAATCACTTTCTATAATAAAAATAATAATTATTTGGATGATTTTAATTATTTAAGTGAATAAATAAAAGCTATGTGCTGCCAGTAAATATTTTTGAAAAATAATTTGTTGTTATAGGTCGTTTCCGCTAACTTTGAATCACTCACTTTTTAGGAATATTTGGTTATAATTTCTTAAAACATTTAGACTGTGACATTTACTTTCGGCATTGAGGTCTTGTGTATCTTCACTTACACTGGGGACACACATATGGTATTGATACCATGTCATTGATACCATCTCAAAGTAATACCACGTAGTATAGCCGACCCTTGACACACGGTTGTTCGTAGTATAGTTTGACATTCGCTCTCAGGTAGAAGGTTTTCGTAAAAATGTCACAAAATAAATAAATTTAAGCTTATAATAGGATAAGATAATAAAAATATAAGATGTAAAGGGGAAATAAAAGAGGAGAACACAGGCGTGCTTTTGTTAAATAATTTTAATATATTTAGATACAAGCTTAACCTAGGCCTGGATAATGTGGGGAAACTCTAGTCTCACTTGGCTTCACACTGTAGTCACTCTGAAAATATAAAATAAAGTACGCATGAGCAAAGGACTCAGTGAGAGGGACATTACATACACACACACACTCAATAAAGCCATGCAATCGCCCGGAACTGAATTTAGAACAGCTTATGGTATGGGTGAATGGCCCAGTGACGAGTACACTTCTGTGGGACGAATACACACACAGAGATCATCGGGGACTAACGCACCGTTTTTGTCACAGAACTGTGGGAGGACATACGCTAATTCACCGCTGACCAACCAAGAACTTCACTATTAAATGTAATAATTACTTCGAAGGATTGCATGTCTCCAGTCTACATTCTTTTCACTTTAGGTCACACCACAAAATACTAAATTAACCTAACATAAATCGTTCATTCACGCACTCACCGTAATTCGTACTTATCAGGCACTGAAACCAAAACTGAATGAATCATACATATTTCTCCCCATTATATTTTCTTCCTCCTCGCGTTACATGTTTCTTTTTATTTTTAACTATGTATATAGTTAGGCGCTGGACTTACCAGATGTTAGCTTCATCTTGTGACACTTATATGAATAATTTTTTGTTAATAAGTTTGCTGGAGAGGTCAAAAATTCAGCTTAAGTTATTAACAATTAGGAACAAAAGACGAGCAGTGCTTTATAGAAAATTGTATACTTTAAATAATGCATTGAGAGTAAATAGGAGAGTGTGGACAAAGGTAATCCCTACTTTTGAACTATAATATACTGATAATATTTATGCTAGATTTTTTATATCCGTGTTCAAAATTCTCAATATTGGGAAAAATATGTGCCCAAGATGTATGAATAGGATTTCGAGAACGCATTTCTAGCTAAAAAAAATTTCCATATCTTTATACGCACTCGGTTTCTTGGCAGAATATAGGACTATAGCAAGCCTATTTGGTGTTGGCAGAACTACCGTAGAAGAAGTATTATTGGAATTTTGTACAGAATTGAATAATATATTCCAAATAGCATTTTTGAATACATATCCTCCAACACAAGAAAAAATAAATGAAATCGTTCGCGGATTTGCACTGCTTGGCTTTCCACAGTGTTTCGTAGCTATCGATGGCTGCCATATAGAAGTAAGTTCACCTAAAGACGAAGCTGTGGATTACTATAACTACAAAGGATGGTACTCTACGGTGGTTTTATTTACAGCAGCGAACTATAGGTACCGTTTTACATATATAAATGTAGGAAGTCATGGCAGATCTAATGACTCGGCAATTTTTGAAAACTCCCTCCTGAAAATCGAACACGAAGAAAATACCATTTTTGTAAATAATAGCAAACAAATTGAAGGTGTGGACGTGCCGGTATTACTATTGGGTGATTCAGCGTTTAAGTTTTCCAAATCAGTGATGAAGCCATTTCTGTATGTCGAGACGTAAATGAACAGGAATTATCAACTCAGCAAATGTCGGTTTCATAATATATGCAATAATGAAAATAACAATATTAACAAAATATGGTTAAATGAAACAAAACAATTAGAGAAGCGAAATCAACCCCACTTCTCAACAATAGCTGGGCACACAGGTGTCGGAAATGTAATAACAAATGCACTTAAGAAATACTTTGGTAAGTCTTTATTAGATTCTCGTGAAAAATTCTAATAATTTTTTTGTAAATTAATGTTTTCCCGCAAAAGCTGATTTCTTTCTTCTTAATTTTTTTTTGGACTGACCGACGAAATCTTTGAAGCACTCTGTTTCCTCCTTTGCCACTTCTAGTAAAGCCTCATTAATTGTATCCCTCCCTCCTCTTCTAGTTTTAGGACGTGCTGATTTTGATGGCCCAGCTGCCGGAGATGAATTTGATATTTCTTCATCTATTTGATAAAAATAATACTAAAATAATAATAAATTGCTGCATCTTCAACCTTCAATAATATACCAATATTTTCTACTACAAATTTATCCAGTCTGTTTGCCTCACTGACTTATAACAATGGACTGAGCGTATTGTAATTTTCCTATAGGAAAGCATGGCACAAGTTTCATAGTTCTGTCTTTCGCCCTATGGCAGAGTTGGAGCTACCAACACAAAATATTGCATTCTGGAACGTTTGCTTATGCCATTTGATGTTTTTATGTTGGCTTACGATGCAATCACCGCAGAAGGAATAAGGTAAAGATAGTGTTTACCATGCTCCGTCTCGCTTGCCCATAAGCAGGATTCAGTTAAGAATAACTTTTGAAAATTAAAGTCTGAATGAGTTTAATTCCTTATAAGCGATTAAAGTATCACTTGGGCACAAGAAAATAAATTTTTTTAATTAAATTCGATTTTCTGGTGTAAAATTTCATCTGATTGGTTGAGTTTTACATGTTTTTTATATAATCGTTCTAAAGGGTGCTCTAACGGTGATATACAGAAACACAATATTTTTTGTGCCACATGAAATAGCAAATCGCTCAGTCCATTGTTATAAGTCAGTGGTTTGCCTTGAACTCGCCAATAAGTTCCGCTCGTAAAATTCCCATTCAGATGAAGACCCTTCAGACTTGCCAGTCTTTTGCTTTTCTTTTCCAATTAAACAAATGTATATTAATTATAATAAATTAAAGGTATGAATTGCTACTTACCGATAACGCGTTATTTAATCTTATTCGGACTTCTTCCATAGACAGAATATTGACATAACTGTCCTGCAGCTCACATCACGTTTCCCTTAAAATATGGCTATTTTTCCATTGCCCACGCAATTCGGAAATTTTGTGTCGCCAAACTTCTATAAACTTTGCCGTTTCGTTGTTTGATAAAATGTTCCTCTTTTTGTTTTTCTTCGCACTCTCCATATGAAAACGTCTTGTCAAACAAATGTCACATTTTGTTGTAACTTTTTCCCACTACGTAATAATGGCAGTGATATCAGTAGAAAACTGTCTTTGCTAGGTTTGAATATTAGGATACCAGCGAAAATGGTTGTGTTTCAGTACTAGGTACGATCACGGTATACTATGATACTTCGGCTGGTATCCAGCTAGTATGTATAGACACAGACCTAGTATAGCACATAGTTTTCGAATACCATGGCATCAATACCACATGTGTGTCTATGGTATAAAGAAAGAAACGAAGTACAATTTTCTATACTTAATGTGTTTTATGCAGTATATTTAACGAAAGGTGTTGGTCGAAAGTTTTTACCGAAGATTTAAAAATTGGGGGACAGGAACAAGAAAATTTTAATATTTTTTATTCCGCGCTAATTTTTTCAATAATACATAATTACATACATGTAATATTTTAATATAAAATTCAGTCTTAAATTTTGTGTGTTTAAAATTTTATTTTTGGCCCAAATATTTTTAATTTTAGGGATTTTGAAAATATCCCATGATAGTGATATTTTCTGGGTTTTTTACTTTTAGAATGATAACTTTTTTATTTTGTCATCTATATGCGGCCATTTCCAGAACGCCCCACATTTAGGAAAGCATTGTAGATTAGTACAATTTTGGTACATTGTTGGTCACCAACCTCTCATTTTTTTTATTAAATTCGAAATATCTCAAAAAGTAACAGCGATACTAATATGGAAAAAAGTCAAGATATCAGAAAAGATAGCTAAGTGTGTGATATTATACGAAATCTCTTGTAATTACAACTCTATTAACCTTGCTATAATTATAGTAATTTTCTATCAAAAATAGTACTTTAACTCTACTACAGGAACTAAGCACTGTGGAATCCAAATAACTACTAAATAAATGCATAGCGTGGCAATGGATGTTTGCAATCAAGTGCGAATAAGCACAAGACTGGCGATCAAGTACGTGGAACTGAATTGCCTTAAAGCCAAAACGATTACGCTGGTCCATTGTTGGGCGCCTGGTCCATAGTTATAGAGGAATTGACGGTATTTGGTTTATTCTGATATAGGTGGCAAAGTAAAAATTCGAAATCTATAAAAATACCGATTTTCAAAATTTCCGAAAAGCTTTCCAGTGCCATTTTTGAGCACCAAGTGACTATTCTGAAGTATAAGTTTATTATAAATGCGCATATTTAAAAATTTATTGCACATAAATGCGTTATTACTCCTTCTTAAAATTTGATCTAAATTTAGAGGATAGAGCAACCTACCAGTGGAAAAAAGAAAAGAAATTACAGGATTTTGAAAGTACTCAAGAATAAAGGATTCCTTTGCAATGCTTGGAATCGTTCTTTCCTGAAATTTATTTAATTTTTTACAGATATATTTTGTTTATTTGTTAAAATCGAAATACAACTTTGAAAGTGTTCTTTTGTCCTCTTTTTATTTCTATTGATTTCACTTTTATCAAAGCTGGAGTTGGTTACCCTAGTTATTTGATATGGGGTAGATTGCCTTAAAATCCCACACACATGTAGGATTCTATGAATAAATATATAACAAAAGAAAAAAAAACACTCCAACTATCTCAGCTCAGCTACCGGTGTTTTATCAAAAGAACCATAATACAGTCCTCGTCATGAATTCGTAAATTCCCATTCAGTATGAATATTTTCGTCTTTCATTTATATTTTCTAATTAATTAGTAGTAACTAGCAGTAGCAGCAGCAGTATCGCACTTGACTTTTAAAGTTTTCTCTTGCAATTTGCTTTAGGTATTAGTCTTTGTTAGTTCGGTTAAAATATATAATTATAAACATTTACAAAAAAGGAAAAATGTGTTTTTTTTTCTACATTCCAAGCTCCTTATTAATCTAACATAAGCAAATAGAGTTACAGAACCCTTTTCATTTTAACAGCTATACCTACAGCAAGCCAATGTCAATTACTGTCAAAAACTTTTAATTTAATTGGATCTACATTTACAAGCAACAATGACGACCAGGACGATGATGATGGTAAAGGACTATGAACAACATGCGATGTCACTCGACATTATCAAAGCGACCACTCCTCGAGATGAATTAAGACCCATGATAAATGCAAAAGCAAATCGCATTTATTTATGTATAGGTGCTGTGTGGCATTACCGAACGACGGTGTGGCGAAGAAATAAAAGTGCCATTAATGGCACTTCATGTCACAGGGTGAACAAAAATATCGATGCCCTAAAAACTTCATGCTGGGTTAAGTCATTCTGGATATGTGATGTCAACCGCTACACTTCAATGTCTCTCCTGTGGGTGATAGAGCCCTGGTCCGGATAGTAGTAAATGCAAAAAAGCAATTTTACCGGCAACTTGACGACTATTATGGAAAATTAACTTCTGCAGCTTAATGGCCACTTCTGCAAGATGAAGTGTCGTCACGAGCTTTTGATGGAGTTCCTTTTCTAGTGGTGGCACAAAAGTTTTTCGCGGAAAAGGACCTCCACACCTTTATTATTGTCTAGTGCATAGCAAACATAGTAGCGGTGCACAAAGCTCGTCAGTGTTAGACATTTTAATTGGTGTGGCGAGCAGATTACACTTAACAGTGAAGGTTAAAGAAAAGGGTGTTGAGGGGGCTATTGCACTTTTACCGTTTCTAGTTTTCATCTTCTATAGGTATATATGTATATATAGTACCTACTATGCAGGATAGCACTTATATAACACCCTATGCTCAATGAGTCTGACTCTTTTAACCGAAGGTTCAAGTACCCTTAACTACTGAAATTAATTAGTGCGCCATGAAGCCACCATAGACTATGGCATTACGAAAATGCAATATTCTTTTTAATATAGTTAGTCTGCCTAGCATCATTTATTAAAAGTTGCTCATTTAATTTATTGTCCTTGTTTAAAATAAAGTTACCTTCCACAGGATTCTTCATAATACATTCGAGGACTATTTTTCTGAAGAGGAACTGAAATTAACTTCCGCTGTGTCTTTTATTGTCCCTTTCCGGTGTCTATTCAAAGGACTTAAGTTCGTGTAAAATTTATGCACAGATTTGCTTTTAAGATTTTAAATTAATTAAACTTTCGTAAAAATGGAATGGTTAATTATGGTAGAGTCCTTGTGTTTCGAACAGTTTTTGAAATATTAATTGATAGTTTTTCTTTTTATGATCTATATATAGCATACAGGATTATAAGAGATTATAAGGCTTTGATGTGTAATGTTTTTACGGGTTCTATTCAAATGATTTTGGACAATGCAGGTGCTTTTGTTTCTCAGTATGCGGGCAAATAATTTTTTGCTACAATAATTGACGAGAGATAGCATGAACCCTTCTAAAAGTTGAAATTTATTTCACATCGCGTCCAGGCCGGGAAAGGAGATAACAAAGAGTGACGCTTGTGATATTTTCATAATGCATCAGGAATACGTTGTGGGCACTTTAGTTCACAGTCACGAATTGAATTTTGCCTCACTGAATTAAAAAATATGCTAGTACATGTTGTGGTAGCTCTTTAAAAATAGTCAGGATGCACACCCAATATGTTCCATAGTCGTTTAGCTTATTGAGCGTTTTCGCTCCTTCAGTGAACATTAGCATTTGATTTAGACAATCCTACGACGTTTATGATTATATTGGAGATATGGTGGAGGAAGCCTCCTCCACCGTGAGTGAAAGAGTACGCGTTTAATATGACCTTGTTTTGCCATTAATCGTTTTCTGTTTCGATTACTGAGATTTGTGAGATAACTATATGGGAGATATTTCAAGATATATGCAATTGGATATTGTTGGCTATTGCCAATATACATATAAAGTCCATAAAGTCTATTCAAGCTTTTTCCGCTATACTTACTGTGCTTAAAAAAATTCACTTGCTATGAAAGTCAATAGGCTGAACCACAATAGCAGTAAAGGACTTTACAAATTTCAACGAGACTGAGGTTTACTCACGATTTTTTGATATTTTTGTCCTAAATCGAAATCACATTTCGTAAGGGTTATTATCTCGATATTTAATGTTTTTAAATTTAAAAAGTGTCATTTAATATTAATTTAATTGTGGAACACATCGCGTCTGTAAGTAATGAACGACTCTTAGCGCACTATACTTACGGAAAATTTAATATCTAAACTTAACCAAAGTTCCCCTCCGACGAGGCATGTCTGTTTAATTTAAAGGGCGCGTTCGACACACTTAAGTACCTTTACGGCTATTGAGGTTCAGCCTAATGCCAGGGTGAGTGTCGCTTTTAGGTAATCGCTTTTTGTTTGGCTACAGTGCTGCTATTAAAAATTGATCAGGTTGAATTGCCACTATATGATATGCTTCTGAGCCGCTTTAAGGTCGTTGCACACTTACCGGCACTGGCAGGCATCGACCGGCACCGGCATGTTTTTCCATGCACATAAAATTTCAATTAATAGCCATAAAAATGTGTTAATAAAGTAGGATAACCTTTGGTAGAAATTAGTGTAAAAATAATAAAAATCTCTGTCTGATTATAAGAGCTTAGGAGTACTTAGCAAGTAAGTTAGAATTATAATATTTGGTAGGCTAATAAAACATTGTTTTTTAAGAAACAAAAGATTTTGAGGAATCTTTCAGTTTCATAAGTTGATTTTGAACAAGAAAGCTCTAAGCAGCAGTATGCCGAAGTTTAATAAAAAGCAGCTAATGCTAATAGCAACCCTATTGGATGAAGAAGAAGAAAAGAGAGGCCGATAGTACTGGATTCACCCATTACTCCTGAAGAGGAAATATGATAGAGTTTGCGACTCTCTAAAAGGAATTACTCGATAATGAGTCAAAGTTTTATGTATATTTTCGTATGAGTATTGCCCAATTTAACTAGTTACATGAGAAAATTCGCCGAAAAATCCAGAAGGAAAACACGAAATTCAGAGAAGCAATTCCTTCAAATGAAAAACTAGCTGTATGTCTACGGTAATTAGTTAGAATTCTTATTAATTAAGTTCACAAAAATTAACTCAACAATATTTATTAAAAGTTAATGGAGGAACACTATTATATGTCCTTCTGTGCATTTGTTGACGGGAAACTCTTTAAGAATGTCCCAGCAAGTTGAGCATGTATATGTGTGGATCCACTATGATGTTCCGAAGGATTTGATGTACATGATGTAATGTTTGTGACGTTGATGTTGGTCGAAAGTAAGGACTGTTATTTTTAGAGAGCTCTTCATATTCTATCTCCGAAACAATAGAGAAAATTTTCGTTTTCACTTTGTGTTGATTGTAAGGAGAAAATTGTTCAACAGTTTCTGCCACAGATAAAAACAATGATTTAATTGTACTCTGTGTACTTTGTTCCTTTTGCTCTTTTTCCTGTTATTCAATTAAATATTTCATTAATGTAGATGAAGCAGTTTCAACAGTCTTGGTTTTTTTAGAAAATTTAGATGGTAAAAAATTTGTTTTAGCGGAGCAACTTAGAACACGATTATCATCTGAAATCAGGTTTTCTTCTATGTTGCCTTCAATTTGCGATTCGTATTCTGTTCTATTCTGTGTTAGTCCTTCCGTTAGATCTACATTTAAAGATGTTCTGGATGGCCTTTTCGCCTGTGCAGCTCCAAAAAAGATATTTCTTCTTCGTATTTCCATTTTTTTAAGTTGTTCGCAGCCTGTCCACTCTTGGCTTCTCTTTTCTTTTTTATAGCTTTTCTATAAGAATCACGTAATCCAGCCCATACCCTCTTAGAATCAGAAGCTAAAAACATAAAATAAAACTTACATTAAAAATATGAAATTCTATCCTGCGTTTGACTAATATATACATGAATTAATGGTTGTAATTTTCACTTTACAGATTTTTAGCGACGGGAGATTATTTTCAAACGATTGCTTTCACTTATCGTCTGGGTCACTCAACAGTTTCTTTAATAGTAAAAGAAGTATGTAAAGCTATAACTGAAGTGTTGATGCCTATGGTTATGCCCACACCAACAAAAAAGCGATGGCAGCAAATAGCAGAAAAATTTTGGGAAATTTGGGATTTTCCAAATTGCATCGGTTCCGTGCATGGGAAACATGTCGTCATTACAGCACCTGCTAATAGGTCAAATTTTTATAATTATAAAAAGAGGTTTTCCGTTGTTATTTTGGCATTGGTTGATGCGAAATATAATTTTATTATAATCGATGAAGGTGCTTATGGGAAAAATAGTGACGGAGGAATATTTGCAAACTGTAATTCTGAAAAGGCATTGGAAAAGGAAAAACTACAGATTCCCGAAGAAAAGCTACTACCAAGCACCAACGATAAAGCTCCTCACGTAATAGTTGCAGATGAGGCCTTTCCTCTGAGGCCTTATCTACTTCGACCATATCCTGGCTCGCAAATACAAGGCGATGCTTCAAAGTAGCATTTTAACGAACGCTTGTCACGTGCACGGTGAACTGTATAAAATGCGTTTGGAATTTTGGGTGAAAAGTTTCAAATTTTTAATAGACGAATAAAATCGCAGCCTGGGTACGTTGATGATAAAATTTTAGCTAATAGTAACAACCCCATAGAGAATAACAAGACCGCAAATAGAGATAGAATACAACTAAAAATCTTTCCTACCAAGGAGGTAATGCATCTCTACGGAATACAGTCGTTAAAAGAAAGGGAGAAAACTATAGAAAAATGATTTCATGTTTAAGTTCGCAACTAAACCAGCAACCGGCAAATGCCGGTCTGGCTTCTAGCCACCGATAGCGACCGACAATGTAGTTTCCGTTACGTGCCGGTATCTGCCGGTGCATGCCGGTTGATGTGAATTAGCTAACTAACTTGGTTTCATAGAAATATATTTTGCCTGTCTGTGCCGGTTCGTGCTGTGCCGGTAAGTGTGTATCGACCTTTAATTAGCTTAATTCAAAATAGCTCAGTACAAGAATTAATATTATTTATTGAGTAAAATTGCCGTTTATTCAAAATTACTAATCCATGTAAAAATTAATAATTGCGTATACAATTCGACTGAGGAGAATGCCGTATCTCATAGCATTTCCCTCAAAGTTTAATTAGCATTTACACCATATAGGAGGGAAATTCGCACTAAAAGTTTCTTTAACCTTATAATTCACATAAAATATAGAGAAGCAGAGAAATAAGGAAAGCGAATTGTCGCCCTAAAATTAACAATATGAATTGTCAATGTACCAATGAGTGTTTTTATAGTTATTTTATCATTAAACTACACACGGATCAGTACACATTTTTTGTAGTACGACTAATCGTAGATTTATTCAAGAATTGTTAACCCTTTCACTACGGACTTTTTATATACGGAGAATGTTTTTTTTAGAATGTAAAATTGCTTAGGGGCTTCCTCGGAGTAAAATTGAAATAAAAATACATTTTTATATTCACTAACCTGGCAAGTATAAAGTGTCCCTTGTACAAGGCATCGGTTGTTAACGGGTGTAAAATTTCTTCCTCCTTATACATTTTAAAATTTATATAAAAGCTCA
Source organism: Dioctria linearis (assembly GCA_963930735.1). Taxonomy (NCBI): domain Eukaryota; kingdom Metazoa; phylum Arthropoda; class Insecta; order Diptera; family Asilidae; genus Dioctria; species Dioctria linearis. The sequence continues at coordinate 302,269,867 of OZ005740.1, read as the reverse complement.
AAAAATTGGAATAAAAAATTGTGTATATAATAAAAAGATTGCTATTATCAATTCTACATAGAAACATTAGATTCCACGCTTCCACACATTATGAATGTTTTTTCTGTTTGGACAAATATATGAAAATAACCTACTTGATCCAATCTATCATATTTAGGTGGTGCTAAAAATTGTATTTTATTACTGCTTCTTCTTTGGAAAATTGAAGAAGTTGATGGATACAAAATCCACATTTTCAAAGCCATCAAGTACATTTTGTGTCTTTCTATTACTCCATTTTCAAAGCAATTTGTAGCTTGCTGTTTCTGCTTAATAAAAAAAAGGGCATAATAAGATGCAACGCAAGGGCGGATCTAGCATTGAAATTAGGGGTGCGGTCATCTTATTGCAATTAAATTTAGAAAAAAAAATGGGGCACCAATTGTCCAGTGCCGTAAGTCGCTTAGCTTAACCACAGCAGTACTGTAGTGAAGTACTAGGCAGTAACGCACCGAGGATTTGGCTTGGGGGGGGGGACCATAGGTGTCCGAAGTCCTAACGAGTCGGAAAAATTGGGCTCTAAGGTCGCGTCCTGCACCCATCTGAGCACTTAAGGCTGGGTCAATGTCATAATTAGGACAACTCGATGCACAGTTAGCAAGATGGGCGTGGCGTTAAGATTTTTGAATAAATCGCAAATTGATTAATGGAATATTTATTTAAACATCTAAGGCAACAACGTTTTCTAATTTTTAAATTTGTCCCCCAATTTTTATTGAAAATGATTTAAAAATGAAAATTCAAAGATTTTTTTTAATTTCTCTGGTTTGCGGAGCGGGGCTGCCTCAAATTTGAAGTAAATTAAATAAATTCTTAACATATGCTTATTGAAGTTTATAAGCAGAAAATAAAGGTTTCCGATTTTTAAAATTCTACTTATTTTTGTGAAATTTTGATGCAATAGATTTCTTTCTTAATGGGTAAAATGCAGGTAAAACAAAATATTGCGTCGAATTGCCGTAGATATAAGTAGAACTTTAAAAATCGGAAACCGTTATTTTCTGCTTACTAACTTCAAAAAGATTATGTTAAAAATTTATTTAATTTAGTTCAAATTTGTGGCAGCCCCGCTCCGCAAACCAGAGAAATTAAAAAAAATCATTGAATTTTCATTTTTAAATCATTTTCAATAAAAGTTGGGGGACAAATTTAAAAATTAGAAAACGTTAATTTGTTGCCTTAGATGTTTAAATAAATATTCCATTAATCATTTTGTGAATCTTAACGCCCCGCACATCTTGCTAACTGTGCACCGAGTTGTCCCAATTATAACATAGACCCAGCCTTAAGGACTGCTATTGTAGATTAAAGGTTTTATTTTATTTTATCGGACTTTGTATTAATATACAAACCACATTTTATATGTTATTTATAAATTATGTTCAGAAAACTGACATTCTGGAGGGGCACCGGTCCCGTTCGTCGTGCCCCCTCTCGATGCGCTACTGACTAGGAAGGTTTCCGCATTAACCGGTGTGGATGATCTGTCATTTTTAGTATACTTTTTTTTTTTACAAAAAGTAATTTTTTAAGTAATTCAAACCAAACTTTTCTTAACTTTACACACCGGCATATATATAAGGATCACTCGATATGCTATTTCATGCGGATACAATTTTTTGTGTCAAAAATAGTTCTTACGTGTCGGTGCCAATATTGAAAAAACCATTGGCGGGAAGCTGAAAAGTGATTTTAATAAAAACTTTCGAATTTCTGTTGAGTTTCTATGAATATATTGCCTTTGGTAAAACACTTTCTATCACTAATTAACCCAAATAATTAATTTAAAAACATTTATTTCGACTTATTTATTTGTTGTTTACAGTTCTCTCTCAGTTGGCACTTGGTGCTTAGACCGAATGAGAACGCTATATAGAAGTGGGCCCACTTTCTGCTCATGACCCCCCCCCCCCCCCGACCGCAACCCCATGGATCCGCTACTGAAGCAATGTCCACTTTTTGGATTTCGTAAATGTACAATAATATTTGATCATTTGATTCAATAAAACCACGGGTCTTATTCTTGAATTATATAATAATTGCACGGTTTCAGGTGTAGGTATGTCAATATAGTTACGAGGTTTTTTTTTATCGTATCGTTTTGCTTCGTCTGTTTTTCTGATACCGACAAAATTAGATGCTAGGGAGACCGCTTTATTATCATATTATTTTGTAATTACTATCTTGGCATTGCGACTGATGACATGCTCAAATGTACCACGTCCTTTCTATATCTGAAGGAAGAGGTGGATTGATACGAAGTCTACCCGCCGCAATTATTTTCGACATTCAAGTATTTTCAAAAGTTGGTAGGATGTGAAAAAGTTATCAAAATATAACTTATGGACGAATACGTTACGTGTAATACGTTTAGAAAGCTTTAGAACTATTGCTGATAAGAACCCCAGGTTTTTGAAAATGATCTCATTAATTTCAGTTGATGAGCCTTGATATGCAACAAAATCATAAGGCATTCCACTTTGTCCACAAATTACACACAATTGAATGCCCCAAGGGTATGGCTTTCGTTTAATATATTGTTTTGCTGCTAACTGACCCTTGAATGGAATTATCTGCTCATCAATACATATGTTATCTTCAAGCTTAAGTTGCAATAATCATAGACGTACTTTTTCCATTATCGGTGTACTGCCCGTAGATAGAACGTACATGCAGTAAATGAAGTGTTGTGAAAATTATGCCACTGGTATAAAGCTCGTGGTTTTATTCATTTATCCACTGAATCTACACTTCACATTCACACTAAATGTATCAAGCTCAGAAATACACGACTTATATATATATTTTATAGTATACGAAGCTGAAACCAATATTCAATAAATGATTAAGATATAAATTTGATTTATAAAAATGTTGCAATTGACTTGTACCCACCTGATCGATATATGGCAGCTGATTTACTTGACTTTTTATTGGATTGAGGTTTGGGAGTAGGATATTCTTTATTGCAGTCGATACCCGCAATAAAGTGGCTTTGTTAGTAATTGTATTATTACAGTCGAGACCCGCAATAAGACTCTTTATTACAGTCGATACCCGTAATAAAGTGTTTTGTGTCAGTGATCATGTTACTACAGTCGAGACCCGCAGTAGTAATCTTTATTACCTTCGAGACCCGCAAAAAAGTGTTTGTGTTAGTAATTGTTTTACTACAGTCGATACCCGCAGTAAGACTCTTTATTACAGTCGATACCCGCAATAAAGTGGTTTGAGTTAGTTAATTTATTATTACAGTCGAGACCCGCAATAAGAAACTTTATTACAGTCGAGACCCGAGATAATATTTTTTAAGTCAGTCGAGACCCCGCTAAAAGTGAATGTTAGTAAGTATCTTAACTTCAGTCGAGGCCCGAAGCAAGATTCTTTATTACAGTCGAGACCCGGAATAAAGTGATTGTTAATAATGTTTTTTATTGCAGTCGCTACCCACAATAAAAAACCTTTAGTATAATCGCTATCTAAAACAAACTCTTTAATCCAGTCGGTACCCAGAATAATAATATTTTATTTTAGCCGTCAATTAAACAAAGTATTTAATATATATATATATATAATATATTCAATTTATTACTAAGCCAATATGGTCTAAATACCGAAAAACTTCGCTTTTTGTTGAATTAGAATTTTTACTTACTAAGAATAATTTGTACATTATTAAAAACAGTACATCAAACTGACTTACACGTAGCTGGGAAGAAGCACGCATGAGTTGCTGTCCTTGTTTCTAGATGTACCATCACAATATTCTGTTGCGCAGTGACTTCTTATACATATAATTACCGCAGTTTGTATGCTGCTCGTGCTGCAGTTTGATACTTGAATTTTGGGTTGTTTTATATTCTAGATCTTTTTTCTGTGAACTCTAATGTATGTTAGTAGCGTGTACGCCCTAAGCAATGCTTATTTGAAAAGGTGCTGCTGGTGTTCCAGTACATACCTCGTTTCAATTCTGCCTTCTAATATGATTTCTTCTTTATACGGAATGTTCGTTCTGACGTATGTAATTGTCATATCAGTGTGACAACTCGCGATTATTTTCGATTGACTATCGGCTTATACCTATATTATATCGTAAGGCTGAAGTATAAAAATTAATTAGATTTCGGTATGTTGTTATATTATTTCGCATCGCCCTAATAAAAATCGCGATTGGACTAAATTTTTGGTAGATGAACCGCTTTCAGTACAGCCGGTTCGTTCGACATTGTTTACCAACATGGAGTGAAGGAAATTTAATTAGGTGAATAAATTTATAATTTAAAATTAAGATTGATGCTTTGTGGTCCTTTCTCTTCCCTTCAGGGTTAATGCCTCATGTTTGGAACTATCGGCATTTGTAAAATTTGTGGGCACAATCTGGTGGTTTAGCGTTATAATCTACCAAATGCAAATGATTCCGGGTTGCATTAAATCTATTACGATTAACATTTTCAGTAAACATTGGCAATCTTTTGCTAATCCTTTCTGCCAAAACAAAGTAAAGGCACTTTCACATTAAAAATCAAGAACCGAAGAATTTAATTTATTCCATTTTAAAACAAGATTTTTGCTCCAATTATTAACAAAATGATGGGAAATATGGTTAGCTAATAATTTTACTAATAAAATAATAAATTTATCTCAGATTTTTAAAAAGACCACAACCTTTATGTTTTAATGGCAGCATTTTTCGGGCGATAAGATGAAGAATTTTATGTAGTCCACATTTTGTAAATGTATGTAAAAATAGCAATAGTTGACGAAGTTCTCAGATGGGGTTATTTATAAAATACTTTTGAATTTAAATTTGAATATATCTATACTTGTGCACATATCCAGGGTGTACCGGAAGTCAACATCATGCCGAAATCGGGTGATAGGACAAATCATAACAGTTACTAGAAAAATATAAAAAAAAATCTAAGTCATGCATTTTTTAAATTATTGGAATTTCTTTTTTTTTTGAGAAAATGTACACCCTGTGATGGTTTTTTAGCACCTGTTGCTTCAAATCTTTACTTTTTTCAATTCAATTTTTCTTATGTAATCCCAAATTGTGCTTATGTAACCTGTTGCTTTAAATTCTAAGTCAACTGTTCCAGCTTGGAAGAAAATATCGCATTTTGCCGAATCAAGAATATAAAATTAATACTTCGCCCAACTTTAATTGGCTGTACTGAAAACAAACAAAAAATCTACTAACCTGCCTCTATTAGCTCTACATGTTTGGAACTAAAGGTCAGGGTAGATTACCTAGGCATTGTACTAGATAAAAAGTTGAATTGGAAACCACACCTAATCGAACATCTATGGATATTTACTAGCATTATTCGACTCATGCTAATACACGGATCTGTGGTGTGGTGGAAAGCAATGGATTTCATCAATCATCGTAAGATATTTCAAAGGTTCAAACACTGTGCCCCCCTAGTGTAAGTGGTGTACTCAAGTCAACCAGCACTCAGGTTTTCGAGGTTATCCTCCACATATACCCCGTGCAAATTTACATCAAGAAGGAGGCGTCAATCGCAGTGCTGGAGCTGCATCTTAATCAGGGTTGGATTCACCCTGAAACAAGACTTTCCATAGGAATCCATATTTGAATTTGTGCAGTCAATGGCACCTGACATTGACAAAGACAGCGATCACCTCCTCGTCACTATGCTAAAAAACAACTTCAAGACGAAAATACCATCTAGTGCAGAATAGAGTCACACACGGAAAAAAAGGAAATTGTAGCCGTTAACAACGACGATGGTTCTCGCAAACACTTTTATGGTTAAATATCAACTAACCATCATTTTCTGTACTATACACATTTCTCGTAGTATTTATCGGAATGTTGCATGAACACTGTAATAGTTCTGAATACAATATTTTCGGTAAATATTACCTTACAGTAATATGTTAATTTTACATGATCGTTGTATTTATTACATTTATGAAGTAACTAATCGTAAACAAGCATATGTTACTGCTACATATTAGTTGTTGATAAAACATTTTGTTGTTTGCATAAAAATGTAAGATCCACATTTTCGGAGTAATATTTACAATTTTTGAGTTATATTCACAAATAACCTCTTTCATAAAATCTACGATTTCATTGTTCTTGAATCTATGAAATTGTTGTTTGCTTTCTGCGATCAATCAAAAAATATTACTTTTTTTTTCATTTTAAATTAAAAAAAATTGTTTGAGTTTTACAAAAATTTTATTCATTTTCTCATTAAAATAGTACCATATTAATTACTAGCGCATATGTTACAAGATACATATATTTTTGTTTGTACATTGAACAAAAAAGGGATAACATTACAAATTGCCAAATAAAATTGTTGCCGTTTCCTGGCGTAACGTAAACTAAAATAAAAAATAACTGCAAGAATTCACGAGCAATCCAAAAATGGTTTTATTCTTGTCGCCAGCTCTCCATTAGGAAGCTTGTGCATATTTGTAGGCAATGATTTGATATCTTTTAAAGAAAAGCACTCCCAATTATTATAGTCAACTTCATCGTTAATACTATAATATTGATTAGAATTAATGTCTGTGTGTGAAATAGAAACACATAATACAAAAAAGTATTTCGAAGTACCAAGAACTAAATATTTAATTTTAAAAAATTTAAATTTCTTCAATGACTTACAGAAAATATTTATTAACTGATTTGTAGAAAATTTTATACCGTTAAATTCAATCCAATTATATACTAAGATTTCCTTGTCTAAAGTTTTAAAACATTCAAAATGAATGTCGGTTGGTAGATTTAAATCAGACAAATGTAAGGAATATTCTGGACCAGTACTAATATTAACTTGCAATCCTTTTCTGCATGCTACTCTAAATGAAAGCTTTAGTTGACTTTTTATTGATTGATATTGATTTGCATATATTCTTTCTTGAGGTAGTAACGTTAGCATACAATTTAGATTCTCTATGCTTTGCTTCCATTCTCATACACCAAACCTTCCGTAATGGCCCAATTTGCAATATAATATCAGGATAATGGAGCAAAAAGTGATATTTTGGCTTAAGGGTATCGGAAAACAATCGAATATATTGTTTATAATGATCACTTATGAGGGCTTTTAGGTTATCTATTTCTGAAATATTAACCTCAATTTTCATTATAATATCGAATATTTTTAATAGTGTTATAAAATAAACCCATACTGCATCATTTGGTGGAATGCGATCTCCAATTATTAGTGGCAAATAGTGTGTGAAGCAAAGAATTTCAGAAGCTGACATAGATATTTTTTTTTGTTTTTTTTAAATGATCAAATTTAATTATTTGGGGATGGTTTTTGACGTCGGGTCTATAATCAAAATGAGTAATTCTGAAATTAAGCGTGTTGACAGAGAAATACTGTTTGTCAAATACAAAATAATGCAATGCATTTGATATGCCATAATGACATACGCCTTCAAGAATGTCATGCATAATGTCAACTGAGAGATTATCAGTGACATGAAAAGAAGGAATTTCATTAAAAAAATACAAGAGCCTTTTAATCCCGTTTTACTAGGATCTTTTAAGAGGATATCTTGCTCATAATTGTCCTTATTTCGGTAAGGTAATTTGGTTCCATCTGATAAATTTTGTGCTATACCCTTGTTAACCTTACAAAACCTACAGTAGAAGTTTGATGAAAAACTTTTTACAAAGCCAAGAATTTCATTCAATCCTAAGTTATCCCCTAAGATAAGACCAAGAACTGGAAAGACTCTGTTGGTCCCTTTTTTATTTTGAATATAATTCCATTTCTTCTAGATCAATAATATCTCTAACCAGCACATTATATATTTCATTTAGATTGTTAGCTTTATGGGTACTATTGAAAAACATTAGAGGAATTATGTTATCTAACGAAGAATTGTATGCAGAAGGTAAACAAGGAAACTGGCAGTAAGTCGCAGCTATACTATATTGCCCTGCATGCGAACCTAAAGCATTGTTGACTTCAAAGTCATCAAGATATATAAAATAAGGAATAGTTATTTTGTTGTAAAATTTTCGTACTTTATTTTTCCAAATAGACCCTTGAACAAAATTCTTTAAAATGGGGCTTGAAGTTTTGGTGAGATTATTAATTTCAATCATCATGGTTTCAAAGAGGTTAGGTAATTCAAGGAAATTTTTAAAATTATCACTCATGTTTAGTTTACTAACTTTTATAGTAACAGCAGAATCTTCATTTAAGCCAGAGGGTAGATTTGGATCTAAATGTATAGATGATGGTACAGAGTATAATCCATTCTTTGTTAAATAATTAAGAAACTTATATTCGGTTTCACAATTCTGAAAAGGATTTTTGCAAAACTCGAATAATTTCTCTAAGTCTGGGCTTTGTTGCAAAGGTGAACATTTTAATACTTCAACAACTGAAAATAGTAAGAGATCTTGTACATATTGTAATATTTCAGTAACCTGTTGTCTGTTAAGTGTGGATTGATTATGTAGCTTTAAAAGAAACATAAGACTACTTTGAAAGCAAATTTCAGATATATCAATAGGTTTTGCCAAATTCGTGGTTTCATTTAAATAAGTACTACAAGAGGGTGTTGCTTCCTTATCAGATATGTTTTGTACATCTATTTCTTTTTCATCATGCTTTAATGCAATATGTCTTTTTAGCATATATATCGATTGGAAAGTTCGAGGACAATTATCCTGATTACATACCAAATTGCTATGAGCATGCAGCTTATGCTCGAGTTTAAAATGTGCACATAAAATTTTAATTGATTCAAAATTACGTTTACATTTGAAGCATATCATTTTAATGATTTATGTAAAACTGCATGAATATACTATAAAATGTTGCTTAAAGCTAGTTTTTTAGATCAGATAGTAAAGTTGAGACTGGCACCGATTTTTTGTCGTGATCAAGATTGATAGTATAAAAATATTTCTGTAAGAATAAACAATGTCGAATAGGAAGCATTAGCATAATACGTATCTAAAACGTGATGAATCTTAAAGCATACATCCAGAGCTTTTAGAAAACTTGAGAAACTATACTTTAAATTATCTATTCTTACTTCAAATCCCTCTACCTGTTTCCAATCACGTTCTATTGCTACGATCAAGGGTTGTAATGACAAACCTAGTTCAGCATATTCCTTTCGCAGATTTTCTATGGCCGGGTTAGTGTCGTTCGCACTCTATGTAATTTAAATAAAAAATCATATAATAGGTATAAACGTGTTTTGTGAAATAAAGTAAAACTCACATTAACGCGTAGGATAATACTCTTTTGGGAATCCGCCAATGATCGCTTCCAGTTTTCTCCGGACTTATTCTTGATGTATGTTTTAGGTACAAGATCGCCACATAGCAAGAGAACTGTAATGCAATCCCTGGAGTTCTCTAAAGAAAATAATTGTAAATTGTCTAGTATTGCTGAAATATTATCATAGCCTTACCACTGATATCGGATTTCAAAAGTTTCAGTACATTCTTGGAATTTTGATTTTTTATATGCTTTCCGAAATATTCATATATTTTAGGAACAAACTCTTCCCAGTGGGAGAGGAGAAGAAGATCTTTCCCAGGATAAATTCGCTTAAAATCAAGCTGTAATGAAAAATATAATTATGCATAGAATAAAAGTTTGTTAATAGAGCGTGTTTGAGTTTTACCAAAGTGTATCCCTTTTTTAGAGATATTGATGACCAATCCTCAATAATACTCTTTAAATTTACTCCAGATCTCCTGAAACAAATCTGCCTGTATTCAAAAGATTCTGACCAGCCTTTCTCAATTTCCTCCCAGTTGTCTCTATTGTGTTTTAGAGAACATTGAATACGTTTCCCTTCTTCTTCTGATACTGGAATTTGTTTTATATCAACTTAGCAAGATTACTACTTAAATAAATATAAACTAGAAAAGAAAAATTCATTTAAGCTCAATATTTTTCAACATGATGAATTGTTGGGATTGAAATTTGGAAACTCTGCAGCTATTTTTTTTCTTCATATATTTGCACAGCTCAAAAACAATTACTATTGTATACATAGGTAAATATATGTGTACATATAAAACATAAATAATTAATGAAGTTTACATTATATAGAAAAAGTCGAAACATCTTTTTTGAATTTTTCCGATTGATTCTCAATGTATGTAGATACCTATTCTGGTATTTTTCATCAAAAGTAAAAAATAAATAAAATTTTTGATCACCATATTTCGCGATCTTCTTAAAAAAAACTTACGTTTGATAGTTGTGTCAGTATCAGTTGTATCAGTTGAGCATATTATGTTTCTAGTCTTGTATCGGCTATCTATTAAACCAAATTTTCTGTAACATCTACTGGCGTTATTATATTTGTGGAAAAGTTTTCCAGACGGTCCACTGGTATCGGTTCTAGCAATATAGTATGTTTCCTAAAATTTCAAAAAAGTTGAAACTCAAAACCAATTAAAATTTTAATATTTACAGAAGTTTCCTTGAGGAAAAGCCCACAGATTTCTTTTGAGAAAAATTCAAAGTCTTGAAGGTCCATGTACCGATTATCTTTTATGAATTGATCAACTACTACATCAACTAAATATTGACGGCATTTAGCGTCAAGTTTATTATGATTTTTATGGAATTCTAATATAAGTTGACCTTTCGGGTGTTCTTCGAGCAAAGCCTTCAAGCCCTGAATAGAGTGAAATAAAGAACTGTTTTTTTTTCAACTTGTTTTTTCCCTTACCAAGCGTGGTTTTTTGGAACTCGGCGATGATTGACCTTGATCTAATTCTACGTTTCCCGATTTAAGCCATTCTGCAATTGAACCAAGATTCATGTCTGTTGACGTTGCTGCACTTTCTACTTCAAAACCCTGGAGAATATCGCGTAAAATATTACATCGGTTTCAGTCATGAACTTAAGGGATTCGAAGTCAACATCTTGTTCTGTAAAGTTCATTTTTCTCAAAATATAAATTGAAAATGCACTATCTGTCTATCTATGGTTAAGAAAAAAAATTGTATGGTAGGGTAGTCTTGGAGTTACAGGGGATTAAAAAATATGCTAACTTTTCACAAAAGACCCCGTAAATTGTATAATCGGGAACAAGATGATTTATAGCTTTCCCACGAATTTCGAACCATCACTCTACCCCCTCATGTCCCTAGTTATAGGATTTCAAAGTCAACAAATTGGAAAAAAAATTCCAATTTTGTTTTAATTATTCTGCCGCCAAAATGCCTAAGACCATTTGCTTGCAAAGTCTTGAAGCCTTGAAATGTTACCTTTCATTTGATCCCAGATTTGTACCAACCTTCATGTAACCGTCTTTGAGATAAACATGTTTTGTTTTATGCACACTTTCATCAATTTTATGCAATTCCACGCAAAATTCGCAAAATGATAAAAATTAACGACTTATCAATCATAAACACTGATTTGTCTCAAAAACGGTTGCATTTAGGTAGGTACATTTGTAGGATTAAATGAAAAATATGTTCTGAGGTTTCTAAATCTGGTAAGAAAATGTAATAATTATCAGGCATTTTGGCCGGAATATCGATAAATTTAAATAAAATGGATTTTTTGTTCAATTTTCGGGTGCAGTGATGGTTCGACATTCTATGGAAAGCTTAGACGGTTTACCATCATCTGAGCTAAAAACCACCTTAATAGGTTGCACAACCAGAAAGGTACAGGATGTTGTGTGAAAAACTAGCATATTTTCATAATCGCCCTGTAACTTCGAAACTCTTATGATTGCCCCCGCCCTGCTATACAATTTTTTGTTCCTAACACTTCAATCTATCTCCTGTTTCATTTATGACCACCAATTCAAAACGATCCTGTATGTAGGGTACTCAAAAATGGCACAACTTGTAGGCAGTGTGTTAAAGCTCATTCACCGCGAACAAAAAATAGCAGCTTATATTATTATTTCACAAAACTACAGAAACCATTGAAAATTAGTTTGTATTGAAAACAAAAAATTTTATAAAGTGAATTAACTCTAAAATTAACGTTTTAACACAATAGAAAGATATTTTCTTCGCCGAATTAAATGAAATGCTAAAATTGACTACATATATACCTATATATATATCTTTAAATAATATAGTTGTCTAATGTTTAACACTGCTCTATTGAAATAGGAAATTCATGCAACGCTCAGTCAATATTTAATACATATTGATGCCATATATGTATTAAAATGTCCATTAAAAATTCCAACTACAAGTGATTATCAGATAATAGAAAAGGTATTGCGTACACTACTTAACTGTCAAGACTTGAAAACCAGGATTCACTATTAAAATATTATTGGCTTACCCAAGAAAACTTCTGCTAAACACTCCAAATTCCACATTTTAAGTAGTTGTACAACACAATGTTCACCTGTAATAACTTCCATTTCGGCAGCACTTTATGTCTTACACGCTTCACTGTACGAAACTGAATAACAGAAACAAACGAAATAATGTGCCACACGTATTCTCACTTACGACACATATTAACCAATGAAGACTAACAATGTATGCTCAATATATTTTACTTGTAAATCAATACGTCACCCTGGACAATCTTACTTGAATATATGATAAAAACAATTTCATTTTCAGACAAATTTTGTACTTAGTGACGTCAAATGCTACTATGTGTGGAACATACCTAATTAGGCTGTATATCGTGCGGATTAACTTTTAAATTGTATATGCTACATCTTCGGTAGTAAATAGAACACATTTTATGTTTAAGATCGCGCCCGAAACAACGAAATTGTAAATAGCACATTTTCAATTGTAACTTCAACATTTTCGGTGTAAGAAATAAAAAAAAAGCAGTGGCGTATCTGGGTTGAAACATTTGGGATAGCGAGCATCTTAAAAAAGGCGTCACTGCCAAAGTCAAAGGAATTTTTTTTCAGATGCTGCATAAAAATCTGCTGAAAATGGTCGGCCTTAACAAACTGATTATCGAGACATTTTTTATACCCTAGATGAAATCTATATGGTATACTAAGTTTGACATTCCCTTTGTAACATCTCGAAATAATGATGGTAGAGCAAAATGGATTGGACGGCCACGCATACTATTAAAAGTTGTTTTGATTTTTGAATGTGCGTCCGTCCGTCTGTCCGTATCTGCGTAAGATAACTCGAGAACGCGGTCACTTAGAAAGCTGAAATTTTGTACGCGGACTTTAAAAAATAAAAGTAAAATTATGCTTGAAATTGAGACAAATCGGGCAACTCCTTCGTGGGGTTACCACATACAAAAATTTCGTTTTCCACTATATATTTGGACACTACCTGAGAACGCGTCGACGTAGAGAGCTGAAATTTGGTACATGGTGTTTTCATCGCACTAGAAAAAAAAACTTCTAAAATGGACTAAATCGGGCAACTCTATCTTGGTGTTGCCATATAAAAATTTAGATTTTTTACGTATACTGTGAAAACGATCAGTCCTAGACATTTTTATTGTAATAAAAACTTCTTCAGAATATGAAATCCTATAAAATTGGTTATAATCATTTTTTCTGTCCGACAAACTGTTCTAGAAATATATGCGAAAAACCACTTCAAAAATTAAACTTGCACAGAAGGGTGACAATACGAAATTTTATAAGGGCATTCATCATTGCAGTGCGTCACACAAATTAGGTGAATCAAGGACCCTTTCGCAACATTTCGATTTCAAATGAACACAATTTTACTTCATATTATACTGATTTCCATTGATTACTTACCTGGCTGGCTGACTTATTCAATAGATTAAATGGCGTACTTTAATCTAATTAATTATTCCAAAAGCACGTAATAGGTATACGTGGTTGACAATTTTATAAAATAATAGAATAAAATGTATAACTAACATTTGTATTGTAAAAACATAAATAGCATGAAAAAGTTTTAAAAACAATTTTGTTGCTTCAATTACAATTTTCGTGTATAAGAAACAATTCTTCAGTACATTTTTTATACGTTGATTATACAATTCCGTTGTTGATAAAACCATTAAATGCACAACGTCGATACCTGTAAATACAGTTGTTATGTAAACTATACATATGTTTCAAGACATTTGCATAATGTTATATTTACAATTCCTTTTTTTCCGTGCACTCTATGCGTCAGCCACTGACAAAACCCAATATCTACATAGATAGCTCCAAATCGGAGGAGAACGCAAGTGCTTTGTACGAAGACCTTCATGTCAAAGGTATTCTTCAAGCGGGAAGGTATCTCCTCAACTCGGACACTAAAAACAAGGAAATTGCCATCTACTCAGACCGCCAAATGGCTGCCAAGGCCTTGTCAAAGCCATTTACAACCTATGTAATTTGAGGTACTGAGGTTCGCCCATTTTAAAAATTTGGTTTCTTACTAGTTCTGATAAATTATGTATTCTAGTCTTTCGAAGGTATAAGACGCTCCATTACTCTCCGTTGTATGTCACGTACTTTTACAAAACCCTCATCGATCAGTTTGCGCAATAAAAATAAATAAATTTAATGAGGAAAATAAAAAAAAAAAATTTAGAAAATAAATGAGAAAGTTTTTTTACTCCAATTTTTTTTTTATTCAAAATAAGCCATCCGCATAGATTTCTGATTGCCGTCTTGTAAATGTTTATTGCCACATCCCGATTCGCGCGTAATATCCTCTCGAGGATATGATAAATGCAAAATCAACAAATCACTTCAGAATCGAAAGGCGACATCTGCAGTGAGTTCTGCTAAAATATCCGTGAAATTTCAGACGGCCAGTGGAATTCATTTCCTGGGTAAAAGGCTTGTCGCAACTAGAGCGCAGATAAAATGAAAATAAAACGATTGACAAATTGTTTTCATTCATCAAGGGATGATTCGAAATGGGGCTGTCACGGATGAAATGGCAGACAGAGTTAATAATGGGAGGCATCATCGACAGAGAAATATACCCAGGAAAGGTCCCCTATATATAGTCTGGTGGTTCCCTTCCATCATCCCAGAGAGCAAGCAAGTGAAGCTTTGATTATGTAAAAACTGGGACATTTCGGTTCAGTAAATTTCTACAGAATAATACACACACACACGCATACACTCAAACTACACGTATACCTAAATATTCATATATCCGTTGGCATACGTTACCTTGCTTGTCATTCTACTATAATAAAAAAAAAAATCCATGTTTTTATGATTGTTATATTCATGGAGATAGTAGTTAGAGTCTAGAGTGGGATGCACCAGCTGTCAAGTTTAGATTTTGGTACTGGATGTACGAATATTAGACATGTTGTGTCATATTTTATGCAACAACAAATTTCATCGTTTAATTAATAAAGCTGCCTCCATGTGCATTCGCAATATGAGGGCCGTTTATTACTACTAACATGGAAAAGTGATAAGAGAAGTTTCATTTATCACTTTAAGTGCGCGTGTCCTTTTGAGATAAATTTTTCTCGTTTAGCGAAAAATTGGTTTAGAGTGAGCTGGGATGAGGGTGACAAATGACATTTACGTCTGTACAAGTTATACGCAATGATTTGTGACTGAAATTATTTAGGCGCTTTTGTGTTTAAAATTGAAATTCGGAGAATGTTTTACGTTTGTTTGTTTTCATACTACACCAGGTGATAACGAAACTTGATTGCCTGTTTGACCTCGTCCTTTGACTTGAGTATATGGATTGCAGGTTCTGCTATCGGTATGAGCTAAAGATTATGTAAATGAGGCAATTTGAGAATTTCGTAATAATCTAGTTTTTATTTGATTAAACGTTATGGAGACTAGGGTAGAAGTCAACTGATAAAATGCTGATGGGATATATATCACAGTGTCGTAATAGCTTCTGATCAAATACCAAGCGGTGACCGTATTAATTTGCATAGGAACTAATTGCCTAATGTAAAACTTGATCGAGTTCTCGAGATGATCCGCAATATATTTGTTTAGTTTTTGCACTGCTTCACAAGGATCTATTTTAGCCTTGCTGGTTTTTTGCCTCAATATTAATGGTTTACTCAGCAAGGTATATATACTAAACATTTATCACGATGTTCAGCTATACAGGGTATCACAGACTATATTTTGCCACGTGATTGCCCTCGTCCAGACAAGTAATAAATTAAAAGGCAGGAAGGGGAGGGGAGCAAAATCTCACGAGTTACAGGGTGATTAGGAAAGTTGCTCTTGTTAAATTACTCCCGAACCACTCCCAACTTCAGAGTTATGACGCTTCAAACTCAAAATCGTTAGGATGACACCCCCCCCCCCCCCTCCCCGCCCCCCTGCTATACATTTTTTTATTTATCTGCACGATAGGGGACAGCAGTATTACAGCAGACATATTACGTTAAGATTGTATACAGGTACTCTGGATTTATGGTGGTCTTGCTAGAACATATTAGTTGTCTCATTTAAAAGAGGAAATAATCAGGGGCGCCTATCAAAAGGCAAGCCACCGGTAGACCAGCAAGAATGCCTGCCGTATTGTGAGGCAATTTCGGCCTGCATATGACAGGAAAAGGACAAGGTAACTGATTAATGCCAGGAGGGCAAATACATGAAAGATAATAGGGTTCATTATGGGTCACTGGGCCATATGGGGCCATTCTAGAAGACTGGGTATAGTAGCAAACAATTTCTTCAGGAGCTGTCAGAACTCGGATGAAATTGAATCCATTCAACACGTGCTTTTTGAATGCTTGATGATGAAAGAAGTTAGCCATTGGGTGGCTACTTCCTTTCAAGTCTGGGGAGCTGCAAAGTAAAGAGTTCAGATAGATCCTGAGTTTTCTGACAGAAGCAGGGTGGATCTGGGTAAATTGTCTTAGGTACATCCTAAGTTTTCTAAGGAAAGCAAGATGGATCTGGGGCTTGAAAGGCTATCGCATGATATCTAGGCGCACAATGGGCCCACGAGCACTAAGTGATGCAGGCTAGTCATCTAGCGTTACCACTCCTACTTAACCTAACCTAGGGCCTCATACTAACTCCCGTACCTTTAAATCCTTATTTTTTTAATTTTACTATAGTCCATTACTCTAGTATTCCTTAGTGAATCCGATTTAACCATGTGTTTATGAGATTAATAAGTCTGGACATAAAGTTTAACAATGCAATAACGCGCAACATCTACATATATTAATACAGTTATGCTGATTTAAAAGGGCTTTGGGTGCCTATCAAATTAGTAACTACTTCTATTACAGTTACTATGATATTTTTAATGACCGAATTCAAATTTTCTTTTCGGTCCTCTTTTACTGCTTGAGATGCTGTTCGATTACTGCCTGAACATATTTTGAGTTCGTAAGGCTCCTATTTAGAAAATCTGATTACATTGTGGTTTAGAATTGATGCAGCTAGAAATTTATTGTTCTGCGAAGTACATGACGTTTACATCACCCTGCTCATCTGGAGGCATAGCATGGCTACTGCCTGCGTCTTCATGCAACAAAGCATCAATATTGTTGAGGACTGATGCCTCGCTATGATATGACAGTGAAGCCTAAATAGAATAGCTTGGTGCTCCTCTTCCTTAAGACGTAAGCTTGGGTACTTTGTTTTTTCAAAGCTCTTTGGACACACTCTGCAACTTTCTCGACATGTCAAGCACGTCGAAGTCTACCTTAATTCGAAGCTGACATTTGCAAGTAGAGGAAAAGTTAATGCGGCTATGGAGGCCTTCGATCAATGCAGGAGAACCTTCGATTGCGCATGGGGCATAAGGTCGAGCGTTGTGCACTGGATGTACACCTAGATTGTTAGAAACATTCTCACTAAACCTCCTGTGTATGTTGTGCGAGGCCACTATTTGGGTTTGCGATCCGGAAGCTGGCGGGTCTGCAAAGGCTTATCTGCCAAGGAATTACAGGCTCATGCGACCTACGGCTACTGCTGCCCTTGAGGTCTTACTTAATCTGCCACCCTGAATCTTGTCGTTCAGGCAGATGCCAAAGGGCTGCGTGCAGATTGCGCTCATTGGACTGGATCCTACCATTGCTCTTTGGCGTGCGGGTTGGTTCTGCGACGATAATCTTTCGTTAAATTGGTGTCTATAAGACACAATAATTTCATTATACTTATATGTCGTAATTTTTGAAAGTGAAATAGCAAAGTTTTGTATTGCAACTTCAAGAAAGGTTCTTTCATAATAGTATTTGGTCCAAGACGAATTCATATGATACCCTAGATGCATGCCCGTGCCTATGTAATTTCGTCGACGTCGAAATTGTTCCCTAATGTCGATAAGAAAATATAAATAAAACGTCACATGAAGTAGAGAATTATACGAAAGGGAAAACTACGAATTCTATGTCGACCATTATGAATTATATATGCAGCGCTTTGTGTGAAATTTAACGAGATCTTGACGTGAAAATATCGTTTTCTTTACATTTGCTTCTTGATATTTTACTTATATAATAACCTTGTCTCATAATGCGTAAAGATCTTAATCACTTTTTTCACAAAAAGGTATAAATTAATTTTGAGGTTCTAGCTATCTATGGACGGCGGAGCAAGAACAGTCTAAACTCTACACACAAAATACATGCACTCCTTACCGTTTGACAGATATAAAATATGTCAAGATGGAATGTATATGCGGAAAAGTTATTTTAAGAGAAACGAAACTGGTTTAAAATGAATTTATGTTATTTAAAAATAGCGAGACGGCGCAACTCGATAACGTTCGAGGCCTTCTACAATCTAACAATATTCTCGAAATCACGGTGAACTTGTCCGTTTTATTATTTATCGTTACCAGGTAACCTGACAGCTCGGCGGCCATTGCTGATATGGGACAGTCTCTGTCCCTTCTGGTACATAGATCTCGTTGTGCTGGATGTCATCATTGGTTTCGGAAGGTTTTCGTCGCTGGTTGCGTCTATTTCTGGGTATAGTCCATACCAAGATTTCAGCCTATCCGCCGAAAAGACTAAATGGAATTTTCGTTCTTTTCGGGGTGCACCTTCGGCATCTTCTATAACGTAACGATCCTTACCCAGGCTTCCTAAGATTACATATGCCATTGGTAACGTGGTCCAAGTTTATGGGACTCTGCAGTAGCGGTCGGTACGGTCTCTACAACAACGAGGTCGGCTTCATGATAAACTGTTGGCATTCTGTGACTGGGCATCGAAACGCTCTTTTCATTTCTCACGGTTTAAAATGGTGGTTTAAAATGGTGGTTTAAAATGAATTTTATTTATTTAAAAATAACGAGACGGCATTTTAACAACCGAGAAACAATTAAACATCACCGGTGTCACGACGAACGGAGAAACAATAAATATTCGATAACGGTTGGGGCCTTCTACAATCCAACAATATTCTCGAAATCACGGTGAACTTCTTCTTTTTATTGTTTATCGTTGCCAGGTAACCTGACAAATACGAAATGGGACGTTTTTGTACCATTTCATATGGAGATGTTTCATTTTAGGGCTAGGCTACTACAAGTTTTTCTGTTTTCTGGGACATCTGTCCCATTCGGATCGAAAGGGATAAAGAGAAACATTGTAAAAAGCAGTACTTAAAATTAAGTGAATTACTCAGCCGCACTGGTTGATCAAACGCAAATTAGTTAGTATGTAAAATCCTTGGTGAAACTTTAGCGAGTATCCAGGATCTATGCCTTTTGGTCCCACTAGTTATCTGAATGCAGGGACGGTTGAAGAATTACAACTTGAGGATTAGTTGTTGAAATTATAACTTCAGGAATAACTTCCGGAGTCACAGCTTACGGTAGATGCTATTAAGTTATAACTTGGGTTATAGCTTGAGGAACTTGAGGAGATTCCACTTGTTGTTTAACTTGAGCTTGAGGAGATTGAGGAGTGGTTACCCTCGTTCTGTAACAGCTGCGTAGATTACAGCTGAGAGTTTGCTTGCGCTGCGATGGATTGTGTAATTGTTGATAGTAGTGAAGTATCGATACACTAACATACCACGTACAGATGGACATATTGTATCAGCAGTATATATGACGAAAGTTCTTGAGGTTGACCTAAAACAACTTGGAAGCGAGTATGTACGTCTCTCAATGGAGATCCTTATAGACCCAGTGTACCCTGTCTGCTTGGTCAGGCATCTTGAAATGGATCTATAACGTAAAACTGGTCAGGTGTAATGGCTGTACCTCTTGAGATCAATCAGCGTTAGGTTGAGCTGTGTCCAACTATTCAACGGTTGGTAATGTAACTGAACGCCGTTATTGTTGAACTTATAGATGACTTAAAAGGCTGAATCTGAAAAGATATATGGGATAGGTTTGCCAACGAGAACGGGAGTCATCATAATCAAAACTGTAAGAAAACATGTTATTATAATTTCATAAACAATGGTTGAATTTTTGCTTTATTCTTTTTTCCAATGTAGTTTAGTTTTCTATAATCCTGATGATAAAAGTTTTTCTCAATCCGACAAAATTAGTAAGACTGAACTTACTTTACCTACAGTTGACATAGCAATAATTTTCTAATATAGGTCTGTTCGCGTACTCAGTTTTGGGACAATGCATTGCAATGAATTTGCACGAACTTACACATTTTCCGTTCGTTTACTTTCTCGTGCACACAAAATTACGAGTTTTGCATACGTCACAGCTTCCCCTCTCGCATGAATTTACCCGAAGTTTTTAGTTATTGCACAATTCTTGCAAGGAAAATTGACAGCTGTCATAGGATAGTTCATTTTTGTAATTTTCTGAAAAGTTTTTAAACGGCAAACAAAATGTCGAATGAAGATAGTTTAAGTTTTCAATGTTCTCATGGGACTTTTCAAGACTGCAACAAGTTAAAAAAAAAGTAAATCAATACTCATTCGCAAATGTTATTCCACACTTCTTCTTCTTATTTTTCACGAAGTTGCATGAAAAGCGGTCGTTTACTTTTTCGCGCATTTTACATTCTTCCCCCACCACACGAGTAAGTTTTTACCCAGAAAGTTTTTGCACGAGAAGTACGCGAACAGACCTTATTTATTGAAGATTCTCGTGCCAATCAACGCATACTAGCTAACCCCTTTTTGGTTTTTTCAACAAGGTATTTCATTGGGATTTCAATACAGCGGTTTGTGTGCTCTGCCGAACGTACAGTCCAAAACGAATGTGTTACCACAAAACAGTTAAATTGTGAATTTATCCATTACTGGTTGAATGGATTTGGATGAAGTAACGATTTCCTTACTACTTATTCAAATATCATCAAAGTATGATTTTTATTAATATAAAATGAAACAAAAGCTATGCTCCACTCACCATATTTCGTGCCAAAATAATTAGGAAATTGGTATATGTGAATTGGTTTGATCAAGTATAATTATTGTTAAAAAATTAATCAAACCCCAGTCGGTGACGAAGAAATTGAAAACAAGTTCCAAGCTCATATTTAAATTATTTCGGCGGAACCTCATCACACCTGATGCCTTCAATTAAGCAATTCGCATGAAATTCTGTAAAATTTTTATGTCATATTTGACACGTATACATGAAAATCCGTAGGATGTTCGTTATTTCAAGAGATTTTCATGTTTTTTTTTTCATATGGAAGTTTCATGTCATATTATTTTGGAAATTCGAAATATTTCCGACACTTTTTATTTGTACTTTTATATTGATTTCCATGAAATTCAATGTTGTTTCCGTTTTTTTTTGTGAGAAATATCAGAAAAACAAGCCTTTTATGAAAAATTGATTGCTGCTATCTCCCTGGTAATATCCTAGTTGTATAATGTAACATGAAAACTACCATGATTTTTTAGGCTTTTACGTTTGTTGGTGTTTTAGTGAAAATAAAACCTTTTTTTTAAATAAAAAACTTCAATTTATAAATTTTTGGCTGGATAACATCGAGCGTTAATGAATGCGCACCTTCAGACTAATGACTCCTGGGCATTTTACAAATATATTAAGCAGACAAACATCTTCGCTCGTCAGTTCAACACAAGTTTCATGGAATTTACCAAAACCCTCGAGAAATACTTCCCAAGATATAAAACACTTTCACTAATACATGAAAGCCCTAACAGCGGGAAATTAAACGTGCATGACACTAAGCATGCAGGTATTCAGCACAGAATATACTTGAAAATGTACTAATGAAAAATATTTGCATAAGTCCTGTAGAAAAGTAGCTATACTTAATTTTTCAGGACTCAATTCAAGTTGAGAGAAGCACGAAAGGAAGAATTTTTTTTTTTTGTAAATTTGCGTAAAATTCGGTGCAGTATCTTGTTTTGAATTATATTCTGAGATAAATTTTGATAAATTTTGGTCGATTTAGTGTAAGTGGAGAAAAAGAATTAATAATAATTATTACTTGTCTTAATTTTTGCAGAAGCGCTAATTAGGGATGTGTTTACAAAGGCTGACTTTTTTAAGGAAATGAGGCAAAGTTTTCGCAATCATAAAAATCGGCCCTTCAAAAATGAGGCCATTAAAAGGAAACGAAACCAAATGTAATGTTGAACCATACTTCATTTACTTTATATTTTTTAATTTGTGAATAAACTACATTTCTCCCTGTTTTTTTTAGAATTAATTATGAATTCGTCACTTTGTTTTTTCATTATAAAGTGAATTGGTTTTAGGGCCGCATTTATACTTTTGGATGTCCTAGGCGCAAATTAATTATGAGGCCCCCAAAAAAATAAGTCTATTTCAGTTAATAAGATATATATAGGTAGGTACGAGTACAAATGCATTTTTTTTAGTTTATTGGAAATAAAAGTTGACATTTGCATAATAACGCATTTTAATAACATAACATTGGTATTTAAAAAGAGTATAAAAACAAATCAGTTCGATTTTAAAATAAAAATAAAATAATAAGTAAACATTTTTTTTGGATTTTGTTTTAGGAAATATGTCTATAATGTCATCATAGTTAATCGAGTCCATTAAATCTGATTCAATGCATAATAGCGACAGGTTACTTGTTTTATTTTGATGTAAGTTATTTCGTAAATAATTTTTTATTCGTTCCAACACAGAAAATGAGCGTTCAGCACTTGCATTAGGATGGGCATCTACGATCAGAAAAGTAGACTTTAACACATCGTATATAAATTTATATTTTTAATTAAAAAATGTTCTGCCTTAATCATTATTAAAATTTGCTTAGCTCTATCAATACATTTTTCTGAGTCAATATTTTCTTAATACTAGCCTTTTGCTTATCTTGATTTATATATTTTTCAAAAAAAATTTCAAACTTATCTAATATGTCTGAATAGCTTTTCTCTATTTCATTTATTTCCAAAATTAACTTAACGCGGGTGGCTCGTATAAGAGTTATGACGCAGCCTCGCGCGTGTTTTGTGTACCTTTGTGTGATGTGCATATATCCCAATATGGTAATAAAGAAGAAAATATAGGCCCAATACAACAGCAACAAATGTCAATTACCTACGATCATGCGACCTTAGAAATAAAAATAGAGAAATAAGAAATAGCGATTCTATTTCAAATTCCCACTATTCTATTATCGTTTAAAGTATGTAGATAGGGGGAGCGAAATGGCTGATACCCCAATAGTTTTTTGCCTCGTTTCGCAGATACACGCATTTTATATTTGGTAGACTAATAAAAAATTATTTTTGAGGAATCTTTCAGTTCATAAGTAGATTTTGAAGAACAATTTTATAAAAAGCAGCTAATATTAATAGCAACCATATTAGATGAAGAAGAAGAGAAGGGAGATTGGATTTACTCACTACTCTTGAAGAGGACATATGAAGAATAGTTTGCGACCCTATACAAAGGATTACTAGATAATAAGCCAAAGTTTTATTTATATTTCTGTATGAGTATTGCCCAATTTAACTACAGTTACATGAGAAAATTCGCCGAAAAATCAAGAAGGAAAGCACGAAGTTCAGAAATACAATTCCTTCGCAACTAGGCCAGCAACCGACAAATGCCGGTCTGGTTTCTAGCCACCGATGGCGACCATTTCGTACCGGTATCTGCCGGCGCCGGTTGATGTGAATTAGCTAAATTGTTTTCATAGGAAAATATTTTGCCTGACTGTGCCGGTAAGTGTGTATCGACCTTTATGTAGAGGTCATTACAATTAGGGGCAAACATGATCAGATAATCTCTGATCTATTGCAAAATGCCCTAAACACAGTCTGCAACTGGTGCCAAATAATGGGACTTCGAGCAAACAGTTATTCCCTTCACGAGAAAAAGGAAGCTTTACCTGCAAGCACCATCCCTTGAGGGAACAGTAGTGGAATTCTCAAAGGAAGTCAAATATCTAGGTATTACCCTGGATAACATACTAACCTGGAACTCTCACTTAAAAAGATTACTGGATAAAGCTACAGTGGCAACATGGACATGGCGCAGTCTTTTTGGCAAAATTTGGGGTCTTAAACCAAAAATGACTCTGTGGTCATATACATCTATTATTAGACCCATGGTCACATACGCCTCACTTGTTTGGTGGCCAAAAACAAAAGACAGCTCAAGCTAGTTTGCAAAAACTACAACGGCTTGCATGTCTAGGAGTAACCGGTGCCATGCGTACCTGCCCAACTGCGGCCCTAGAGGCTATGTTGGACCTGCTACCCTTACATTTGCATGTTAGGGAGCAGGCCATACTTAGTTCAATTAGGCTACAAGGGCAAACCTCCTAAGTATAAATAATCTGGTTGGCCACTTGAAAGTCCTCCAGGATTTCATAGAGGACCCGATGGCTAACCCAATTTCAGACGTTATGCCGAAACGCCATAATTTTGAAACACCATTTAAGGTGATCGTGCGAAACCGTCCACAGTGGCACACTGGGGGACCTACCCTTTGAAAAAGGATCTCTTAAATGGTACACGGATGGATACAAAATGGAAGGTAAAGCAGGCGTGGGCATATATGGGCCAATATGTCATCTCGCAAAGGCACTGGGGGCCTCACCAACCATTTTTCAAGCAGAAATACACGCCATAGAACTCTGCGCTCGCGAAATAATCCATAAAAATATGCGCTAAGCAAAAATATACATAATATCAGACAGCCAAGCAGCACTTAAAGCGTTAAACTCGTTTACCTTTGAGTCAAAGCTGGTTTGGGACTGTCTTACTGTCCTAAAGCAACTGGCCGAGACAAATCGGGTGACACTGATCTGGGTACCAGGACATGAAGGCATCACGGGAAACGAGATTGTGGACCGCCTTGCAAAGGAAGGAGCCAAATCTCTGTTTATAGGCCCTGAGCCTGTCTTTGGACACCCGAAAAGTCACCTCTCAGCTCAGATCAGGCTTTGGGAGGACAGAACTAAGAAGGAATACTGGGAAAATACCCCGGGGCTTAGACAAGCGAAGAAGCTTATAAAGTACTCGCAACAGAGGACAAAAGAATTCCTCACACTCAGCAGGAAAGAACTGAGGCTCATAACGGGCCTACTTACTGGGCATTGCCCACTTAGATACCATCTTAAGAAGATGGGTAAGGTCAATGATGAGACCTGTCGATTCTGTATGGAAGACGACGAATCCGCTGAACATGTCCTATGTAACTGTGAAACTCTGTGCCGCATAAGGCTAAGACATCTAGGAAAGGCATTTCCACTGCCAGAGGATGTCGGAAAAATGGCCCTAAAGAATATTAGAAGCTTCATCAAAGTTCTTAAGTTCGAATGGGCGCCCTAGGGCATCCAGGGGTAATGTCACAATAGATCTTATAGGTCGGAGTCACTAGATGAGAGGCAGAAACCCTGTCTGCATCCCACGTAATTAATAATAATAATAATAATGTAGAGGTTTACCATTTTGCTCCCAAAGTTTTTTTTCCTTATATTGTTATATATTTAAAGTGTTCCTGTTTTCCAATCGTTCTATTTTCGTATGCTGAAATTCTGATATCTTTCCCTAACCCTAACGTATTTCCGTTAAATCACTTTAATTCAAAAAATGCTTTAAAAGTTTCCAAAGATAATATTTGTCGTACATTAAGGCATCTCCAACTTTCTGCTTCACAGCATTCTATTCCATTCATTACTATGTTCAACGGCATGATATAATAAAGTAAACATTTTCGGAGAGTTTAAATATCTTACGCAGTATTTGTTTCTAGTGTTTCTTCAACTTACCACATTCAAATGAGAATAGTCATAAATTATTTTCAGATATCACCAATTTTACACCAATGTTCTCACCATATGAACTAAATATTGATTTGCATTTTTATCAAGTTACAGCTGAACATATATGTCTTGCCCTCACAAATCCACATTCCTTATGTTAATCGTAGATAGGTACATACATATATGTATGTTTGTCTCTGAACTCAACGCCCAAAAACATATCCTTGAGCACTTTGAACATTAGTATGTATCTTTAGTAAACCTATCCTAATATATAGGCCAAGCTTTGTCCGCCTGATTTAAGAGAAGCTACAGCTTCCTGAATAGAATCATACTACGCATAAAATTCTCAGGAAAATTCCTTTAACCAATAGAATCTACAGTTAGAAATTTTAATTAAACTATATATGAAATCCAGTTAAAATTCCATAGGACTGCCCATTACCCTCAAAATCCCCTTTCTGCAGAGTATTAGCATTTAAAGGTATCCCCGCATTCGGAAGTAATACAGAGAATACCAATTTCAAATTTCAGTTTTGTTAAATTATGAAATTTCTGAAAAGGCTTACTGCCTGGACCCAAAAGGAAAATAATGACTAATGGCACCTAAGCGTCTTACATATTACCTTCCGTTTCCTTTGATTGCTTTAGTTCCGTTTTCTTTAAAAAAAAAAAAAAAATAACACAAATCTTTTAGAGTGAAACCAGTTCCCAGCTTTTTCAGAACAAATGAAGCGGAAGGGTCACATCATTTGAACGACTTTAACTAAAATATATCCGTTCACTTCTTACCTACTATCTTTAGCTAAGGTGAACAGCCCCGCTAAGGGTAGTATAGAATTCGATCCGATAATGACTTTATTTCGCTCAAATGGGTTCCACTTTGTGCGAGACCAGTAAATTAAGTGTGAGAGAATAAGAAACGACGTCGAACGTAGAAAAGTATCTTATTTGGCGCCCTAAACTATATAAGATAAGAATTGCCAGTAGTGGAAGTGCACACCTGGGTGCTATTTCATGGAGCATGGTATACAGGATATAGGTATAGGAGGAGAGGAGGTACCTACGGAAACGTAACCATTAATAATAAGTTTTTACCTCACTGATCTCAAGTGAAATATCTGAAACTATCTTAAAGTTCAAGATAAGACTGCAAAAGTGGACTATGAGCATTTCTATAGCAGTTTATGACTTCAGTTTTAAGCAACGAAACTTACATATATAAAGCGGCAATATGTTACCTTGCTGTGCTCTACCGACTTAGTTTTTATGCCTAGAGCCTAGAGGGAATATTGTGAAATCCTCCGAAGACGAATTATCCTGAGGAATTTTGTAGTTTGTATAAACGTTTTTCACTCTCTTCTTATTCCCTCAGGTTGTTTAATTATGAAAACTTTGGCAAGGCTAGGCTAGGCTTGTAACTCGTAAGTTTTGTTGAGTATGAAAAGACCACGGAGGATTGCTACTTTTAAATTATCTTTTGTGCTTTTAGGTAAGCCTTGGTAAATGTAAGATGAAATTGGCGGTTATATTAAGTGTTAGATGTGGAAAACTGAAGTTTGTGACCGAGCAAATTAAACGTTTCATATCAACCAGCATCACTTAGGACCATCAGATTTACTCACATGGGAATAAGCACGAAGCATATTGAAGAAAAGAAGTGTAGCGTTGTTTTTGCTGTTTGAGTTTTGGTTGGATTTGGTTTGGTGTTTATACGTGTAACTATTTTTGTTGTCGTTTTCCATATTGGAGCGAGCATTTAGTTAGTAGGTAATGTAATGGGGGGTTTTATTGATTATTTTATTAAAAGTGTTTTTTTTTTGGGACTACAAGTTCATCAGTTTTTGTTATACTGACTATAGTGTTAGCAATTTGGATCGAAATTGCCCAATTCAATCTATGAAATTCTATGAAAAAACAGACTTCAACCCGTGACTGTGCTAATGAACGCAGAAGAATTGTCAACATCCTCGTAAAAAGGTATTTTTTTTGTTTTGTTTTCTGTAAACTGTGACAAAAATAGTTGGGCAAGGTAACTCGAACGGGAACATGAACAATGTTGTTGTGTGGACTCTACGAAGAAAGGAAGTTACGGGAGTGGTGACTGCATGTCCAAAAAATTCCAAGAGTTTCCCTGACATCTTAAGAGGTTTCGCTGTTGTGATGTTTAGATTTATGAAAAGCACAGAAATAACTTATAGTTGGCAATAATAATCCATTAATTCCTACTGCAGCGTATACGCATAAATATGCGTACCTTTTTAGCTGCAGCAAACCGGAATGTTGCTGCGTATGAGATAGCAATGATGGTTTTATGAGTGCAGTGAATTGAGTACTGCTACGTGTGGGATGGAAGTTCCTTCCACTTTGATCAGATTTAACTTCTGAATGTATTTATTGCAGATTTAACCTCTGAAAATAGATCTGGACTCACTTTTGTATAAAGTTGTCTAGACCTTCGGATTAACTCCTGGGTGAAATTGCTTGAGTTAACCTCACTTTGCAATCCTTAGGATTAACTCCTAGCCGACGTACTTTGAGTCAACCTCAAGTAATGTATTTGGTTTAGGATCACCTCCTATATGATAATTTGAGTTAACCTCAATTGTAATTCTAGAATCAACTTCTGTATAGGGATTGAGTTAACCTCAAATATTTGTTTGGCCAGAATTAGCTTCTGTTTCAGGATTGAGTTAACCTCAAATATTTGTGACGGCCAAAATTAACTTCTGTTTTAGGATTTAGTCAACCTCAATTTGTTGGTGTAGAATTAACTTCTATAAGATTTCAGAATTAACTTCTGGTTTGGATAAGGATTTTGCTCAGAACAGACTCCAAGGCTTAGGATTTGATCAGATCAACTCTAATTTGGAAATGGATGATTTTGCTATCGTTCGCCGCCTTTTTATAGCTGCTGAGGTTGGTCATGTGATGTAATCCTCATGGCGTTGCCATAGCCACGTTTATACCAGTTGCTGCTACGAGAACATCTGGTTGACGTATTGTCAGTTGAGTGACATGTCAAGTTTGTGTATTCACGAAGAAATGTGTATTTTAGGTAAGCTTTGTTTAATTATTATTTCAATTAAATATTTATTAGTTTTTTTGTTTTCATTTTCAGAAGAACCATATCCAGGGCAACTTTTAGGATAATCGTGGGATGCCGCAAGAGCTGGTATACTTAATTAGATAACGGATTTTTTGGAAAGGTTATTTTCAGGAATACACCGATCGTTTTGTTGAAATGTATATAATTTACTAAAACATTGCTCGACGTTTCGGGTCCAAGTGCGGCCCTTCTTCAGGAGCTGTATATACATATAATATTAACATATGAGTTTAAGTTTTTTTAAAAAATTCTAAATATAAATATTTTAAATACCTTATGTCTGTCTACGGCGCGTATAAATAGTTCTTAAAGATAATAATAAATAACACATAAGCAACATGGAAAATAAATTAAAGTAAAAAAGAAAAATACATTATTAATAAATTAAAATACACTTTAGAACAGAAAAGACAATTACTGGCTACGGGGACAAATATGTAACTAAGCGGTCGTTGATAAAATGTTAAAAAAATGTATGACTAATACTATGGTTTTAGTTTGTTCAGTATGTATTTGTAGTCTTTATTTATTAGTTCTGTCCTGCCTTAAGTTTATAACTTTGTTTTTGTTAAGGTATATGTGGCATGCTTCTTTATCGATTATTTTTATATTATCGAAGGAAAATACGTGTCCTGTGTCTATTTCGTGGGATGCTAGTGCGGATCGTGGTGCTTGTTTATTAGCATATGCTTTACGTTGTGATAGTCTGGTTGTAAGCTTTTTTGATTTTGTCCAATGTATGCAGTGTTGCAGTTTTCACATTTGACCATGTATACAACGCTGTTTTTTTCTTGTGTGGGTATCGGATCCTTGGTTTTTGTGTAATTGTTGTTTAGCTTAGTTATTGGCTTGAATGCTATTTTTATGTTATTATTCTCGTTTTTAATGATTTTCGCGATTTTTAGGGATAAAGGATATATGAACGGGATTGATGTGTAAATAGGATTAGTGTTATCCAGTCTTATTGTGTTGTTCGGGGTGTGTGTTAAATTGTTGAAAAGGTTGTTTCTTTTCGCTCTTTTTATTATTTTGTGGATTAAATGTAATGGATAGTTATTTTGTATTAATATATCTGTAACGATTGTGGTGTTTTTTTGTGAAAATTTGTTGTGACTGATTTTAAAGATTTTATTTGCGAGGGTTTGGGCTGTATTTATTTTAGTATTATGTGGGTGATTTGAATAATAATTTAAAATTCTATTAGAGCCACAAGGTTTGCAGTACCAGTCTGTTATAATGCTCTGATTTCTTGTTCTATGTAGTCGCATATGTCAAGGAACGGGATGCTATTATTGATTTCATTTTCCACTGTAAATTTGAATCGATGGTGTATATTATTGAAGGTATTGAGAAAGATAGCATCTAGGTCTTTGGGTATAGCACAGATGATGTCGTCCACATATTTTCTTAGAAATGTTGGTACTATTTCGGATTTCTTTAAGGCTTCCTCAATTATATGATCTAACGCCATTTCTGCTAAGATGCCTGAGAGCGGGTTACCCATCGCTAGACCGTATTTTTGTTTGTAGAACTTGTTATTGTAGGAGAAGTAATTACATTCCGATACACAAAAGATGACTAATTCGTTAAAAAGATCTTTGTCTATTGGTGTCAAGGTTTCTATAGTTGACCATTTCAGAGATAAGAATATCGTTTGGCTTAAGTGATATATTCTCTATAAATTCCTTTAAATCATCTGTGTTTTTTATATTGCGTGAGTTGTCAGAGATCGTTTTCTGCAGGATGTTGCAAATGTACTTGGAGAGATTGTAACTTTGGCTATTGATTGTTGATATTACAGGTCTCATGGGAATGTGTGGTTTATGAATTTTTGGGAGTCCGTACAGACGGGGGCATGTACTTATATCGGTAGAGAGCTGCTTTCGTTTCAGTTTGTTGATATAGTTATAAACTTAAGGCAGGACACAGAACTAATAAATAAAGACTACAAATACATACTGAACAAACTAAAACCGTAGTATTAGTCATACAATTTTTTAACATTTTCTCAAAGACCGCTTAGTTACATATTTGTCCTCGTAGCCAGTAATTGTCTTTTCTGTTCTAAAGTGTATTTTAATTTATTAATAATGTATTTTTCTTTTTTACTTTAATTTATTTTCCATGTTGCTTATGTGTTATTTATTATTATCTTTAAGAACTATTTATACGCGCCGTAGACAGACATAAGGTATTTAAAATATTTATATTTAGAATTTTTTAAAAAAACTTGAACTCATATGTTAATATTATATGTATATAGAGCTCCTGAAGAAGGGCCGCACTTGGACCCGAAACGTCGAGCAATGTTTTAGTAAATTATATACATTTCAACAAAACGATCGGTGTATTCCTGAAAATAACCTTTCCAAAAAATCCGTCGTTTTAAGTAACCCGATCAAAACATAAGGCCAGCTGGAAACCTATCAGCTGTAAATTCATTTAATTAGATAAGTATTTTTGTTGTTAGAAATTTCCTAGGAACATGTTACTTTATGTTTCCCTTCTATCTTTTTAGAAATTAATACGCAAGTTTGGACTGGATGCATCGACGGATTATGGAACTGATTGTAGGAGATGATAGGATTGCACAGGAATTTTTATTATCAGATAAGTATTGAATTTTGTTCAACTTAAGACTTGATTCTTTGTGGTTTTTTTATTTTATTTTTTAGGAATTTAATAGGAGGATACAACGAGGGAATTATGGTTCGGTGGCGGACCGAACATAGAGTATTAATTGATTTAATTATAAAAATACAATAACATATATATTTTACTGTAGTATAATACATTCTATTTTGTGTAACTATTTTAAAGGATTTTATTGACGGAAAAAAATAAGTCTAAC
This sequence comes from Dioctria linearis, assembly GCA_963930735.1. Taxonomy (NCBI): domain Eukaryota; kingdom Metazoa; phylum Arthropoda; class Insecta; order Diptera; family Asilidae; genus Dioctria; species Dioctria linearis. The sequence goes on along the minus strand of OZ005740.1, from coordinate 302,237,826 downwards.
GGATTTCTGACGGAATTTTACTACAAATTCAATGGAATTTCAAAATAATTATTGGCAACTGGCTTAAGCTTGGACCCCTGGACCGTGAAACCGGCCATAAAAGATCTTGTGTGATATACCCCAGCCGAGTTAGGTCCAGTACACATACTCCTCTTCTTTTATGAAGGCTATTACCTCATCAGAGTCAGTTTTTTGGACATCTTTTAGGGTTATCAATCCCTTATTCAGATATGGTAGTCTTCGGCGAGCAAGTCCTGCGCGTTCGTAGAATATGTACGTGCTTTGCTAATTGTACCTCTTTGAGAATTGGCAATAATCTATGATTTTGCTCATTTTGTTAAACACGTACTAATATAGGCAACGTTCGTTGAGTCATTAATATTATGCCAGTGAATTGTCCAGATTTGGTGCTTTCCACATTTTCTGACTCGTTTAAAATTTTTGTATGCAAAATTAATGAAATTCTTCACATGCCTTAGTCCAGGAAGGCTCTTCCATTCTAGCTGATGATTCTATTCTGCTTTCGACATTATTTCTCTTGTAATATCGCAGAAGAACGGCTCGGGCCTGGTAAATGGAGATTTTGCTCTCTTTCTTGTCAGGTAGTTAGTCCGGTGACACACGATGATACAAACTCGCGCTCACACAGCGCTCTTTTAGAACATTTTCGTGTATAGCCCATTTAGAGCAGAGGGTTAGACTCGGATGATACACGAGTATTTTATTACGTATGTATGCGTGTACTCAGTTTGTGTGCTTATAGATCATATGGAAATAATGAATTTTCTTTGCTTTCTCAAGCGTGTATCAACCGTGTATAAAGTACGTGTACCATCATGTCCCGTGACACACGAAGATACACACTCGAGACTAGACACGACGTAAAACTGTGTATCAGCCCATGGTACACGTAGGTTATACACGGTTGATACACGATCTTGAGGCAGCAAAGTAAATTCATTATTTCCATATGATCTATACGCACACAAACCGAATACACGCATGCATATGTAATAAAATTCTCGTGTATCATCTGTGTCTAACCCTCTGCTCTAAATTGGGCTATACACGAAAATGTTCTAAAATAGTGCTCAGAAAATCTGTTTTTAGTGCGGTGTATCGATTGTGTATCATTGTGTGTCACCGGACCATGGGCTGATACACACTCGATAGTCTCTTGACACACGATGATACACACTCGAGACTAGACACGGCGTAAAACCGGTTTTTGCATCGAGTGTATACCAGCTCATAGTACACGTAGTTTATACACAGTTGATACACGTTCTTGAGGAAGCAAAGAAAAATCATCACTTCCATATGTTCTATATGCACACAAACCGAGTACACGCATTTAATACATATGATAAAACACTCGTGTATCATCCGAGTCTAGCCCTCTGCTCTAAATTGAGATATACACGAAAATGTTCTAAAATATTGCTAAGAAAACTAGTTCTTAGTACGGTGTATCACTTGTGTATCATCGTGTATCACCGGACATAAAAAAACCGGTTTTACGTCGTGTCTAGCTAGTCTCGTGTGTGTATCATCGTGTGTCACCGGACTTAGCAGTCTATTTATCTTTATACTCCTACTGGCCTAGTACCAACTCAGGGTTACTTTGACTGTCCTTGATAGTAGATCTAGGACATCCATACAGTTCAAAACCAGCTTTTCTGTGAAGGCATTAGAATTTAATACTAATGGGTGTTCCTATGGCGTGGATTTCTGCTTGAAAAATAATTTGGTAGGATCCTAGGATGTTGTGTAACTTATACCTGTGTCCCGAATCATATACCCACCACACTTTTTTTGTTAGATCTATCTGTGGTCCAGACGAGTGATTATTGTAAGAGTGTGGTTCAATGTTCCACCAAATTTAGTTTTCTAAATAGTAAAAAATTCAGTGCCCCATGAACACCAAGGGGGTATTGAATTAGGTCTGTACATTTTCGGAGTACATGTGCCCTTTAAAGCGGTGTAACTATTATTCCTCATAAATATAATTTTAGCAACCGCCGGCATATGATAATCTGTGTACGGTGAATATTCAGAACTTCTTCAGAGGTATGATATATGTATACCCCGATCGGAAATGCATTTTGTGTAATTTTACACCGAAACGCGTAAAAATCTGATTTTAATGTTTTCTTCGAACAATAATTTCCCAGTAGGTATGCGTTATTGTAAAATAAAAATATTTTGATTTTATATTACATTCAAAACTGCATACCGCATCAAAATGAAATAGTTTTGGATTTGATCTAAAATTAAAATATTTTTAGTCTGCTATCAAAGGAAAAATGCGCCTTTACTTTTGTGGAATTCCGCTCTAAAGAAATTTTCGAAGATGTTTTACGTGTAAAAACAAAAACAAAATTAAAACTAAATACTATCTTGACACTTTCAGCTTGCACTTGTAAAACTCTTGCATCTACAAATATGAAATTGCGAATGAAACTGTCTAAGCACGATAGAACCTGTTGCATTTTACACCGAACGGAGTTTAAATACAATTCGGTTTGGGAGACTACAGTAAGGTTACACCGAATGGAGTTTTAAAATAATTATTTTCGTACTTTTCCGCTAGATGAAGCTCAGCTGTGTGTTTTTGTTATCCGGATGGACAAAATTTTTAAGTTTTTCAAACAAAACAAGTCTCATTCGGATATAGAGGGGAATTTTCGCACAATTCGGGGTAAAAACATTATAATCCCATGATCATGAGGTATAAATTGTTTAAAAGAATCCGAAATGTTATCCAACAAACGGGGTAAATTAACACCGATTTTTTTTACTTTGTACGATCACTTAAAAGCGGTGCGTCCAAATTTTAGAGCCTTAACTTTGTTATCCCCTATTTTATTTTTTTTCGACATCCAGTTTGGACTATAGTCACTTATATCTTTCCAGTTTTGGGAATCTAATTTATCAGGCTAACAGTCGAGACATCTCGACTATGATAGATGTTTTGAAATATGACTAAGTTAATAACAAAACTTGAAATCATATAAAGAGATTTGCATTTAATTAGAGAGATTCGTGAGCAAAATCTGCTAATCGACTGCACTAAGCCGAAATACAAAAAAGAAAAGAAAACTAATGTGCAATTTGTGTATAGAAACTCAAAGACAATTCACTACTTACTTAATGTCTTAAACAAATTACAACTTTTCTTCTATAGATTAGTCATCTACCCAAGAAGTTATCGCAGAGAGTAAATTTGTATTCTAAACTTAAGTAAGACCGGATTGTATAGAAAATTCGTGGTAACACATCACAGGAGGCTCTAAGGCCAAGAATTACGATACGAGACAACGAAAACACCAACAACAATGCAGAGCAATGGAGAAAATTTAACAGAAAAGCAGCAATTCTTAGAAGCCGTTTATATGGCATTCCGCATTAGTGTGGTGCGATAAAGAGCTTTTGCATGATATATTTGGGTTTTAACCAAAAATAAAATAGGAGACGGAATGGAAATAAAAGTCAAAGGAATAAAATGGGCTTTGGATGGCAAACGAGGGTATTTTTCTCAATTACATATGCATATATCCCCAACAGAAAGATGATCTGCAGTGGAATTCCAGTGTTTAGGACTGAAGAGCCTTCAGAAATGGAATGAATGGTGGGAAACACACGCTCGAGTTATTTTTCAGTATTTTGTGATCCGGCTGGAAAATTGCCCCGTTTATCATAATATCAGGGTCCCAAGAGTATGGTGAGTTTATATTTAAATAAAAAAATATTGTGCAAAATTTCTTCTTGGTTAAATTGATTTGATGTGATAGACAACGTTCGCAAAGTAGATAGGTAGGTGTATTATAATGTATGCTTATATGTATAGACATACATACTCGTACATACTCTTTTGCCCCAGGATATTCCTTCGGGGGAGGCAATGTAGAAAATTTACAACTTCCCTTATTGTTGTGTTCCTGCATCGTTGATTCCTCCACACATCCCTAGTTTGTCAGGGTGTATATGTACCTGCTATATAGTCACCATACTTCGATTTTATGAAACTAAGGCAATAACATTTTCTTGGGAGGTGAAAGGTATAAATTTCACACAGAAGCGTCGTATCTGACTGCTTTCAAGATAAATTGATATTGTTCCCGCATACAAAATTAATTAACTAGCATCTAAGCGATCCATAGGGAACTGGCTAGGGAAATTTGGTGACTTTTTCAGTACTTAAGGATGTTCGCTTGAACGAGTGGATCTTTTTTTAACGACTCAGGAGTGATAGAATCATCTCTAAGGCGATTAAAGTTTATGTTTTATGTTCTGAATTCAATATTTGGCGATTTCTGAATTGATTGTTACTAGATTTTCGACAATATGTATTGTTGAATAAGGTTTTAGTTATAGCCATTGAAGGGTTAATGTCTTTTTTATAGTAAACACATGAGCGTTGGTTGGCATAATATTCGATGTGTATGCAAAAATATAAATGTAAGAGAACAGTTCTTAGACACTGGTACTATTAATGTATTAACTACCCTTAGAGGAGCCAACATTTGCCCTGATTCAGGATGATGTAAAAAACTTTTATTGGTGTACACTTAAAGGAAACATGGACTTAGCAGGAAAATTATCGAGTATGAAAATAGCTATGCAGGAATTTATCGAAGATTGTAAGTACCAATGAAAAATATATGTAGGGAAATGTCGTCAGGGTTGGCCTGTCGTGTAGGTCGGCCATCAGCGATTTTTTCAGTTCTCACCACTAGTGCCACCAATATTCGAGCGCGGAAAAACTTCTCTCAGTGATAGCGAACTTTTCGTGACATTGCAGATTTGGAGCATGAACGCAAAGTATGTGCTGGTTTGTAATTCCAAAAAAAAGTTTTTTTTTTAGCAGCAGTGAATACGGCCAGAAGCATAAGCATTGTGAATGTGTTGTGTTCTTCACGCTTGAAAAAAAAAACCAGAGGAATATTCAATCCTGTGACATGTTTGGTTGTGATGTCACGTGATGCTGCAATGGCGCTTGTCGTCAAGGTTGGCCAGTTTGTATAGTCAGGGTTAGCCCACTAAGATTGTGTGCTTGGATGATGCCCAAAAAACCTTCAGCAGCAATCCCAACGAAGTCCGTCAATAAAACATCAGCTAAAGAAAGATGCCCGCCAAAAAATCTCCCAATAAAAGCCCTCTTAGGACAATGCAAGAAAGAAGTGCATTTGAAGTGTGTCAATATAACGACATTTTCCGGAAATGCGATTCGAATAATGCGTCATTCAAATTTTAGTAAAAATCAAAAATTTTCTTCAGTTAATTTTTCAGGTCATTTTCAATCATTTCAGCAAATTTTTCGTCGACTGGCCAACCTAGACAGCACTGGTCGACCTTCACAGCATTTCACTTTATTTTTTAAATGTCTATTTTTTTTTATTTGTCACCCAATCAATCTGCAATGTTCAGCAAAAGTGTTCCTTTTTCCCAGACGTTTCCAAAGATGTGCTTCGATTGACGAAATTCTTTCTTAAACGGAAGTTATGGACAAAAGTCAAAAGTGCGTCCAACCCTGACGACACTCGCCAGTAACGCACCCAGGATTTGCTGGGGGGGGGGGGGGGGACCATAGGTGTCCCAAGTCCTAACGAGTCGGAAAAATAGGGCTCTAAAGTCGCGTCCTGCATCCATTTGAGCACTTAAGGACGGTTTTATTTTATTTTATTGGACTTTGTAATAATATGCAGACCACATTTTATACGTAATTTGTAAATTATGTTCAGAAAACTGACATTCTGGAGGAGGACAGGTCCCCGTTCGTCCCCCCTCTCGGTGCGTCCCTCACACTATCCTACATGTCCTGCACATGTAAAGGGAAACCCAACTTTGAAGTTCATATTCATGTTTTTAGGGTTCCGCACCCAAAGGGTAACAACGGGAACCCTATTACTAAGACTTCGCTGTCCGTCCGTCCATCACCAGGTTGTATCTCATTAACCGTAATAGGTAGATAGTTGAAGTCTTCACGGACTGTGTATTTCTTTTGGCGATATAACAAAAAATAATAAAAATAAAATAAAAGTAAAAATTAAAGGGGGCCCTCATACAAGAATCGTGATTTTTTCGGCGTTTTTTTCCTCGTTTTATTCTCAGTCATTATTATTATCATAAGTAGGCATTTTTTGTTTTCAAATGACAGCACTATTAATATTTTTTCAAATGACAGCATTATTTTTTCACATGACGCCTACTCTAATTTGAAAAAATAAATAAAAATATATAGTGTTAAATTTTGTACGATGGTACGGAACCCTTCGTGCATGAGTCCGACTCGCACTTGGCCGGTCTTTATTTACTCTTCTTTAGTTGGAATTTTATTGATGATTCATCTGCATAGAGCAGATCAGATTTTTAGGTTAATTCAAGTTATGCTGTTAGATTGAGTACCTACTGCAGTTAAAATTATAAATGCGTTTGATAAAAAAATGAACTAAATTTTCTTGCGTAAATTTATAAAAAGATTCAGAAGAGTTCTTGAAGAAATTTATAAAATTTTGTTGTTTCTTTCAAAAAAGGTAGGCTTTATATGGTAGAATCGCTAGTGGTCAGCACCTTAATGCATTTGCTTTAAAAATTAGCTTGTAAAAAATGTTGAAATTTTTTTTGATTTTGCTGATGTTATGTATGTGCAAAAACATTAAAAAAATATTTTTTAAAAAAGCAGTTCGAAAGTTTCGTAATTTTTGATTTATCAATTAATTATTATGAGAAATATTTGTTTGATTTTTTAAAGAGACTTTTTTTAGGTTTGCTAAATTTCAAAATGTTATACTGGTATCGCAATCACCGATAAAACTTCTATTTATTAAGTTCTCCACGTTGCGTGTCCGATAGTCCACGAGACGGGGTATGTCTATAGACGGAGATAAAGTAATTTACGCTGAATGGGCGCCACATGATCTTTAATCCGCGAAAGGTTAACCCACGAAACCAGAAGGGGTATTGTAAAACAAATACCCACTTTTCGATTACACAGATTTTCTTTTTAGTTAAAACATTTTCGGTATGATCTTTCAGCAGGATGCATTCCTCTTCGGATATTAAGAGGTCCAGCTCCCAAAATACCACGAAGAATATTTTCCAAAATATGTAGATGAGTTTCTCCGTTCAAAGTCCCTTCTAAAATGTAAGGTCCGATCAGGTACTCATCCACGACACCTGCCCAAAACTATGAAACTAAACCAATGCTACGCATTCACCTGATGGATACTATCTAGCGTCTTATATATATTTATAAAATTCACAACATTAAAAAATAACTTTAAAAGAATAGAAAGTTTGGAAAAACTTTGAATATGAAATTAAGAAGTAGCATAAATAATAACTGTAAGCAATACAAATAAAAATGTAATCTAATTCACAGACACTTTGTACAAGTAAAGTTTTTGTAAAATGTATTAATGTATTTAGAATCTAAGTATACTGAATAGTCTTGATATAGAAGTGTCAATTAGAAAATAGAAGAGTATTCATTCTCATGCCATTACGACTATAACGTTATAAAAAATACCTTACGAGTAAAAATTAAATGAAAGCAATAAGCTATTTAACGGGTAATATAAAAAAATAAAAAATAAATAAAAATTGAAATAATATATAATAAAAAAATATTTTATTATTTTATTGAAACTCAGAATTATACTAAATTAAGTTTTCTTTTTCTCCATTATATGAGAAATTAATAGCATGACAAAATTGATGTTTGAGAAGAGGATAAGGAACTCAAAGCTCGAGAGATTGGTTCAAACATCAATAATTATACGGATTTTCGTATTGCCAACTGTATCAATTGTGAATATTTAGGAATCTTGCCCTTCTGTCAGTCCATAATATTTTATTTAAAAAGAGAGAATCTGTTGAACTCTTTTCAATAATACTACTACAGAAGTGAATTCATAGTTGATGGTCCGATGAAAGAATTTCAGGTGCGCTGGTCAAGTGGTAAGGGTGTTACATGTTACTGTGAAATATACTCGATACCGTTGTCTGTCCAACGCCTAATTGGTGAGTAATACTTCGGATACTTATCTCTTATTTCTACCATCCTTAAAATTGTTTCTTCAGTCGTACCGGCCTAAAAATGAAAAGTAATTGATTATTCAATTTAAATGATGACGTTAAGGACAAATCGAAATTTAAGATACTTACATAACAAACATTCCCTGAAGAACCTCTTCTGGTAAAACTAGATCCAGTCTTCAAAAGATCATTATATAACTTCTGAAAGAATGTGGCACTTGGACATTTTCTGGTAGGATATCTCTGCATGTATACTCTTCTTGCCTTAATCTCACTTCCCACTGACTCGCCGTTTACGTAAACCATTTCTCCTAATTCTACCACACTATACTGGAGCCTACAAATAAGAATTGTTGATATTTCTTAGAGGTAAGTTAATGACAATATCGATAACAGATGTTGTATTTTTTATCAAAGGTTATTAGTGTTACATATCAATAAGAATGTAATCAACATAAGGCTTCTAAATAATTGAAAAAAAAAATGGAACGTCAAAGTCTTAGGTTCCGTACAAAATGACTGGATACTTGAAATTTCGGGATTCCAATTCAAAATTTCTGACTTTGAAGGCTCTAAATTCGGTGTATTAACATAACCCACTAAGTATTTATTTTTTTATTTTATTTTGAAGCCTAAATAAATACCTTTTGAAAAAAAAAAATTCAAATCGAAGAAGTACTTCATAAGTTACAACAGCTTCAGTGGAAGTCTAACTTGAAGAATGCAATAAACAGTAAAGTTCGAATATGTCTTAAAGGAGTGAGTATTTTTATTTGGTCTAAAAGTACTTTTTACTCAGAAATCAACGCTCTATCTTTACCAAATATGAAATATTACCACCGGGACACCCTATCTAAACGGTAAAAATATACAAAAAAAAATGTTGACTTTGGAGAAGGATCGAGAAATCGTATTTAATCGTTGCACTGCGAACCTCTATTCCTTTTATTTGGGAAAAGCTTCCTTTTTCGCCTAGTTACTTTGCTGCAACTTTCTACTTGCATAAGGTACTCTTTGCTTCTTCTGTCATTCTTTTCTCGGTATAATTAAGTTACAGTGACACCAACGCGACACCGACAGCTGCCCTAGACTGAATTTTATGTTTTCACTTTAAAACTTTTATGCCTTTAATTTTAAGACTTTATGATTTTTACTTCTGGAAATATTTCCCCTTTCTATGTGCAGCACGACCGCCCTCTAGAAAGTCACTTATAGAAGAACGAAATAGTTTTCAGCTCCAGAAAGTTTTTCTCCTACCTGCAGGCTTGCTTTTCGTACTGTCGTGCCTCGATCGTTCGGCGTATGTTTTCTAGTCGAAGACACTTTGGTCACTTTGGCGTCACTGTTTATTATACTAGTACGGGGTGTACATTGTTTACTGTTAAGGAGCCTGGAACACAACTCCTACTACTTCTTCTCTCTAGTATTTTGCCCTTTAAGGGAGGTTCGCATTAACTATATTTATGCTTAGTTCCAGCATCTATAGATGGCTCTGGCATTACAGTTTTGCTAATTAAGTATTTAGCTCCTGATTTAATTTTCACGGTGAGTATATTAATTCACATTCTTACGGGAAATAGGATACAATAAAGTTTTCTTTTGTGTATTTTGGACTAAATATAAGATTGACATCTCATAAGGAGAAGTAGAAAGAGATAGACATGTTGCAAATTCAAAGATACAAGTAATTGATATTTAAATAAAACATGAAACGAGATACCAGTACTAAGACTATGCTAGAACAATCAAAATCAAAGGATTCCTATCGTAAGGATCCAATGAGCTTTGTTCAAAACGGAGTTGCCTTGATTAGGTTTAGCGTGTTGCCTCGACAAAGCTGGGGCGACTAGTTTTTAATTGTTGCTTGATTTACTGCTAGGGATTTTAAGTGTTGCTGGGCCCCGACTGTGATCCAATATTTACTAATTCAGTTCTTAGTTTAGATATATTGTCCTGAAATTGGAGACCAGAGAAGAATCAACACTTTTATAGGTCGACTTAACATTATAAACGAAACCAACATTACCGTTTCGAGAGTGTAACATATACTATTCAACTTGAATTGAGTCAAGTCAAAACCAATTCTAATAGCTTTCGACTTTACTGGACTCGAGTTATATAGTGTGAGATCTAGTCTCGGACGTGGGAGGGAGTGCCGGTTTTTAAAACACAACTTAGTCGTTTAAAATTTCAAATATAAAATTTTATTCAATAATTTACAATTCAGTTTGCTTAACCTAATATCACGAAACAATTCAAAAAGGATTTAAAGACTACGACTATAAAATTCAATATAAAACTTCAAACAAAATAATAAAAAAAAAAAAAAACTAAAATTAAAATTCAGTGGACTCCTGCTCCAGATTGCTATCAATGATTTACTCGTTCTGAAAAAGAAGGAGAAGACCAGAATTAATTATCTGTTATCAGAATGAGAGAAAAATGTTGATGCTGCTATTGCGTGTGAGCAGCAGGGTAGTAAAACTATTCCTAGCTAGAGCGTGAAGGGGTAAGGGTAGCAAAATGCAACTATAGAAAAACTAATTCAGACTATTCTCTGAATATAGATTTATTGTATGCAAAGTGGTATCAATATGTTTCTATAAAGTAATAGCCCTTTTATGGTGCATGAAGGCACAATGGCAGCAAAATACCTTTGCTCGTGCGTGAGGGCACAAGGGTAGCAAAGTGCTGTAGTTGATAAAAATGAGTCAGATTAGTCTCTGAATGTAGAATATGAATATAGCAATATGCTAATAGCTGTGTTCTTTTGTGTCCGCAGAATAGAACAGAAGATACACAAAAGAACGCCTCATACATTTTCTTAGAAGATTAAAAATTAAGCGAGCAGTACAAATAGTTCGCTTGGATCGACAGAGCAATTTGTTCTCTCCAGTATATGGAGTTCTAGAACAAGGTACACAAAAGAACACATCTATTATAAGAGGAAGCGCAGATTAATCTCTGCATCAGAATAATTCTTCTGTAAATGTCAGCAGGAGAGTTATAGATTAATCACTGCGCAGAATTATTCTTCTGCTTAGGTGTAGAAAATGATAGGAATTTCATAGTAATCTCTGAAATATAGAATTAATCTTCTATGTTGGAGGTTGGGAATATTCTTGTACTTAGATTAGTCTCTAAACCAGATGACCTCTGGACCAAAAATGATTTTCTGCTGCAGCTCGTCGGCTTTATATAACCGCCGCATGAGCTCTCGCCTCTCGGTGTTGCCCTAACGACGTTTGTTGAATTTGATGACTGAGGCGAAATCAAATGATTTGACGTAATCTCACTATGTGAAATGTAAATATACGAGAGGGATGTATACTTTTGAGGTAAGTTAATGATATTTTTGTACAATTTTGTTATAAATAAAGATAATTTTATATGTTTTAGGTGGTAAAAATATTTGTTGTAGTATTTGGACATCGCTGGACCAAAGGAAGGAATTCTTTTGATTTTGATGTTTGGTTCAGATAAGTGGTTTTCTTTGGATTTATTTTAGAATTGAAATCTTTGTGTGTCTTTTTCCCTTTTCTTTAGGAGGAAGTATTTCGTCGCGGGAATAATTGAAGAATATTGTTGATG
>OZ005740.1:301874793-302225995 GCA_963930735.1 Dioctria linearis | reverse complement strand
GAGGACAGGAACGTTTTGTTGATAGGGATTCTAGCAGGGCAGCACTATGGGCCACCTTGGCCTCGGTGCTTGGGATCTCCCGTCTCCCGCCTTTAAATAAAAAAAAATTGTATTGTTCAAGTGCCTTTCTACAGAACTCAATTCGACTATTCATTGAATATTATAGATCGTGTCAATTTAATTTCATTTTGTTATTCTTGAACTTAATCGAGAACATAAAAAGTTCTATCTACATATGTATTCAATTGGGGAAATATCAATTTTGAACTCAACTGCTTGAATGATTCTGATGGTAATCTGGCAGTAGTACTTGGTAAATCATGTCTTTATCATTAAATGTGGTCGAAGATTGAGTGAATGGATCAGTTACGTTGGTTTCTATCCCCTTAGGTATGCATCAAATATTTGAACGTTTTTAGTCTTTTCCTCTTCAGAATGGGGCCTTATAGGCTGAAGTACAATTTCTGCCAATGGCGAGAACAGTCAACTCCTTATTTGGACCTGTCCCAAAGCGTTCTTTTCACATAAGATATTTCCGTTTATTTTCACATAGGCATTATGACGATAATCTTTCGTTAAATTGGTGTCTATAAGACACAATAATTTCATAATACTTATATGTCGTAATTTTTGAAAGTGAAATAGCAAAGTTTTGTATTGCAACTTCAAGAAAGGTTGGTTCGATTTAGTCCATTTTTGAAACTTTATGTACTATTGCTATGAAAATACCATATATATTGTTGGTCTTGACACTCTGTACGGTGATTCTAGTGTACTAAAATTATGTCCAGTTGTAAGATATCGCAAAGCAATCTACAGTTTTAATGGAAGGAAATAATGCTTCTTTCATAATAGTATTTGGTCCAAGACGAATTCATATGATACCCTAGATGCATGCCCGTGCGTATGTAATTTCGTCGACGTCGAAATTGTTCTCTAATGTCGATAAGAAAATATAAATAAAACGTCACATGAAGTAGAGAATTATACGAGAGGGAAAACTACGAATTCTATGTCGACCATTATGAATCATATATGCAGCGCTTTGTGTGAAGTTTAACGAGATCTTGACGTGAAAATATCGTTTTCTTTACATTTGCTTCTTGATATTTTACTTATATAATAACCTTGTCTCATAATGCGTAAAGATCTTAATCACTTTTTTCACAAAAAGTTATAATTAATTTTGAGGTTCCAGCTATCTATGCATGACTGAGCAAGAACAGTCTAAACTCTACAAGCAAAATATATGTACTCCTTACCGTTTGACAAATATAAAATATGTCAATATGGAATGGATATGGGGAAAAGTTACTTTAAGAGAAACGAAACTGGTTTAAAATGAATTTGTTTTATTTAAAAATAACGAGACGGCGTACTCGATAAACGTTCGAGGCCTTCTACAATCTAACAATATTCTCGAAATCACGGTGAACTTGTCCGTTTTATTATTTATCGTTACCAGGTAACCTGACAGATCAGCGGCCATTCCTGACATGCGACAGTCTCTGTCCCTTCTGGGTAAATAGATCTCCTTGTTCTGGATGTCATCATTGGTTTCGGAAGGTTTTCGTCGCTGGTTGCGTCTATTTCCGGGTATAGTCCATACCAAGATTTCAACCTATCTGCCTAAAAGACTAAATGGAATTTTCGTTCTTTTCGGGGTGCACCTTCGGCATCTTCTATAACGTAACGATCCTTACCCAGGCTTCCTGAGATTACATATGCCATTGGTAACGTGGTCCAAGTTTATGGGACTCTGCAGTAAGCGGTCGGTACGGTCTCTACAACAACGAGGTCGGCTTCATGATAAACTGTTGGCATTCTGTGACTGGGCATCGAAACGCCCCTTTTCATTTCTCCCGCTCTGCGGCGGTTTTCCGAGAAGCTTGCTCTCGCTTATCGCTCATGAGCAGAGTTGCTGTGATTGCTAACGGGTCGTTCTGCAGAGCTTGTAGCATTCGATTTCTAGTGAAACGCGTAGTTCACGATTTTCCTTCAATTCCAACTAAGACTGGTTCCGGTATTAGTTGTCATCGGCGATGAGTAGCTTGGCTTTCAATTCTTCCTCATCAATTGAAATGGTGTTAGGCAGTTTTGTTATTGATGTCAATATAGTTCCTCATAATCCCTTCAAGTATTTATCGGACGATTGTAGCGCTAATCCCAATGATGACGGATATGACTTTTGGATCAGAGAACAGTCGCTGCCACTATAATTTGGTGTATTCGTTTCGTTTCGTTTATTTTTATCGACTTCTTGATTGTTCCTTTCATTGCGTGAATTACTTCAATGTACCGAATATTACTGTAATTGATTGCATTCGGTAGCTTTCCGTTCGGGCGCTGTTTGTTCGTCGTGTCCAGACTTGAGGCATTTCTCGCATGATATTCTCCGTTGGGGTTTTTATACATTCCGGGTGTCTAGTAGCCAGTCGCTCTGCTACTTGAGTTGCAGAATTACTTCTAGATTTCCACGCCTGATTTGGTGGCGAAGAGCATTTCGTTCGTTGATCGAAACTCACTAATTGCTATAGCGCACTGCATCTCTGTATACTTTTAATTCCCGGCGTATATAATTAATAGTATATGCTTCTGATAAGTCAGGAGTTCTGCACTACCGATATCTGTTGCGCTAGTGGTCGTAACCAAATTGGTCAATTTCGTGATATCCGCTTTCAACTGGTCCAAATTGGATCCATTATCCGTTTCGTCTTTTTCTTCAACTATGACCGTTTCACTGCCCAACTTTCAAATACGCGAAGAACTAGCTCTGCCTTTGTGTCCTCGTTGTAGGAGCAACTATTCTTTCGACTTCTCTTTTAATTCGCATAATAACAGCTTGTCGATTCTGACGAAAGTACTTAACTACTTTTTCTTCGTTTGTTATAATTTACGCTCACTTTTTATTTTGTTTGAACAAAAACTAATTATCGCAATTTCATCGCTCCCTCTTCTTTTCTCGCTCAAACCCCACTTATGAATTGTCAAGATGGAATGGATATGGGATTTTCAGAAAAACGAAAATGGTTTAAAATGAATTTTATTTATTTAGAAATAACGAGACGGCATTTTAATAACCGAGAAACAATTAAAACATCACCGGTGTCACGACGAACGGAGAAACAATAAATATTCGATAACGGTTGGGGCCTTCTACAATCCAACAATATTCTCGAAATCACGGTGAACTTCTTCTTTTTATTGTTTATCGTTGCCAGGTAACCTGACAAATACGAAATGGGACGTTTTTGTACCATTTTCATATGGAGATGTTTCATTTAGGGCTAGGCTACTACAAGTTTTTTCTGTTTTCTGGGACATCTGTCCCTTCGGATCGAAAGGGATAAAGAGAAACATTGTAAAAAGCACTACTTAAAATTAAGTGAATTACTCAGCCGCACTGGTTGATCAAACGCAAATTAGTTAGTATGTAAAATCCTTGGTGAAACTTTAGCGAGTATCCAGGATCTGTGCCTTTTTGGTCCCACTAGTTATCTGAATGCAGGGACGGTTGAAGAATTACAACTTGAGGAATAGTTGTTGAAATTATAACTTGAGGAATAACTTCCGGAGTCACAGCTTACGGTAGATGCTATTAAGTTATAACTTGGGTTATAGCTTGAGGAACTTGAGGAGATTCCACTTGTTGTTTAACTTGAGCTTGAGGAGATTGAGGAGTGGGTTACCCTCGTTCTGTAACAGCTGCGTAGATTACAGCTGAGAGTTTGCTTGCGCTGCGATGGATTGTGTAATTGTTGATAGTAGTGAAGTATCGATACACTAACATACCACGTACAGATGGACATATTGTATCAGCAGTATATATGACGAAAGTTTCTTGAGGTTGACCTAAAAACAACTTGGAAGCGAGTATGTACGTCTCTCAATGGAGATCCTTATAGACCCAGTGTACCCTGTCTGCTTGGTCAGGCATCTTGAAATGGATCTATAACGTAAAACTGGTCAGGTGTAATGGCTGTACCTCTTGAGATCAATCAGCGTTAGGTTGAGCTGTGTCCAACTATTCAACGGTTGGTAATGTAACTGAACGCCGTTATTGTTGAACTTATAGATGACTTAAAAGGCTGAATCTGAAAAGATATATGGGATAGGGTTTGCCAACGAGAACGGGAGTCATCATAATCAAAACTGTAAAAAACATGTTATTATAATTTCATAAACAATGGTTGAATTTTTGCTTTATTCTTTTTTTCCAATGTAGTTTAGTTTTCTATAATCCTGATGATAAAAGTTTTTCTCAATCCGACAAAATTAGTAAGACTGAACTTACTTTACCTACAGTTGACATAGCAATAATTTTCTAATATAGGTCTGTTCGCGTACTCAGTTTTGGGACAATGCATTGCAATGAATTTGCACGAACTTACACATTTTCCGTTCGTTTACTTTCTCGTGCACACAAAATTACGAGTTTTGCATACGTCACAGCTTCCCCTCTCGCATGAATTTACCCGAAGTTTTTAGTTATTGCACAATTCTTGCAAGGAAAATTGACAGCTGTCATAGGATAGTTCATTTTTGTAATTTTCTGAAAAGTTTTTAAACGGCAAACAAAATGTCGAATGAAGATAGTTTAAGTATTTCAATGTTCTCATGGGACTTTTCAAGACTGCAACAAGTTAAAAAAAAAGTAAATCAATACTCATTCGCAAATGTTATTCCACACTTCTTCTTCTTATTTTTCACGAAGTTGCATGAAAAGCGGTCGTTTACTTTTTCGCGCATTTTACATTCTTCCCCCACCACACGAGTAAGTTTTTACCCAGAAAGTTTTTGCACGAGAAGTACGCGAACAGACCTTATTTATTGAAGATTCTCGTGCCAATCAACGCATACTAGCTAACCCCTTTTTGGTTTTTTCAACAAGGTATTTCATTGGGATTTCAATACAGCGGTTTGTGTTGCTCTGCCGAACGTACAGTCCAGAACGAATGTGTTACCACAAAACAGTTAAATTGTGAATTTATCCATTACTGGTTGAATGGATTTGGATGACGTAACGATTTCCTTACTACTTATTCAAATATCATCAAAGTATGATTTTTATTAATATAAAATGAAACAAAAGCTATGCTCCACTCACCATATTTCGTGCCAAAATAATTAGGAAATTGGTATATGTGAATTGGTTTGATCAAGTATAATTATTGTTAAAAAATTAATCAAACCCCCAGTCGGTGACGAAGAAATTGAAAACAAGTTCCAAGCTCATATTTAAATTATTTCGGCGGAACCTCATCACACCTGATGCCTTCAATTAAGCAATTCGCATGAAATTCTGTTAAAGTTTTATGTCATATTTGACACGTTTAAATGAAAATCCGTAGGATGTTCGTTATTTCAAGAGATTTTCATGTTTTTTTTTTCATATGGAAGTTTCATGTCATATTATTTTGGAAATTCGAATTATTTCCGGCACTTTTTATTTGTACTTTTATATTGATTTCCATGAAATTCAATGTTGTTTCCGTTTTTTTTTGTGAGAAATATCAGAAAAACAAGCCTTTTATGAAAAATTGATTGCTGCTATCTCCCTGGTAATATCCTAGTTGTATAATGTAACATGAAAACTACCATGATTTTTTAGGCTTTTACGTTTGTTGGTGTTTTAGTGAAAATAAAACCTTTTTTTAAATAAAAAACTTCAATTTATAAATTTTTGGCTGGATAACATCGAGCGTTAATGAATGCGCACCTTCAGACTAATGACTCCTGGGCATTTTACAAATATATTAAGCAGACAAACATCTTCGCTCGTCAGTTCAACACAAGTTTCATGGAATTTACCAAAACCCTCGAGAAATACTTCCCAAGATATAAAACACTTTCACTAATACATGAAAGCCCTAACAGCGGGAAATTAAACGTGCATGACACTAAGCATGCAGGTATTCAGCACAGAATATACTTGAAAATGTACTAATGAAAAATATTTGCATAAGTCCTGTAGAAAAGTAGCTATACTTAATTTTTCAGGACTCAATTCAAGTTGAGAGAAGCACGAAAGGAAGAATTTTTTTTTTTTTGTAAATTTGCGTAAAATTCGGTGCAGTATCTTGTTTTGAATTATATTCTGAGATAAATTTTGATAAATTTTGGTCGATTTAGTGGAAGTGGAGAAAAAGAATTAATAATAATTATTAGTTGTCTTAATTTTTGCAGAAGCGCTAATTAGGGATGTGTTTACAAAGGCTTACTTTTTTAAGGAAATGAGGCAAAGTTTTCGCAATCATAAAAATACGCATTTCAAAAATGAGGCCATTAAAAGGAAACAAACCAAATGTAATGTTGAACCGTACTTCATTTACTTTATATTTTATAATTTGTGAATAATCTACATTTCTCACTGTTTCTTTTTAGAATTAAGTATGAATTCGTCACTTTGTTTTTTCATTATAAAGTGAATTGGTTTTAGGGCCGCATTTATACTTTTGGAGGTCTTAGGCGCAATATAATTATAATATAAGTCTATTTCAGTTAATAAAATATATATAGGTAGGTACGAGTACATATGCACTTTTTTTAGTTTATTGGAAATATAACTTGATATTTCCATAATAACGCATTTTAGTAACACAACATTGGTATTTAAAAAGAGTATAAAAACAAATCAGTTCGATTTTAAAATAAAAATAAAATAATAAGTAAACATTTTTTTTTGGATTTTGTTTTAGCAAATATGTCTATAATGTCATCATAGTTAATCGAGTCCATTAAATCTGATTCAATGCATAATAGCGACAGGTTACTTGTTTTATTTTGATGTAAGTTATTTCGTAAATAATTTTTTATTCGTTTCAACACAGAAAATGAGCGTTCAGCACTTGCATTAGGAATGGCATCTACGATCAGAAAAGTAGACTTTAACACATCGTATATAAATTTATATTTTTAATTAAAAAATGTTCTGCCTTAATCATTACTAAAATTTGCTTAGCTCTATCAATACATTTTTCTGAGTCAATATTTTCTTAATACTAGCCTTTTGCTTATCTTGATTTATATATTTTTCAAAAAAAAAATTCAAACGTATCTAATATGTCTGAATAGCTTTTCGCTATTTCATTTATTTCCAAAATTAACTTAACGCGGGTGGCTCGAATAAGAGTTATGACCCAGCCTCGCGCGTCGTTTTTGTGTACCTTTGCGTGATGTGCATATATCCCACTATGATAATGCAGGAGAAAAAACAGGCCCAATATGGGGGCAACAAATGTCGATTACCTACGATCATGCGATAGACCCTTAGAAATAAAAATAGAAAAATAAGAAATAGCGATTCTATTTCAAATTCCCACTATTCTATTATCGTTTAAAGTATGTAGATAGAGGGAGCGAAATGGCTGATACCCCAATAGTTTTTTGCCTCGTTGCTCAGATACACGCATTTTATGCAATCCAGTAGTTCCTGTTGGTTTTATATTCTAAGGAAAGAACCTTGAATATATAACAAACAGTAATGCTGATAAGCTAAATGAAGTGAAGCCGGCCGATATTTGTGTTGGGTATAAGTTTTTCAGATTGGGAGGACAGTGCAGTTATAAAAAGCTAGCAGAACCCATTGAGGCGCAGTGCCATAGTCAAATGCTTCTAATAGGAGTGTAAATTTCATGACATTTCTACACGCTGCCACTCACTTATCTATCGTCATAGCTTCCAGTGATTTTTTTCTGGTTTTTGGTTTTGTTTTTATACTTTATTTTCTGTCCTTCGTTATGAACTACTCCCTCGAGGTATTATTAGCGGTCTCGGCTTCACTAATGTACACGAATTTTGTACGATACCCGCATTTCTGTTTATTTTAATACGTTTTAAGGCAAGAACAAATTATGTAGGTATACAGGCTGTTTCCGTCTAGATGGTCCATAGAGCATGAGGTGATAGCACTCACCTCGATGAACAAAAAGGTGATTGAGAATTGTTGCCAGTAACTTAAAAAGCAGAAGTTTCTAGTTTTCGTACCATTTTTTTGACTTTGACGTTTTGTTTTTTGTACAAAAATTTGGTTGACATAAATTTTTTTTATAATAACTGTAAACTGTACACTCTCCTCTTTAATTTAACTTAGTACACCCTATGTACTATTTGTAGTAGTTAACCTATTCTCGTCGCTATTTTTAAACCTATTCTCGTAGCTATTTTTAACCCTATTCTCAAAAGATAATTTGTTCTTTTAGAGACTGAAAATCGTAATTTCAAGCAAAAAATCGTCTAATTTCGGTTTCACCTGAATGGGTTATGAGCTAATAACTTTTTAACGGTTTCAGACAGCACATAGGGTACAATGGTCAAATTAAAGATGAAAGTTCACAGTTTCCAGTTTTTATAAAAAAAGGTTATGCCAACTAATTGTTTGTAAAAAAAATTATGTGAAAATAAAAAAAAATGGTAAGAAATCTGAAATTTAGACCACCAGAACTCCTGAGGGCAGAAGAGTACGGCGCAGATTGAACAGTCGTTGGAAAGGCCACGAAGCTCTGCATAATATTTCTTGGCTGCGACCATACTCTCTGTAATTTTTACGGTGCAGGATGTTTTGTAAAAGAATAGCATAATTTCTCTATCAACCCTGTTCCTGCCAAACGGTTGAAGTGGATCCCCCCTGCTGAACACTTTTTTGTTCGTCTAGGTGATTACTATCACCTTTTGCTCTATGGACCATCTAGATGGAAACACCCTGTATACACAAATATTCTTTAAACTTTACTTTTAAGGAAGCAGAACGTATTAATGTTTTCATTAATTCAGCGGAATACAGTCGTTAAACGAGCAAGAGAAAATTATAGAATAGTGATCGCATATTAAATTCGCAACTAAAAGTCGATGCGCACTTACCGGCATAGCACGAACCGACACAGGCAGGCATCGACCGCCACCGGCATTTTTCGTGGACATTATAAGGACATAAAACGGAAATAGAAATTTTCAGTTAAGGCAGGTATCGCGAGTTTTTTCCAAAGTTATTTTTTCTCGCAGAATAAATCATCAGGTATTAACAATAAAAACATGTTTGAATTAAGTAGGATAACCTTAGGTAGAAATTAGGATGAAAAGTATAAAAATCTCTGTCTGATTATAAGATCTTAGGAGTAAGTTAGCATTTTCATATTTGGTAGACTAATAAAAAATTGTTTTTGAGGAATCTTTCAGCTCCTAAGTAGATTTTGAACAAGACAGTTATAAGCAGCAGTAAGTCTAAATTTAATAAAAAGCTGCTAATATTAATAGCAACCCTACTCTGGAAGAGGACATATGAAGAATAGGTTGCGACTCTATTCAAAGGATTACTAGATAATAAGCCAAAGTTTTATTTATATATCTGTATGAGTATTGCCCAATTTAGCTACTTACATGAGAAAATTCTCCGAAAAATCCAGAAGGAAAGCACGAAATTCAGAAATGTAATTCCTTCGGAACTAGGCCAGCAACCGACAAATGCCGGTCTGGTTTCTAGTCACCGATAGCGACCGGCAATGAAGTTTCCGTTTCGTGCCGGTATCTGCCGGGCCGGTTGATGTGAATTAGTTAAATTGTTTTCATAGGAAAACAATTTGCCTGACTCTGCCGGCTCGTGCTGTGCCGGTAAGTGTGTATCGACCTTTATGTAGAGATTTACCATTTTGCTCCAAAAGTTTTTTTTTTCTTATATTGTTATATCTTTAAAGTTTTTCCGGTTTTCCAATCGTTCTATGTTCGTATGCTGAAATTCTGATATCTTGCCCTAACCCTAACGTACTTCCGTTAAATCACTTTAATTCAAAATATGCTTTAAGAGTTTCCAAAGATAATATTTGTCGTACATTAAGGCATCTCCAACTTTCTGCTTCACAGCATTCTATTCCATTCATTACTATGTTCAACGACATGATATAATAAAGTAAGCATTTTCGGAGAGTTTAAATATCTTACGCAGTATTTGTTTCTAGTGTTTCTTCAACTTAACACATTCAAATGAGAATAGTCATAAATTATTTTCAGATATCACCAATTTTACACCAATGTTCTCACCATATGAACTAAATATTGATTTGCATTTTTATCAAGTTACAGCTGAACATATATGTCTTGCCCTCACAAATCCACATTCCTTATGTTAATCGTAGATAGGTACATACATATATGTATGTTTGACTCTGAACTCAACGCCCAAAAACATATCCTTGAGCACTTTGAACATTAGTATGTATCTTTAGTAAACCTATCCTAATATATAGGCCAAGCTTTGTCCGCCTGATTTAAGAGAAGCTACAGCTTCCTGAATAGAATCATACTACGCATAAAATTCTCAGGAAAATTCCTTTAACCAATAGAATCTACAGTTAGAAATTTTAATTAAACTATATATGAAATCCAGTTAAAATTCCATAGGACTGCCCATTACCCTCAAAATCCCCTTTCTGCAGAGTATTAGCATTTAAAGGTATCCCCGCATTCGGAAGTAATACAGAGAATACCAATTTCAAATTTCAGTTTTGTTAAATTATGAAATTTCTGAAAAGGCTTACTGCCTGGACCCAAAAGGAAAATAATGACTAATGGCAC
This sequence comes from Dioctria linearis, assembly GCA_963930735.1. Classification (NCBI taxonomy): domain Eukaryota; kingdom Metazoa; phylum Arthropoda; class Insecta; order Diptera; family Asilidae; genus Dioctria; species Dioctria linearis. The sequence continues at coordinate 302,215,429 of OZ005740.1, read as the reverse complement.
CTAAGCGTCTTACATATTACCTTCCGTTTCCTTTGATTGCTTTAGTTCCGTTTTCTTTAAAAAAAAAAAAAAATAACACAAATCTTTTAGAGTGAAACCAGTTCCCAGCTTTTTCAGAACAAATGAAGCGGAAGGGTCAAATCATTTGAACGACTTTAACTAAAATATATCCGTTCACTTCTTACCTACTATCTTTAGCTAAGGTGAACAGCCCCGCTAAGGGTAGTATAGAATTCGATCCGATAATGACTTTATTTCGCTCAAATGGGTTCCACTTTGTGCGAGACCAGTAAATTAAGTGTGAGAGAATAAGAAACGACGTCGAACGTAGAAAAGTATCTTATTTGGCGCCCTAAACTATATAAGATAAGAATTGCCAGTCGTGGAAGTGCACACCTGGGTGCTATTTCATGGAGCATGGTATACAGTATATAGGTATAGGAGGAGAGGACGTACCTACGGAAACGTAACCATTAATAATAAGTTTTTACCTCACTGATCTCAAGTGAAATATCTGAAACTATCTTAAAGTTCAAGATAAGACTGCAAAAGTGGACTATGAGCATTTCTATAGCAGTTTATGACTTCAGTTTTAAGCAACGAAACTTACATATATGTATAAAGCGGCAATATGTTACCTTGCTGTGCTCTACCGACTTAGTTTTTATGCCTAGAGCCTAGAGGGAATATTGTGAAATCCTCCGAAGACGAATTATACTGAGGAATTTTGTAGTTTGTATAAACGTTTTTCACCCTCTTCTTATTCCCTCAGGTTGTTTAATTATGAAAACTTTGGCAAGGCTAGGCTAGGCTTGTAACTCGTAAGTTTTTTTGAGTATGTAGGGACCACAGAGGATTGCTACTTTTAAATTATCTTTTGTGCTTTTAGGTAAGCCTTGGTAAATGTAAGATGAAATTGGCGGTTATATTAAGTGTTAGATGTGGAAAACTGAAGTTTGTGACCGAGCAAATTAAACGTTTCATATCAACCAGCATCATTTAGGACCATCAGATTTACTCACATGGGAATAAGCACGAAGCATATTGAAGAAAAGAAGTGTAGCGTTGTTTTTGCTGTTTGAGTTTTGGTTGGATTTGGTTTGGTGTTTATACGTGTAACTATTTTTGTTGTCGTTTTCCATATTGGAGCGAGCATTTAGTTAGTAGGTAATGTAATGGGGGGTTTTATTGATTATTTTGTTAAAAGTGTTTTTTTTGGGGACTACAAGTTCATCAGTTTTTGTTATACTGACTATAGTGTTAGCAATTTGGATCGAAATTGCCCAATTCAATCTATGAAATTCTATGAAAAAACAGACTTCAACCCGTGACTGTGCTAATGAACGCAGAAGAATTGTCAACATCCTCGTAAAAAGGTATTTTTTTTGTTTTGTTTTCTGTAAACTGTGACAAAAATAGTTGGGCAAGGTAACTCGAACGGGAACATGAACAATGTTGTTGTGTGGACTCTACGAAGAAAGGAAGTTACGGGAGTGGTGACTGCATGTCCAAAAAATTCCAAGAGTTTCCCTGACATCTTAAGAGGTTTCGCTGTTGTGATGTTTAGATTTATGAAAAGCACAGAAATAACTTATAGTTGGCAATAATAATCCATTAATTCCTACTGCAGCGTATACGCATAAATATGCGTACCTTTTTAGCTGCAGCAAACCGGAATGTTGCTGCGTATGAGATAGCAATGATGGTTTTATGAGTGCAGTGAATTGAGTACTGCTACGTGTGGGATGGAAGTTCCTTCCACTTTGATCAGATTTAACTTCTGAATGTATTTATTGCAGATTTAACCTCTGAAAATAGATCTGGACTCACTTTTGTATAAAGTTGTCTAGACCTTCGGATTAACTCCTGGGTGAAATTGATTGAGTTAACCTCACTTTGCAATCCTTAGGATTAACTCCTAGCCGACGTACTTTGAGTCAACCTCAAGTAATGTATTTGGTTTAGGATCACCTCCTATATGATAATTTGAGTTAACCTCAATTGTAATTCTAGAATCAACTTCTGTATAGGGATTGAGTTAACCTCAAATATTTGTTTGGCCAGAATTAGCTTCTGTTTCAGGATTGAGTTAACCTCAAATATTTGTGACGGCCAAAATTAACTTCTGTTTTAGGATTTAGTCAACCTCAATTTGTTGGTGTAGAATTAACTTCTATAAGATTTCAGAATTAACTTCTGGTTTGGATAAGGATTTTGCTCAGAACAGACTCCAAGGCTTAGGATTTGATCAGATCAACTCTAATTTGGAAATGGATGATTTTGCTATCGTTCGCCGCCTTTTTATAGCTGCTGAGGTTGGTCATGTGATGTAATCCTCATGGCGTTGCCATAGCCACGTTTATACCAGTTGCTGCTACGAGAACATCTGGTTGACGTATTGTCAGTTGAGTGACATGTCAAGTTTGTGTATTCACGAAGAAATGTGTATTTTAGGTAAGCTTTGTTTAATTATTATTTCAATTAAATATTTATTAGTTTTTTTGTTTTCATTTTCAGAAGAACCATATCCAGGGCAACTTTTAGGATAATCGTGGGATGCCGCAAGAGCTGGTATACTTAATTAGATAACGGATTTTTTGGAAAGGTTATTTTCAGGAATACACCGATCGTTTTGTTGAAATGTATATAATTTACTAAAACATTGCTCGACGTTTCGGGTCCAAGTGCGGCCCTTCTTCAGGAGCTGTATATACATATAATATTAACATATGAGTTTAAGTTTTTTTAAAAAATTCTAAATATAAATATTTTAAATACCTTATGTCTGTCTACGGCGCGTATAAATAGTTCTTAAAGATAATAATAAATAACACATAAGCAACATGGAAAATAAATTAAAGTAAAAAAGAAAAATACATTATTAATAAATTAAAATACACTTTAGAACAGAAAAGACAATTACTGGCTACGGGGACAAATATGTAACTAAGCGGTCGTTGATAAAATGTTAAAAAAATGTATGACTAATACTACGGTTTTAGTTTGTTCAGTATGTATTTGTAGTCTTTATTTATTAGTTCTGTCCTGCCTTAAGTTTATAACTTTGTTTTTGTTAAGGTATATGTGGCATGCTTCTTTATCGATTATTTTTATATTATCGAAGGAAAATACGTGTCCTGTGTCTATTTCGTGGGATGCTAGTGCGGATCGTGGTGCTTGTTTATTAGCATATGCTTTACGTTGTGATAGTCTGGTTGTAAGCTTTTTTGATGTTTGTCCAATGTATGCAGTGTTGCAGTTTTCACATTTGACCATGTATACAACGCTGTTTTTTTCTTGTGTGGGTATCGGATCCTTGGTTTTTGTGTAATTGTTGTTTAGCTTAGTTATTGGCTTGAATGCTATTTTTATGTTATTATTCTCGTTTTTAATGATTTTCGCGATTTTTAGGGATAAAGGATATATGAACGGGATTGATGTGTAAATAGGATTAGTGTTATCCAGTCTTATTGTGTTGTTCGGGGTGTGTGTTAAATTGTTGAAAAGGTTGTTTCTTTTCGCTCTTTTTATTATTTTGTGGATTAAATGTAATGGATAGTTATTTTTTATTAATATATCTGTAACGATTGTGGTGTTTTTTTGTGAAAATTTGTTGTGACTGATTTTAAAGATTTTATTTGCGAGGGTTTGGGCTGCATTTATTTTAGTATTATGTGGGTGATTTGAATAATAATTTAAAATTCTATTAGAGCCACAAGGTTTGCAGTACCAGTCTGTTATAATGCTCTGATTTCTTGTTCTATGTAGTCGCATATGTCAAGGAACGGGATGCTATTATTGATTTCATTTTCCACTGTAAATTTGAATCGATGGTGTATATTATTGAAGGTATTGAGAAAGATAGCATCTAGGTCTTTGGGTATAGCACAGATGATGTCGTCCACATATTTTCTTAGAAATGTTGGTACTATTTCGGATTTCTTTAAGGCTTCCTCAATTATATGATCTAACGCCATTTCTGCTAAGATGCCTGAGAGCGGGTTACCCATCGCTAGACCGTATTTTTGTTTGTAGAACTTGTTATTGTAGGAGAAGTAATTACATTCCGATACACAAAAGATGACTAATTCGTTAAAAAGATCTTTGTCTATTGGTGTCAAGGTTTCTATAGTTGACCATTTCAGAGATAAGAATATCGTTTGGCTTAAGTGATATATTCTCTATGAATTCCTTTAAATCATCTGTGTTTTTTATATTGCGTGAGTTGTCAGAGATCGTTTTCTGCAGGATGTTGCAAATGTACTTGGAGAGATTGTAACTTTGGCTATTGATTGTTGATATTACAGGTCTCATGGGAATGTGTGGTTTATGAATTTTTGGGAGTCCGTACAGACGGGGGCATGTACTTATATCGGTAGAGAGCTGCTTTCGTTTCAGTTTGTTGATATAGTTATAAACTTAAGGCAGGACACAGAACTAATAAATAAAGACTACAAATACATACTGAACAAACTAAAACCGTAGTATTAGTCATACAATTTTTTAACATTTTCTCAAAGACCGCTTAGTTACATATTTGTCCTCGTAGCCAGTAATTGTCTTTTCTGTTCTAAAGTGTATTTTAATTTATTAATAATGTATTTTTCTTTTTTACTTTAATTTATTTTCCATGTTGCTTATGTGTTATTTATTATTATCTTTAAGAACTATTTATACGCGCCGTAGACAGACATAAGGTATTTAAAATATTTATATTTAGAATTTTTTAAAAAAACTTAAACTCATATGTTAATATTATATGTATATACAGCTCCTGAAGAAGGGCCGCACTTGGACCCGAAACGTCGAGCAATGTTTTAGTAAATTATATACATTTCAACAAAACGATCGGTGTATTCCTGAAAATAACCTTTCCAAAAAATCCGTCGTTTTAAGTAACCCGATCAAAACATAAGGCCAGCTGGAAACCTATCAGCTGTAAATTCATTTAATTAGATAAGTATTTTTGTTGTTAGAAATTTTCTAGGAACATGTTACTTTATGTTTCCCTTCTATCTTTTTAGAAATTAATACGCAAGTTTGGACTGGATGCATCGACGGATTATGGAACTGATTGTAGGAGATGATAGGATTGCACAGGAATTTTTATTATCAGATAAGTATTGAATTTTGTTCAACTTAAGACTTGATTCTTTGTGGTTTTTTTATTTTATTTTTTAGGACTTTAATAGGAGGATACAACGAGGGAATTATGGTTCGGTGGCGGACCGAACATAGAGTATTAATTGATTTAATTATAAAAATACAATAACATATATATTTTACTGTAGTATAATACATTCTATTTTGTGTAACTATTTTAAAGGATTTTATTGACGGAAAAAAATAAGTCTAACGGATTTCTGACGGAATTTTACTACAAATTCAATGGAATTTCAAAATAATTATTGGCAACTGGTTTAAGCTTGGACCCCTGGACCGTGAAACCGGCCATAAAAGATCTTGTGTGATATACCCCAGCCGAGTTAGGTCCAGTACACATACTCCTCTTCTTTTATGAAGGCTATTTATTACCTCATCAGAGTCAGTTTTTTGGACATCTTTTAGGGTTATCAATCCCTTATTCAGATATGGTAGTCTTCGGCGAGCAAGTCCTGCGCGTTCGTAGAATATGTACGTGCTTTGCTAATTGTACCTCTTTGAGAATTGGCAATAATCTATGATTTTGCTCATTTTGTTAAGCACGTACTAATATAGGCAACGTTCGTTGAGTCATTTATATTATGCCAGTGAATTGTCCAGATTTGGTGCTTTCCACATTTTCTGACTCGTTTAAAATTTTTGTATGCAAAATTAATGAAATTCTTCACATGCCTTAGTCCAAGAAGGCTCTTCCATTCTAGCTGATGATTCTATTCTGCTTTCGACATTATTTCTCTTGTAATATCGCAGAAGAACGGCTCGGGCCTGGTAAATGGAGATTTTGCTCTCTTTCTTGTCAGGTAGTTAGTCCGGTGACACACGATGATACAAACTCGCGCTCACACAGCGCTCTTTTAGAACATTTTCGTGTATAGCCCATTTAGAGCAGAGGGTTAGACTCGGATGATACACGAGTATTTTATTACGTATGTATGCGTGTACTCAGTTTGTGTGCTTATAGATCATATGGAAATAATGAATTTTCTTTGCTTTCTCAAGCGTGTATCAACCGTGTATAAAGTACGTGTACCATCATGTCCCGTGACACACGAAGATACACACTCGAGACTAGACACGACGTAAAACTGTGTATCAGCCCATGGTACACGTAGGTTATACACGGTTGATACACGATCTTGAGGCAGCAAAGTAAATTCATTATTTCCATATGATCTATACGCACACAAACCGAATACACGCATGCATATGTAATAAAATTCTCGTGTATCATCTGTGTCTAACCCTCTGCTCTAAATTGGGCTATACACGAAAATGTTCTAAAATAGTGCTCAGAAAATCTGTTTTTAGTGCGGTGTATCGATTGTGTATCATTGTGTGTCACCGGACCATGGGCTGATACACACTCGATAGTCACTTGACACACGATGATACACACTCGAGACTAGACACGGCGTAAAACCGGTTTTTGCATCGAGTGTGTATCAGCTCATAGTACACGTAGTTTATACACAGTTGATACACGTTCTTGAGGAAGCAAAGAAAAATCATCATTTCCATATGTTCTATATGCACACAAACCGAGTACACGCATTTAATACATATGATAAAACACTCGTGTATCATCCGAGTCTAGCCCTCTGCTCTAAATTGAGATATACACGAAAATGTTCTAAAATATTGCTAAGAAAACTAGTTCTTAGTACGGTGTATCACTTGTGTATCATCGTGTATCACCGGACATAAAAAAACCGGTTTTACGTCGTGTCTAGCTAGTCTCGTGTGTGTATCATCGTGTGTCACCGGACTTAGCAGTCTATTTATCTTTATACTCCTACTGGCCTAGTACCAACTCAGGGTTACTTTGACTGTCCTTGATAGTAGATCTAGGACATCCATACAGTTCAAAACCAGCTTTTCTGTGAAGGCATTAGAATTTAATACTAATGGGTGTTCCTATGGCGTGGATTTCTGCTTGAAAAATAATTTGGTAGGATCCTAGGATGTTGTGTAACTTATACCTGTGTCCCGAATCATATACCCACCACACTTTTTTTGTTAGATCTATCTGTGGTCCAGACGAGTGATTATTGTAAGAGTGTGGTTCAATGTTCCACCAAATTTAGTTTTCTAAATAGTAAAAAATTCAGTGCCCCATGAACACCAAGGGGGTATTGAATTAGGTCTGTACATTTTCGGAGTACATGTGCCCTTTAAAGCGGTGTAACTATTATTCCTCATAAATATAATTTTAGCAACCGCCGGCATAGGATAATCTGTGTACGGTGAATATTCAGAACTTCTTCAGAGGTATGATATATACCCCGATCGGAAATGCATTTTGTGTAATTTTACACCGAAACGCGTAAAAATCTGATTTTAATGTTTTCTTCGAACAATAATTTCCCAGTAGGTATGCGTTATTGTAAAATAAAAATATTTTGATTTTACATAACATTCAAAACTGCATACTGCATCAAAATGAAATAGTTTTGGATTTGATCTAAAATTAAAATATTTTTAGTCTGCTATCAAAGGAAAAATGCGCCTTTACTTTTGTGGAATTCCGCTCTAAAGAAATTTTCGAAGATGTTTTACGTGTAAAAACAAAAACAAAATTAAAACTAAATACTATCTTGACACTTGCAGCTTGCACTTGTAAAACTCTTGCATCTACAAATATGAAATTGCGAATGAAACTGTCTAAGCACGATAGAACCTGTTGCATTTTACACCGAACGGAGTTTAAATACAATTCGGTTTGGGAGACTACAGTAAGGTTACACCGAATGGAGTTTTAAAATAATTATTTTCGTACTTTTCCGCTAGATGAAGCTCAGCTGTGTGTTTTTGTTATCCGGATGGACAAAATTTTTAAGTTTTTCAAACAAAACAAGTCTCATTCGGGTATAGAGGGGAATTTTCGCACAATTCGGGGTAAAAACATTATAATCCCATGATCATGAGGTATAAATTGTTTAAAAGAATCCGAAATGTTATCCAACAAACGGGGTAAATTAACACCGATTTTTTTTACTGTGTACGATCACTTAAAAGCGGTGCGTCCAAATTTTAGAGCCTTAACTTTGTTATCCCCTATTTTATTTTTTTTCGACATCCAGTTTGGACTATAGTCACTTATATCTTTCCAGTTTTGGGAATCTAATTTATCAGGCTAACAGTCGAGATATCTCGATTATGATAGATGTTTTGAAATATGACTAAGTTAATAACAAAACTTGAAATCATATAAACAGATTTACATTTAATTAGAGAGATTCGTGAGCAAAATCTGCTAATCGACTGCACTAAGCCGAAATACAAAAAAGAAAAGAAAACTAATGTGCAATTTGTGTATAGAAACTCAAAGACAATTCACTACTTACTTAATGTCTTAAACAAATTACAACTTTTCTTCTATAGATTAGTCATCTACCCAAGAAGTTATCGCAGAGAGTAAATTTGTATTCTAAACTTAAGTAAGACCGGATTGTATAGAAAATTCGTGGTAACACATCACAGGAGGCTCTAAGGCCAAGAATTACGATACGAGACAACGAAAACACCAACAACAATGCAGAGCAATGGAGAAAATTTAACAGAAAAGCAGCAATTCTTAGAAGCCGTTTATATGGCATTCCGCATTAGTGTGGTGCGATAAAGAGCTTTTGCATGATATATTTGGGTTTTAACCAAAAATAAAATAGGAGACGGAATGGAAATAAAAGTCAAAGGAATAAAATGGGCTTTGGATGGCAAACGAGGGTATTTTTCTCAATTACATATGCATATATCCCCAACAGAAAGATGATCTGCAGTGGAATTCCAGTGTTTAGGACTGAAGAGCCTTCAGAAATGGAATGAATGGTGGGAAACACACGCTCGAGTTATTTTTCAGTATTTTGTGATCCGGCTGAAAAATTGCCCCGTTTATCATAATATCAGGGTCCCAAGAGTATGGTGAGTTTATATTTAAATAAAAAAATATTGTGCAAAATTTCTTCTTGGTTAAATTGATTTGATGTGATAGACAACGTTCGCAAAGTAGATAGGTAGGTGTATTATAATGTATGCTTATATGTATAGACATACATACTCGTGCATACTCTTTTGCCCCAGGATATTCCTTCGGGGGAGGCAATGGAGAAAATTTACAACTTCCCTTATTGTTGTGTTCCTGCATCGTTGATTCCCCCACACATCCCTGGTTTGTCAGGGTGTATATGTACCTGCTATATAGTCACCATACTTCGATTTTATGAAACTAAGGCAATAACATTTTCTTGGGAGGTGAAAGGTATAAATTTCACACAGAAGCGTCGTATCTGACTGCTTTCAAGATAAATTGATATTGTTCCCGCATACAAAATTAATTAACTAGCATCTAAGCGATCCATAGGGAACTGGCTAGGGAAATTTGGTGACTTTTTCAGTACTTAAGGATGTTCGCTTGAACGAGTGGATCTTTTTTTAACGACTCAGGAGTGATAGAATCATGTCTAAGGCGATTAAAGTTTATGTTTTATGTTCTGAATTCAATATTTGGTGATTTCTGAATTGATTGTTACTAGATTTTCGACAATATGTATTGTTGAATAAGGTTTTAGTTATAGCCATTGAAGGGTTAATGTCTTTTTTATAGTAAACACATGAGCGTTGGTTGGCATAGTATTCGATGTGTATGCAAAAATATAAATGTAAGAGAACAGTTCTTAGACACTGGTACTATTAATGTATTAACTACCCTTAGAGGAGCCAACATTTGCCCTGATTCAGGATGATGCAAAAAACTTTTATTGGTGTACACTTAAAGGAAACATGGACTTAGCAGGAAAATTATCGAGTATGAAAATAGCTATGCAGGAATTTATCGAAGATTGGAAGTACCAATGAAAAATATATGTAGGGAAATGTCGTCAGGGTTGGCCTGTCGTGTAGGTCGGCCATCTGCGATTTTTTCAGTTCTCACCACTAGTGCCACCAATATTCGAGCGCGGAAAAACTTCTCTCAGTGATAGCGAATTTTTCGTGACATTGCAGATTTGGAGCATGAACGCAAAGTATGTGCTGGTTTGTAATTCCAAAAAAAAGTTTTTTTTTTAGCAGCAGTGAATACGGCCAGAAGCATAAGCATTGTGAATGTGTTGTGTTCTTCACGCTTGAAAAAAAACCAGAGGAATATTCAATCCTGTGACATGTTTGGTTGTGATGTCACGTGATGCTGCAATGGCGCTTGTCGTCAAGGTTGGCCAGTTTGTATAGTCAGGGTTAGCCCACTAAGATTGTGTGCTTGGATGATGCCCAAAAAACCTTCAGCAGCAATCCCAACGAAGTCCGTCAATAAAACATCAGCTAAAGAAAGATGCCCGCCAAAAAATCTCCCAATAAAAGCCCTCTTAGGACAATGCAAGAAAGAAGTGCATTTGAAGTGTGTCAATATAACGACATTTTCCGGAAATGCGATTCGAATAATGCGTCATTCAAATTTTAGTAAAAATCAAAAATTTTCTTCAGTTAATTTTTCAGGTCATTTTCAATCATTTCAGCAAATTTTTCGTCGACTGGCCAACCTAGACAGCACTGGTCGACCTTCACAGCATTTCACTTTATTTTTTAAATCTCTATTTTTTTTTATTTGTCACCCAATCAATCTGCAATGTTCAGCAAAAGTGTTCCTTTTTCCCAGACGTTTCCAAGGATGTGCTTCGATTGACGAAATTCTTTCTTAAACGGAAGTTATGGACAAAAGTCAAAAGTGCGTCCAACCCTGACGACACTCGCCAGTAACGCACCCAGGATTTGCTGGGGGGGGGGGGGGGGGACCATAGGTGTCCCAAGTCCTAACGAGTCGGAAAAATAGGGCTCTAAAGTCGCGTCCTGCATCCATTTGAGCACTTAAGGACGGTTTTATTTTATTTTATTGGACTTTGTAATAATATGCAGACCACATTTTATACGTAATTTGTAAATTATGTTCAGAAAACTGACATTCTGGAGGAGGACAGGTCCCCGTTCGTCCCCCCTCTCAGTGCGTCCCTCACACTATCCTACATGTCCTGCACATGTAAAGGGAAACCCAACTTTGAAGTTCATATTCATGTTTTTAGGGTTCCGCACCCAAAGAGTAACAACGGGAACCCTATTACTAAGACTTCGCTGTCCGTCCGTCCATCACCAGGTTGTATCTCATTAACCGTAATAGGTAGATAGTTGAAGTCTTCACGGACTGTGTATTTCTTTTGGCGATATAACAAAAAATAATAAAAATAAAATAAAAGTAAAAATTAAAGGGGGCCCTCATACAAGAATCGTGATTTTTTCGGCGTTTTTTTCCTCGTTTTATTCTCAGTCATTATTATTATCATAAGTAGGCATTTTTTGTTTTCAAATGACAGCATTATTTTTTCACATGACGCCTACTCTAATTTGAAAAAATAAATAAAAATATATAGTGTTAAATTTTGTACGATGGTACGGAACCCTTCGTGCATGAGTCCGACTCGCACTTGGCCGGTCTTTATTTACTCTTCTTTAGTTGGAATTTTATTGATGATTCATCTGCATAGAGCAGATCAGATTTTTAGGTTAATTCAAGTTATGCTGTTAGATTGAGTACCTACTGCAGTTAAAATTATAAATGCGTTTGATAAAAAAATGAACTAAATTTTCTTGCGTAAATTTATAAAAAGATTCAGAAGAGTTCTTGAAGAAATTTATAAAATTTTGTTGTTTCTTTCAAAAAAGGTAGGCTTTATATGGTAGAATCGCTAGTGGTCAGCACCTTAATGCATTTGCTTTAAAAATTAGCTTGTAAAAAATGTTGAATTTTTTTTTTGATTTTGGTGATGTATGTACGTGCAAAAACATTAAAAAAATATTTTTTAAAAAAGCAGTTCGAAAGTTTCGTAATTTTTGATTTATCAATTAATTATTATGAGAAATATTTGTTTGATTTTTTAAAGAGACTTTTTTTTAGGTTTGCTAAATTTCAAAATGTTATACTGGTATCGCAATCACCGATAAAACTTCTATTTATTAAGTTCTCCACGTTGCGTGTCCGATAGTCCACGAGACGGGGTATGTCTATAGACGGAGATAAAGTAATTTACGCTGAATGGGCGCCACATGATCTTTAATCCGCGAAAGGTTAGCCCACGAAACCAGAAGGGGTATTGTAAAACAAATACCCACTTTTCGATTACACAGATTTTCTTTTTAGTTAAAACATTTTCGGTATGATCTTTCAGCAGGATGCATTCCTCCTCGGATATTAAGAGGTCCAGCTCCCAAAATACCACGAAGAATATTTTCCAAAATATGTAGATGAGTTTCTCCGTTCAAAGTCCCTTCTAAAATGTAAGGTCCGATCAGGTACTCATCCACGACACCTGCCCAAAACTATGAAACCAAACCGATGCTACGCATTCACCTGATGGATACTCTCTAGCGTCTTATATATATTTATAAAATTCACAACATTAAAAAATAACTTTAAAAGAATAGAAAGTTTGGAAAAGCTTTGAATATGAAATTAAGAAGTAGCATAAATAATAACTGTAAGCAATACAAATAAAAATGTAATCTAATTCACAGACACTTTGTACAAGTAAAGTTTTTGTAAAATGTATTAATGTATTTAGAATCTAAGTATACTGAATAGTCTTGATATAGAAGTGTCAATTAGAAAATAGAAGAGTTTTCATTCTCATGCCATTACGACTATAACGTTATAAAAAATACCTTACGAGTAAAAATTAAATGAAAGCAATAAGCTATTTAACGGGTAATATAAAAAAATAAAAAATAAATAAAAATTGAAATAATATATAATAAAAAAATATTTTATTATTTTATTGAAACTCAGAATTATACTAAATTAAGTTTTCTTTTTCTCCATTATATGAGAAATTAATAGCATGACAAAATTGATGTTTGAGAAGAGGATAAGGAACTCAAAGCTCGAGAGATTGGTTCAAACATCAATAATTATACGGATTTTCGTATTGCCAACTGTATCAATTGTGAATATTTAGGAATCTTGCCCTTCTGTCAGTCCATAATATTTTATTTAAAAAGAGAGAATCTGTTGAACTCTTTTCAATAATACTACTACAGAAGTTAATTCATAGTTGATGGTCCGATGAAAGAATTTCAGGTGCGCTGGTCAAGTGGTAAGGGTGTTACATGTTACTGTGAAATATACTCGATACCGTTGTCTGTCCAACGCCTAATTGGTGAGTAATACTTCGGATACTTATCTCTTATTTCTACCATCCTTAAAATTTTTTCTTCAGTCGTACCGGCCTAAAAATGAAAAGAAATTGGTTATTCAATTTAAATGATGACGTTAAGGAAAAATCGAAATTTATGATACTTACATAACAAACATTCCCTGAAGAACCTCTTCTGGTAAAACTAGATCCAGTCTTCAAAAGATCATTATATAACTTCTGAAAGAATGTGGCACTTGGACATTTTCTGGTAGGATATCTCTGCATGTATACTCTTCTTGCCTTAATCTCACTTCCCACTGACTCGCCGTTTACGTAAACCATTTCTCCTAATTCTACCACACTATACTGGAGCCTACAAATAAGAATTGTTGATATTTCTTAGAGGTAAGTTAATGACAATATCGATAACAGATGTTGTATTTTTTATCAAAGGTTATTAGTGTTACATATCAATAAGAATGTAATCAATATAAGGCTTCTAAATAATTGAAAAAAAAAATGGAACGTCAAAGTCTTAGGTTCCGTACAAAATGACTGGATACTTGAAATTTCGGGATTCCAATTCAAAATTTCTGACTTTGAAGGCTCTAAATTCGGTGTATTAACATAACCCACTAAGTATTTATTTTTTTATTTTATTTTGAAGCCTAAATAAATACCTTTTGAAAAAAAAAAATTCAAATCGAATAAGTACTTCATAAGTTACAACAGCTTCAGTGGAAGTCTAACTTGAAGAATGCAATAAACAGTAAAGTTCGAATATGTCTTAAAGGAGTGAGTATTTTGATTTGGTCTAAAAGAACTTTTTACTCAGAAATCAACGCTCTATCTTTACCAAATATGAAACATTACCACCGGGAGACCCTATATAAATAGTAAAAATATACAAGAAAAATGTCGACTTTGGAGAAGGATCGAGAAAACGTATTTAATCGTTGCACTGCGAACCTATAGTCCTTTTATTTGGGAAAAGCTTCCTTTTTCGCCTAGTTGCTTTGCTGTAACTTTCTACTTGCATAAGGTACTCTTTGCTTCTTCTGTCATTCTTTTCTCGGTATAATCAAGTTACAGCTGCCCTAGACTGAAAGTTATGTTTTCACTTTAAAACTTTTATTCCTTTAATTTTAAGACTTTATGATTTTTACTCTAGGAAGTCACTTATAGAAGAACGAAATAGTTTTCAGCTCCAGAAAGTTTTTCTCCCCACCTGTCGGCTTGCTTTTCGTACTGTCGTGCCTCGATCGTTCGGCGTATGTTTTCTAGTCGAAGACACTTTGGTCAATTTGGCGTCATTGTTTATTATACTAGTTCAGGGTGCACATTGTTTACTGTTAAGGAGCCTGGATCACATCTCAACTATTCTGAGGGTTATTTCTTCTCTCTAGTACTTTGCCCTCTAAGGAAGGGAGGTTCGCATTAACTATATTTATGCTTAGTTCCAGCGGCTAGAAGGCTCTGGCATTACAGTTTTGCTAATTAAGTGTTTAGCTACTGACTGAAATTTTCACGGTAAGTATATTAATTCAAATTCTCACGGCAAATAGGATACAATAAAGTTTTTTTGTGTATTTTGGACTAAATAAAAGATTGACATCTCATAAGGAGAAGTAGAAAGAGGTAGACATATTGCAAATTCAAAGATACAAGTAATTGATATTTAAATAAAACATGAAACGAGATATACCAGTACTAAGACTATGTTAGAGCAATCAAAAGCAAAGGATTCCTATCATAAAGATCCAATGAGCTTTGTTCAAAACGGAGTTGCCTTGAAAGCTGGGGCGACTAGTTTTTAATGGTTGCGTGATTTACTGCTAGGGATTTTAAGTGTTGCTGGGCCCTGACTGTGATCCAATATTCGTGTTTAGATATATTGTCCTGAAATTGGAGACCAGAGAAGAATCAACACTTTTATAGTTCAACTTAACATTATATGTAAACGAAACCAACACTACCGTTTCGAGAGTGTAACATATACTATTCAACTTGAATTGAGTCAAGTCAAAACCAATTCTAATAGCTTTCGACTTTACTAGACTCGAGTTATATAGCGTGAGATCTAGTCTCGGACGTGGGAGGGAGTGCCGGTTTTTAAAACACAACTTAGTCGTTTAAAATTTCAAATATAAAATGTTATTCAATAATTTACAATTCAGTTTGCTTAACCTAATATCACGAAATAAATCAAAAAGGATTTAAATACTACGACTATAAAATTCAATATAAAACTTCAAACAATATAATAAAAAAAAAACTAAAATTAAAATTCAGGTTGCTATCAATGATTTACTCGTTCTGAAAAAGAAGGAGAAGACCAGAATTAATTATCTGTTATCAGAATGAGAGAAAAATGTTGATGCTGCTATTGCGAGTGAGCAGCAGGGTAGTAAAACTATTCCTAGCTAGAGCGTGAAGGGGCAAGGGTAGCAAAATGCTTCTATCGAAAAACTAATTCAGACTATTCTCTGAATATAGATTTATTGTATGCAAAGTGGTATCAATATGTTTCTATAACGTAACAGCCCTTTTATGGTGCATGAAGGCACAAGGGCAGCAAAATACCTTTGCTCGTGCGTGAGGGCACAAGTGTAGCAAAGTGCTGTAGTTGATAAAAATGAGTCAGATTAGTCTCTGAATGTAGAATATGAATATAGCAATATGCTAATAGCTGTGTTCTTTTGTGTCGGCAGAACAGAACAGAACAAAAGATACACAAAAGAACGCCTCATACATTTTCTTAGAAGATTTATAAATGAAGCGAGCAGTACAAATAGTTCGCTTGAATCGACAGAGCAATTTGTTCTCTCCAGTATATGGGAGTTCTAGAATAAGGAACACAAAAGAACACAGCTATTATAAGAGGAAGCGCAGATTAATGTCTGCATCAGTATTATTCTTCTGTAAATGTCAGCAGGAGAGTTATAGATTAATCACTGTTCAGAATTATTCTTCTGCTTAGGTGTAGGAAATGATAGGAATTTCATAGTAATCTCTGAAATATAGAATTAATCTTCTATGGTGGAGGTTGGGAATATTCTTGTACTTAGATTAGTCTCTAAACCAGATGACCTCTTGATCAAGAATGATTTTCTGCTGCGGCTGGTGGGCTTTATATAACTGCCGCATCCAGTTATGAGATCTCGCCTCTCGGTGTTGCACTAGCGACGTTTGTTGAATTTGATGACTGAGGCGAAATCAAATATACGAGAGGGATGTATACTTTTGAGGTAAGTTAATTAATAATTTTATATGTTTTAGGTGGTAAAAATATTTGTTGTAGTATTTGGACATCGCTGGACCAAAGGAAGGAAGTCTTTTGATTTTGATGTTTGGTTCAGATAAGTGGTTTTCTTTGGATTTATTTTAGAATTGAAATCTTTGTGTGTCTTTTTCCCTTTTCATTAGGAGGAAATATTTCGTCGCGGGAATAATTGAAGAATATTGTTGAAGTTTACAACGAGGGGACCATCATCATGTTTGTAGCCTAAACACATAGTACCGCCCCTGGATCTGCAAAAACTGAATTGACTTTTATATTCACCATAAAAATTTCCCTATTATTGTTAACCAAAAATTATGTCGATTATTTTTTCCCGAAACTTTCTTCGACTAGTGTTCACCGAACTTTTCCTGGTGACCAATAATTTTCTTCGAAGATTCGATGGATCGATGATGAATGCCAAAGTTGCAATGCGGTTTTGATGCGGTGTTGCATCCATTTCCCGCTGGGTAAGGATTAGAGAAAAATATGTCGAAGCAAAAAATTTCCAAGGCTTTACAGAACAGTTACAACTGTTTTACAGCTGTTTACAGAAATAGTTCTTGTTATTATAATTATTTTTATTTTAAATACAATAACAAATTTTTTTTTTAAATGACCTGAAAATATACAAATTTTTAGATGTTGAGTTTTGAAGTTTTGTCACTAAGGAATGTCATCAAAATGGTTGTATTATTTCCGTGTCTGACAGTAAGAAAAAGGCACTTTGGGTGAATTTTTATCACAAATATCCTACACAGATAAACATTTTTTATTTACATCACTAAACTGCCCCTACAAGAGAAAGCACCTGGTGTTCATGGCAAGCACGAATGGAAACTATCTTGTTTTAATATGCATAGTATTTGTATTTATTGTATTCACTTTTTTTTAATTTCGAAAATCGTTAAATATGATTTAATGATCTTTTACGTTAGTAAGACAAATCATCAGTCTTACAGTAAAACGACCTGCAGTAACTAGCTAGCATTCTAATTTGGTTTTTTGCCTTCGAAACGCTTTTCGATTACTGATATCTCTTGGTGGAATCGTTCATCTTGTTTGCCATTAAATTGATCAAGATTTTCTGGAAATAATCCTAAATGTAGAGATTCTGCATCTCATTTTTCCATAGCCTTCCAGAAATTCATTCACCACTTCAACGTACTTTTCTTGTTTCCTAGAAAGCTTTTGCAAAAAAAAAAAATAAAACTGATTCATTCTTTTTCTACGTTATTTAATTTTTTCGAGAAGCCTGATTGAGAATAATTATCCGGATTTCTCGATCAACAAAAACACCTGAAGTATAAAATTGTCTCAATTGCATTATTTGTCGTAGTTGCTGCAAAATGTCTAATACTATCCTTGATTTCGGTGTCACTTAGGCAGGCCACATACTGCTCAATCACCGGCTGTAGTCAGTGACTACTGCTACTAAAGTCACTTGACTTCGCTCGGCACATGCAACAACAGCCGGTACTGATTTGTTTTACGTCAGTAAGCAACTGAAAAATAAAGAGCAGATTGACGATTTGAAACAGACTCTTGTGTTCCGTTTGCATCAGCAACGTTTCAATCAGTTTATTGTTGCTGATCGAAGTATGATTAAAAGGCATTCTTCTGCCGGAAAAGCCTACTATATTTATCAATTCATCACAGCTTTACTTACCTCACAATTACACGAGTCAGTAGAACTGACGGTCAGTACTCATTTCATCTGTAAATTTTACTGACTACAAACGCTTTGCGTTTGATCAACTGACTAGTGAGTTCATTTTAATAATGTCTTAAAGCGGTCTTCTGTATGCATTTCTAATGATTTATTCCGTAATTTTTCTCTAAAAAATAAAGATTAGAATGTATATTAAACTCTTTTCAGTAATTTCCCACTCAAAAGAGAGAAGATTAGAAATATAAACACAAATTTCCACTAGCATCGACCTTTTATTTTCAGTTTCAGCCATTTTAATTTTACATTTGACAATTTAATGACTAGTCAGTACTGTCTACATCAGATTTTCTACAGTTCATTGAAAAGAACGCATACGTTGCTTCAGAGATAGGTAGCTACTATTTACGTCACATCACGCTGCTGATACTAGTGAGGCAGATGCAACATTGTTATCTTGTGAATATGATGATGTTGAGGCGTCAACGACTTTATAAAATAGCTCCGAAGTAGAGGCACATGGACAAAGATTAATGGTACACATTCACATACCGTGAACTGAAGGCCAGAGGACTGCCGGCTGATTTTCACCATACACTTACAGGTCGCCGGCATATCCAGGCCTGCAGTCCAAAGAAACTGATAAGTAACTGATAGTGTGTGTTGCTGTATCGTGGTCCACGGCCGTCGTCTGGAACTTTTATTTCCGTAAAAATTTTAGCCGTAATCCAGCATACAAAAATTTAGAAAATGGTCAAAAAGGAGATTTTATTACCGGCCTTATTAATATTTCGTAATAATAAATAACGCCTTATCAACGCAAATCAAATCAAAATCCAGTAATCGTTTTTCAAAGTATTATAAATGCATTGACATGTCTCCGGTAGATTCGTTTCCAAAGCTTGCGCTGTCGTGAATTTTAAATCTTCCAAGCTACGTCCAGTGCCTAGAAATTTCAAGGTTGCGATAAGTCTCCCTTATGCGGTTATAGCACGTCTTAATCTAGTATTCTTTTTAAATCCTGGTTGAAATCATAGGGTGTTCTACGTTTTTCATTCCGTTTGCAACGCGTAGAGATAATTCTGCTATGAAAAGTAATTTTGATTTTTGCACGTCCGTTGAACTGTTTGAAGGGGCTGGATGTTGCCAATTTGAACTGGTTGTTGTTAATATCTATAATATGATAGATGATGATCGAGACAACAAATGTAGATGCTGCAGTTCAACAGTTCTTAATTAATATAAATATATATATATTTTATGATAATATTTTTTATTTTAATTTATAAGTTTTTCTTTTAAAATTTTTTAAATCTTTTAATATTTTATTAAAAATCTAGCATTAAACTTTAAAATATTCTTTAACAGATTTTGCCCTCTGGCGTCTGAATTAAGAAATAAAATAAATAAAATTATTATTTTAAAAGTTTGCCCTCTGGCGTTTTAAATAAAAATATTTATTTTTTAAATTTGCCCTCTGGCGTTTTAAATTAAATTAAAGAAATTTGCCCTCTGGCGATTCACTTAAAACTAAAATATCCTTGACAAAATTCTATATTTTTAAAAACAAATACATTCCAAAAAGTCTTGATGTATATTTTCTAAAATTGTGTACAGTAGTGTGTATCTGTGTTTAAAGTTTTTTTCTTCAAAGTGTTTTCCTTTAAACGTCAAATTTGATTTTTTTTATTTTACTTACAGTCAGTGCAAATATTACTCTGACAATATTTTATTTATAGTCAGCGCAAATATTATTCTTACAATCACAAATTATATTTTATTCTATTTTTATTTACTAACAAAAAAATAAAAATTATTATGTAGCTTCCGCTACATCAACACCCCCCTCAGTGAAAGCGTCATAAAGAAAAATTACAACTTGAACGAAACTTTCTTTTTCTTGAAATGGTGGTTTGTGATTATTACTTGGTCATTAATATTCATGTCCACAAAAGCCGGTTTTAGACGATCTATAGAAATCGTGGTCTCTCTTCCGTTGTAGTCGACCAGAAACGTTTTTTCATTTTTGTTAGCAACCTTAAAAGGTCCTTCGTATGGGTTATTTAATGATGGTTTTGAACGATCTATCCTCACGAAAACGAATTGACAATCTTTTAGATCTTTAGGTACAAATATCTTGTTATTTTGTTTTCTAGTATTAGTTGGTAGAAAATTTTGAATGTAGTTCCTCAGTTTATTAACAAAATTTGATGGATCCAACGTTGGTTTTGGAGTATCTATAAAGAATTCTCCTGGGATGCGCAGTGGCTGCCCATAAACTAAATCAGCTGGACAGCAATTAAAATCATCTTTTATCGTGGTTCTAAAACCTAAAAGAATCGCTGATATTTGCAAAACCCAGTTATTATTTTTGTTCTTAATGATGCCTTCAGTTGCTATGGAAACGTTCTATCATTCCATTGGATTGTGGATGATAAGGTGTAGAACGGATTCTGTGTGCTCCTAATAATTTGAAAATTCATCGAATAATTTAGATTCGAATTGAGCGCCTTGATCCGTCGTTATTTCAAGAGGGATTCCGAATCGTGAAATGTATTGTGTGTATATTGTTTTAACTATTGTACTAGCTGTAGTATCCGTTATCGGGTATGCTTCGGGCCATCTTGTGAGTCTGTCTATAATAGTTAATACGTGAGTAAATCCTTCTGAAGGTGGTAATGGGCCGATGATATCCACGTGAATGTGTTCAAATCTGCCTTTTGGAATCTTGATTTGGCCAATTTCTGATTTAGTATGTTTGTAAATTTTTGATTTCTGGCATGATAAACATGATTTTGCCCATAAATTTACGTCCTTATTCATACTAGGCCAAAAGTATCTTGCTGCAATTAATTTTCTAGTTGCTTTGATACCAGGATATGATAGAGTATGAATAATCTCGAAAATATCTCGTCTTAGAAGTTTAGGAATAAATGGTCGAGAGGTATTTAACGACATATCACACCAAATCTTGTTTTTGGAAACTTCTAATTCCGTTTCTATTAATTTAAAGTTAGAATTTGTAATAGTTCCTTGAATGGAAATTAAGTGTTTTAATTCTTCATCGTTTTCTTGGTTTTTGGCTATAATTTCTAAGTCTATTTTATTTTTATTTATTTCGCAGATATTTTTATCATTTTCATCAGTAATTAATACTCGTGATAATGAATCTGCTACATCGTTTGATTTTCCCTTAATATGTTTGATGTCAGAAGTGAATTGTGTTATAAAATATAACTGTCTGGCTTGTCTGGGACTTCTCTCTGTTTTGGTCCAGATTGCGGACGTTAATGGTTTGTGGTCGGTCAGAATAGTGAAATCTCGACCTTCTAAAAAATGTCTGAAGTGTTTAATGGCTAAATAGATTGCTAAAAGTTCTTTGTCAAAGGTTGAACACCTGGTTTCGGCTGGAGTTAATTTCTTGGAGAAGAAAGCTAAAGGTTCCCAATGGTTCTCATTGTATTGTTCTAAAACTCCCCCTGTTTCTACGTCTGACGCGTCGACTGTTAGAATAAACTTCGCGTTTTCTAGTGGGTGTACTAAAAGTGTGGAGGTAGAAAGAGCTTCTTTAATTTTTTTAAAATTGGTTTCGCAATCTTCTGGCCAATTAAAATTTTTAATATTTTTGGTTTTTTTAAGTAATTTAGTTAAATTTATATATATTGGATTTAACAATTCAGATAGATGTGGAATGAATCTATGGTAATAGTTTACCATTCCTATGAATTGGTGAATTTTTATGATAGAATTAGGAGAAGGGAAATGTTCAATTACTTTAATTCTGTTCTCAGATGGAAGAATTCCTTCTTTAGTAATTTTATGGCTCAAAAAAATCTAAAGAATTTACTCCAGAAATGCATTCTAGTGAATTCGAATAAACCGAAAGGTGTAGTAATGGCTGTTTTAAAAATGTCATCAGGAGCTACTGGAATGTGGTGATATGCCTTTACTAAATCAATTTTTGAGAAAATTGAAGAACCATTTAAATTCAATGAAAAATTTTGAATGTGTGGGATGGGGTATCTATCTGGTGTAGTATTTGTATTTAAGCGTCTGTAATCCTCGCAAGGTCGCCAATCTGTTGAATCTTTCTTTGGTACCATATGTAATGGAGCAGAAACTGGTGATGAAGAAGGGCGACATAAACCTAATTTAACCATATGCTCGAATTGTAACTTTGCGATTTTTAATTTTTGTATATCGAGTCTTCTTGGTCTCGAGAAAGGAAGTTGTCCTTTTGTAGAAATGTGATGTACTATATTATGACGTACAGGAGCATCGTAACAAGGAGCTTGAGTTAATGATGGAAATTTTTGTAAAATTTTGCCGTATTCATTATCGAAAGCGTAATGACGTGGTGAAGGGGTATTTGAGTTTACCGTAATTCCATTTACAACAATTGACGTGTTTCCATCAATTATTTTTTTATTTTTAATATCAACTAATAAATTGAATTTTTCGAGAAAGTCTGCCCCAATAATGGGTTTATTTACTCCCGCTATAATGAACGGATACGTTAGATCTCGTCTTAATCCGAAATCTACTTTCAACAATTTTGTGCCATATGTATTAATTGTTGCACCGTTAGCTGCTGTTAAAATTAAATTTGGGTTATTTTTGAATTTGCTAAAATAAGTGTTAGGTAATACTGAAAGGTCCGCCCCAGTGTCTCATGGGCCTTACGGGCGCATTGGATTGACTCCAAATTGAAACTAAAATCGATGACGTTACCGTACAAAAGATTTGCAAGAATGTATAGCTACGACAAGATATCAAGATCTACTAGAAGGTAGTTGTACATGCTGAATTTGATCTTGACTGCTCAAAAGTTTTAGCTTCTGTTACTGACAATGGCAGTATCTTACTAAAAGCTTTTAAAGAGTTTAGTGTGGAAGAAAAAAGTTTTTCTGATTTTATAATTAATGATAAAGAAGGATCTGATTCTGACTTTCACATCGAAACTGTTAATATAGTTGGCTCTTCGTCGAGTAGTAATGTTACCGATCCATCGACCTCAACTATTTAGGTGCTATCCCACTTAAGATGTTGTGCCAACAAACTAAATTTATGTGCAACTACCGATGCCAATCAAATATTGCGGAATAACAATACAACTCTTTCCGGATTGCATGAGCAAGTAATTATCAAATGTAACAAGGTTTGGAACGCAGCCAGGCGCCCAAAATCGGTGGAAATCAAAGTGTGATCCGACACACTCTAAGTAGGCCGAGAGCCACGAGGTGGAATAGTTTGTATGATTCTTCAAAACAGATTTCTGCAATTCCATTTGGGTTGAAAACCGATTTGCGTAACAGCGACTTCGATTTAAATGAGTACATAAAGTGTTCAAGATAATGAGGCTATCTTTATTTTACAGGGCGAAAAAGACATGTTTTATGGCTTGGTACTTCCATAGTACTCAGATTCACTGAGTTTTTGAATGTCTCCAACTTCACATAGATGGCTAAAAATGCGGTTATTGCAGCGATCTCACATCTGAGATTTAAGGATAAATGGTTTTTTTGTGTTGGTATTGAGTATTATTCAAAACTAAGATCCCTTTTCAAAGGAGTAATTGCAAAGGAAATTCATGAGATAGCTTAAGCGAGGCAGGACGACACACACAACAAAATGAATGAAGGACATGACTTTTTCTAGTTCGATACAGATTCTTCAGCAACTGAGTCACAAACATTCCACATTATGTGATCAAAGGCAGATATCATAATTTATCACTATTTGGCCGAAACAGATCGAGATATCAATATATGAAACAGATACCCCGAAATAAAAAAATTTTTGTAGTAAATACAACACGCCTCCACCTTCGTCAGGCCCAGTGGAGAGGCTTTTTTCTTTTGCGACGACGACAAACTTGTCTAAGCCATATAGACTTTCAGACGAAATATTCGAAAAAAGAATTGTGTTAAAGTCACATCTTCAAGTTATGTCAATTTGAATAAATTCGGATAGTTTTGTCTTGAACTTCGAAGTATTGTTTCTGCTTTAATATGATTTGGTGGTTTATGGAAAAAATCCAAATATTTGTATATCAGGGAATTGTGGGTGCTGCTCTATCAGATCTTCTTAGTCTAAAGCCCTCTTTCCCCTTAATGCATAAAACTGAACAGCTGCAACAAAATCAACGTTGTTTTTTAAATAATTCGGTAGCAAAGAATTTTTCATCTTGAACATAAAAATCATAGCATTAAACGTTAGTCCCTGCTTAATATTTATTTAACCACTGCAGCGCTTCAAGCATTCTTCTAATTCGTGTATATATGCTGCATTGCAGAATAACTCGAATTGCATTATTCTGCAACAGTTGCAGTCTCCCCTTGGATTAATTCGAACTAGCACATAACAAATTTAAATGTGTGGTAAAATTAAAGGGTTATAAAGCATTTTTGCATTGTCCGTGCTCATCGAGTTTCTGATACGCCCCAAAAATCTAATCTTTTTGCATACATAATCAGTAAGATCTTTGAATTTAAGTTGATAATCAGATATTTGCTAGTCTCTATCAATATAAGCACTTACATAATCTAACAGCGTCTTGAAGTTTTTTATAATAAAAATTCGTACGATCACAGATTGTTTATTTTCCTAGAACTAAATTTTAAAATCTCTTGAAAAGTTTTATTTGTAATTAAAAAAATGTAATCATGATTACGGTTACATTTTCCTAAAATTACACGACCTAATCATGATTAATGATTGATGGGTAATCATGATTGATTTAATTGATTAATCTGATTACAAATGTAGTTGATTACGCCCAACACTGATTACATACGTAAAAGTTGCAGCTACAGTGCTCGACGCTCTATTGTCTCCGTGCTCATTATATAGTAATAAAAACCAGGTATCATTTTGGGAATCTTCGGTATCTTTAGTAGTAGAGGAAATAGATATAATTAAACAAATAGCAACTAGTAACGGTTATCTTGAAAAAGAAATTCACAAACTAATAGAGAAACATGAAAGAAAGAATGCAATAAGATACGCAACAAGTTTGTTACCGGATACTAAAGAGACCCAAGTCAGATGGCTATCTTTAACATACACAGGAAAACTATCAGAGAAAATCGCGAGAGAATTGGGAAAACATAATATTAAGGTAGACTTCAAAAAGCCAGTGAGTTTAGGAAATAAAATAATTAAAGTAAAGGACAAAACTGAGGTTCTAGAGAAGAATGGAGCTTATAAATTAAAGTGTACGACATGTGAATGTGTTTACATAGGTCAAACAAGCCGTAAGTTTAAGGAAAGAATTAGGGAACATTTTAATATGAATAACCAGATATCTAATTTTACAATAAATTTAAGAGAACACAAACATATAGTTCAAATGAAGAGGTCAAAATTTTACACATATAAAAGAAAGGGAAGTTGTTAGATTGTTTAGAAAACCAAGAGATAGAGAGAGCTAAATTAAATTATACACATACACTTAATGAATGCATGCCATATAACTCTCCATTGCTGTTACCATTAATAAGTTAGTCTGTAGAAATTAAATTAGTCTACTGAGGATGGCACAAACGGCCGAAACCGCGGTATAGATAAGAAAAGTATTTTTATATTTTAATTGTGGAAGACAGCACCAAATAAATACAAGATGTAAAAAAAGGTGGAAATCTTGTGTTTTTTATTATTTTTATTGCTTCTTAAAAGTTTTTTAAAAATGTCTAGGTCTTCTTTAAGTTCCAGTTTCACTTGGCAGAAATCACAGCCAGTTAAATAAATCAATGTATCGTCTGCAAATAATACTGGATTCGAAGATCTCAGGATTTCCCGCATGTCATTAATATAAATGAGAAATAACAGTGTCCCCAGTACTGAGCCTTGTGGTACACCTAATGTAGTTTCCTCCACTGTTGATTTGAAAAAACTGTACCATTGTGTTTTGTGTCCTCCCAGATAAGTAGCTTTCAAACCAGTCAAGTTCTTTACCAACTATTCCGAATTTACTTAATTTTTTTTGAGGATGCGCCTATTAATAGTTTCAAAAGCTCGTTTGAAATCTAAACATACTGCTGTTATGAACTTCTTTTCATCTATTGTCTCTTTCCACTCATTCACTATTAAATTTAATACCGTTTCGCAGCTGTACTGTTTTCTGAAGCCCGATTGTTGCGTCATTATTAGTTCATTATCTTCCAAATATTTTTCGAGTTGTACTTGAACTACTTTCTTCATTAATTTTTCATAAATATTAAGCGTTGTGAGATCTAGTCTCGTTCGTGGTGGAGGAAGCCGGCACAAAGCACAACTCAGTTTTTTATACTTCAAATATAAAATTTTATTAAAATCCAACTAGTTTAACCTATTATCACAATTGAATTCAATTAAATTCAAAATAAAATTATCCTACAAACTACTACCTATACAATTCAGTAAAAGTAAAAATAAAAAAACAAATTAAACATTCAACTTAACATTCGGGAATGTTGCGCCTTCTTGCTTCCTTTATTTCTGGAAAAGAATAAGAAGAACAGACTCAAGCAACTGTCAATAAAATCAATTTCGATTAAAAATGTCTTTGTTGGTGCATGAGGGCACAAGGGTAGTGAAATGCTCCTATAGAAACAAATAGGATAGTCAGACTATCTCTGATCAGAATTATCTTCTGTGTGATATGATAGGAAATTCAGGTTATCGTTGACCAGAATTATCTTCTGTGGAAAAGGTAGGAAGCACGATTCTTTATAACTCTGCCAAAAGAATGGTGACATCTACTGAATTTCGTCGGCTTTATATAGCCGCTGGCTGTAACCAGTTATGTCTTCTCGCCTCTTGGTGAGCAACGATTGATGCGATGTCTGAATGTACCACAGACAGCTGGTAGACGTAATGTTACTGGATGTCATCACAAATTTGTAAATATACGGAGGTAAGTATACTGTGGTATATTTTATGCAATTGCGTCGTTTAATTAATGATTTTTATATATATATATATTTTTAGATAAATGGTAAAGGAGGAGCAGCAGCATTTTATTGAATGAATAATCATTCCAGATGGGAATTTGAAATGAGTGCTGATTTGCTGGAGGATTTGATTAGATTCACATATTTTATTCTTATACTTATTTCTAACTGCTTTGTATTCATTCCAATCTCTTAATTAATTTGTAAACTTAGCACACATATATTTATTAAATTTTTCACTTTTCAGAACTCTCAATTGCTCTGTAAACCATTCATTTCTGTTTTGTACTATTTGCTTTTTTTCTTTAAATTGCTCTATACATGCTTGAATTTTATCACTTAAATACTCTGCATATTCATTTAAATTAAATTATTGCACTCATTGATTCTTTCAATCCCTTTATTTCTAAGTTCATTTTGAAAGTTATCCTTATTGTATCGTACATACTCGAACCAATTAATTTCACTCTTTCTAGATTTTTGTTTATTAATTTCTATTTCTAATGTTTCATGATGTTCGACCAACCTACAAAAAGAGAAATTAGACTAAACAACATATAAAAAATCTTACCAGCATCTTGAGAATCAACAGATGCAATTGGTCCCACGACAACCTGAAATAAACAAAATGAATCAAGCCATGAAATCCAAAGACAATATAGTGAAAGTAAATAAATGAAAAAACGTAAACAACAAATTGTGTTTACCTAGCACCTTACAATGCATACAAACAACAACACAAAAAAACGCAATAAACTTTACGCTCAGCAACATAAAGTATAAAATTACCTTAAGTACCCACGTAAGGGCACACAATAAACCCCTTTTTCAATGAATTCGTGAATACCTGAGATGAGAATTTTACAAACAAAACTCACCTTGACAAATAAACACGGTTTTGGAAAAAAGGATCGAATTTTCACAAAACTACACATAAAATTAGTAAAACCTTATACTAACCTTGAGCAATAATCCATAATTCCCACGATGAACACCTATAGGTTACACGAAACATTGAATTTAACACATAATTTAATAAAACCAAAACTCACGCATATAAAATTAACGACAAACTTCAATTTCTCGCAACGCACGTTTAAAATGTCACCCCGGGATAAATAAAAAGACGAAGAATCAAATGGGCGCGTTCGCGTCGCTGTATTTTTTACGGTTTACGGAATAATCGCGAATTTTCGAAATTACCTTTACACCAATGAGTAAGAAAGAGACGCAAAGGTGTGAAAGGTGTGAACGAAAATGAAATCTGAGAGGAATTTTGTAAATTGACATCAAATATGGCGAAACGATAAGTTATGGCAAGATTTAGGAAAACTTATCATAATTCCTCGAAATTAAAACTAATTTCTATGGGAAAGATGTCAAAAAATGCAATTTGTAATTTGACATCAAATGACTACAACAAAATCATATATTGTAGTCAAATTAAGCCTGAAAATTGAAAAATTCATTTTTATGGATACGAAATTGGAACAAAATTCTCTATAAAAAGGGGTTCATTCTTCATTCTTCCTTCTTAGTTCAAAAATTGTCAAGGTGCGAGGATATGTCAGTAGATCATTCCTCCCACATTTTGCAATTTTAATAGTCATCAGCAATAAAAGAAACAGAATTTCAGCGAGACTTAGAATATTCTTCAACAACAGAAACATCAATTCTCTTCAAGGCAATTAGTGAAGCAGCAAAGGATTTTTAGTAACTTTGTGTGTGGAATTTTATTAGCGACAAATTTTTTAGATCAAATTCAAGGTAAATTCTCGAATTATTTCTTTTTCTCAATTTGCGTTAAATTTCATTGTGTATGCATGCCAGCTGTTGGTCATACACACATGTGTGAAATTAACAAGAACGATTGGGTTCTAACTATTTTGTTCATTTTAGCAATTTAAGCCATTTACAATTATTTAACTCAAACAAATCGAAATTTCAACCAATTATTTATCGTGTAAAAAATATTCCATTAGGTCAGTTTTACATAACATAATAATTGGAAACTAGATCTGCATTGAATGCTAATCATCCTGTACTTTCAGCCATTAGTAAAGCACATAGTTAGATACTTAAAATTGAGAAATATTTTACCTGTAATCTATTAAATGTTAAAGTAGCATAATTAGTCAAAATTGAATAGAAAACTTCCAGTAAACATAATTTTAATATACTTAATTTTCCCATATTTGTTAAATAAGTGGAAACATAATTTAAACCAGTGAACTAAAAAAATTAAGTTTATAAACATACACGTGTAAGCCATTAGAAGTAAAATTTATAACTTAAAAGAATTAAGTCAATTAAGTTATTATAATATTAACATTTGTTCACTGAATAATATTTTTCTTGCAATAAAATTGAGTGAACAATTGAGTGACAAATTTCGTCTTTTTATTTAACTGCTACATTCCACCAGAATATTTTATTTCAGCATACGTGGATTCTCGTTCGTAATTGCAGTTTGTTCGAATGTCAATTATAGGAATTGATAACTTTCACTAAACTGTACCTTGCGAACGCAGTCTTTTCGTAGTTGTCATTTATTGGAATTGATACATCAGCTGTGGTAAAACACATGATCACTGATTTTATTACTATTTGTTCTCTTTCACCTTTACATTGTCTGAGTTTTATATTATATAGTCAATAATCGTCTAGAAGTACTGGTAACTCTTGTAAATTCATTTACTTTCTGACTAAATCCGCAATCTTGAATAATTCTCTGTACCACCTTTTTATATGTGGTGTTACAATTCCAGTTTATATTAAAATCATCTGCTATTATTACGTCACTATACCAATCTTCGAATATACTGACCCATTGTGTAGCTTGGTGATCGATATGTTAGAGCCAGCATTAGTTTACAGTCGTTAATTCTACATTTCACTACCAACCACCATACACTCAATCCCACTTTCAAATTTCCACTCCTTCTTTATGTAAATAACAACACCAGAGAGGTAGAATCGAACCTCAACATACTATATTTTTCTAGATTTATTTTACTATCTTCAATTTCACTTTTTAAATGCGTTTCTGTTAATAACACTATTTCAAATTCATTTTCAGCAATAAGATGCTTTAGTTCATTTAAGTTATTAATTAATTCTTATGTATTAAGATACACACCTGTAATAGCCTTTAGTTGCTTGTATCCCATCTTTTTTTTCTGAAGTCTTATATGATTTAGGTATACCGGACAATCCTTACTCCTCACGCAATGATTAGACATTAAATTTAATTTCAACCTTTCATTCGCTCTTTCACAGTTTTTGATTTATGATCAAACCCTTGACACTTTTAACACCTCTTAATTTGCATTCTGTCATACACAGAGCACCTGTCCCAACCTATATTAATTTTTTTGCTTTCCAATACCTTCTTCAATCCATCATGATCAATTTCAATAATTGCACAATAACGAACACCTTTTTCTTGTCGCACCTTCCTTATTTTCACACATTTCATTTCATTGTCATCGTCATTTTGTCATCTTATTTTCTCTATTAATTCATTCTCACTCCATTTAATTTTAATTCCAGGCACTTATATTTTTGGCTTTCTCAACAAAGGAACTTGAATATCATAAGAATAGATAAACAATGGCGGTTCTGCGCCAAAATCATGTGTATTTTTAAAGGGGGGTCTAAATTGATAAAATGGTCTAAAAATCTGCGCCAAAATCACGTGTATTTTTAAAGGCGGCCTCTTAAAACTACATAATGATCTCAAAGCTCCATGGAGGAGGATAGTTGTAGGTGATGACGGTCTATGGCTAGGTTGCGAGGTTATTGTCAACCACCCCTAGCCGTTAACTCATATATCGGTGGTTTTCGTCTTAAAAAGTTAATATTTGCATAATCATCACCATTTATCTTGTCTAAATATCTCAAGCCATCACACCAATGCTAAACGATTGGGTAAGAAAGTAAAAAAAAGAACCAGCTTACCAGCAGATCTGCTGCAGCCATGTAAACAAACGGGTTCATAATGGTTGCTGAACTTGAAGAGTTGAAAACGTTTTGGGGGTGATAAATAAGAAAACGTGGAGTGTAGGTCACACCAAATATTTTATTTTAAAATGAATTAAAGAATTGAAAACTGGTTTAAAAGGTAATGCTTACCTACCAGAATTGTGTATGATAAAGTAAAAAAAAACTTTCGTAATAAACCATACCAGTTTTTAAATTTTATAATTACATAATTTTACGTTCACGGTTTTTATTTATCCCAAAATATTTATTTAGAAAAACACTGAAATAGATTTCAAATAATCAATTAAAAAGTTGAAATAAATAATGCTTACTGCTTACGTTTTTTTTTTTAAAGAATTATCTTGAGGGTTGCACTATGCAGATAAAAACACTCACATTAATTCAAAACATGAAATTAATAGCACATGCAGCTCACGTTTTTTAAAATATTATCTAAGAGGTTAAAAGCCGTCAATCCGGTTTTAAATTTATTCTACCAATAAAAATCTTGATATTAATTCTATAAACTTGTATTCGACAAACCTACAAAAAGAAAAATTAGAATAAAAGTCAATTAAATATATTACCAGCATCTGGGAAAACATAGATGGAAAAGACCCACGACGACCTGAAACAAATAAAATGAATTAAGACAAAGATAATATACATATATATATATATATATATATATATATATAATCCCTTTTGTAAGAGATTCACGGATACCTAGGTGAGCAATTAGCGAAAAAATAACTCACCTTGACAGGTACCCGCGGAATTTTCAAACGAGAGATTTTACAGCACACTTTAACACTAAAAATTAACTAGAAACAAAATTCGCGCGCGGCTGACATTTCGCGTATAAACAAAACAACGAACTTCAATTTCTCGCGACGTTTGAAATGTCACCCCGGGGTAAAAAGAGACGCAGAATCTGATGGGCGCGTTCGCGTCGCGATATTTTCCACGTTTTTCGGAATAATCGCGAATTTTCGAAATTCCCTTTACACTAATGAGTGTGAAAGAGACACAAAGGTGTGAAAGGGATAAGGATGAAGATGAACAAAATGAATTATGAATGAATTTTGTAAATTGACATCAAAGATGGCGAAACGATAAGTTATGGCAAGATTTAGGAAAACTTATCATAATTCCTCGAAATTAAAACTAATTTCTATGGGAAAGATGTCAAAAAATGCAATTTGTAATTTGACATCAAATGACTACAACAAAATCATATATTGTAGTCAAATTAAGCCTGAAAATTGAAAAATTCATTTTTATGGATACGAAATCGGAACAAATTTCTCTATAAAACGGGGTTCATTCTTCATTCTTCCTTCTTAGTTCAAAAATTGTCAAGGTGCGAGGATATGTCAGTAGATCATTCCTCCCACATTTTGCAATTTTAATAGTCATCAGCAATAAAAGAAACAGAATTTCAGCGAGACTTAGAATATTCTTCAACAACAGAAACATTAATTTTTTCAAGGCAATTCGCAAACAGCAAGGAATTTTCAGTCACTTTATTTGTGGAATTTTAGTAGTAACAAATTTTTAAATCAAATTTAAGATAACTTTGCGAATTATTCATTTTTTCTCAATTTTCGTTAAACTTCATTATGTTTGCATGCCAAGAACGATTGGGTGCTCTTTAACTAATTTCTTCCTTTCAGCCATTTAATTATTTGACTCAAGTTAATCGAAATTTCAAACAATTATTTATCGTGTAAAAAATATGCCATTAGGTCAGTTTTACACAACATAATAATTGGAAACTAGATCTACCTTGAGTTCTAATCATTATTTACTTGCTGCCATTAGTAAATGACATAGTTAAGATACACAGAAAGGAAAGTTTTTTTTTTGCCTTGTATATATGAAATATTAACGTAGCATAATTTGTCTAATTTGTCATTATTGAAGGGAAAGGATAAATTCGAGTAAAATATATTTTTTTTGCATATTTAAGTTTCTTTTAGTTATTAAATATATATAAGCACTCATTGAACTAAAAGTGAAGTTTATAAGCGTTCACGTGTAAGTTAGTGGAAGTAAATTTTACACATTGAGAGAATTAAGTGAATTTGTTCAAAGTAATTAATTTTCGCATAAGATTAACCTTTGTTTGCTAAATTAGTATTTTCTTGCAATAAAAAAGTTGAGTGACAAATTTCCTCTTTTTATTTAACCGCTACACTCCACCAGAATATTTTATTTCAGCATACGTGGATTCTCGTTTGTGATTGCAGTTTATTCGAAAGTCAATTATAGGAATTGACAAATTTCATTAAACTGTGCTTTACGAACGCAGTCTTTTTGTAGTTGTCAATTATTGGAATTGACACCTCAGCTGTGGTAAAACAAATTGAAATATATAACACATACCGCTCTAGTTTTAAACTGATTACCGCTAGACCAGGGTTAAAACCTTCAATATGGTTTTAAAATTGCACTCTGTTGATAAAGGCGCAACATTAATTCTAAAAAACCCTAAATTAAAAAAAAGCGCACATACAATAAACGTTTTTAAACTGATTATCGCTAAGCCAAAAAGCGTACATACTGCTAAAGTTTTTTAAACTGATTATCGCTAGACCAGCGTTAACACCTTCAATCTGGTAATTAAAAAATAAAAATATAAATTGTATTATAGAAAACATTGTTAGTGTTTATAGACTTATTTTTGATTAAGCCTTCTTGAATAATAATAGTTTAGACCATCCGTTAATTAAGGAAACTTTAAATATATTAGACGAAATTCGCAAACCCTGTAGTTCCAGTATATTATATTAAAATCCTCAGAAAAAAAACAGTGCTTAAGAAAAATGTTAGAATGACAGAAAGTACCGATGTTTTTGAATGTGATAATTTTATGCCTCGTTATCGTAATGCCGACAGTTTAACGGAAAATACATTAGATAAAGGCTAACTCTAGCTGTGAACCGATCAAATTTACAAAACGGGTGGGGTGGGGGGGGGGGGCGTGGTAATTACATAAAAAATCTTTTTAAAGAAGTTAGACATTTCAAACAATTTAAATTGGATGGGGTAAAAATGTTTTTTCAGTTAAAGGATAATTCGGAACAAGAAATGCATAATTTCATGCAGTGGATGGAAAGTGCTTTTAACGAAATGATAAATGAAATGAGTTCAAATGCTGAAGAAGGAAGTAAAGTTTCATTATCTTTGTTTTTTCCAAACAACCCAGAAGTTAAACCAGTTTGGGTTAGTATGAGGCCCGTTGACCAACTTGATGGAAAATTAATCGTTAATTTAATATCTGCCGTTAACCAGTCTAATTCTGGGTTCTTTTTTCAGATGAAATACTTCAAGTAGAAGCGAACATAGTTCATTTTCCCATTGGCGGAGGTAAATTTCTAAACACCGAAAACGAAAGTAATTATCTTAAAAATTAAAGAAGCATTATAAATGTAAGTTTAAGCAATGACTTTCTTTGTTTACCTAAAAGTCTTTGCTACGTCATCGAAATGTTAAACGGTACACAACCGAAAAAAAATTCTAAAAGATTTGAAGAAAAATTGGTTAATTTATCTAAAGCTTTGTGTAAAAAGTCTTTAGTTAAATTTACTGAAAACCAAGGATGTCGTTTATCGGATTTGTTTAAATCTCAGAAATATTTGAAAATATTGCTTTGTCGTATACGCCATCTGGTCATAATGCTGGAAAACACATTTTAATGTTTTACCATCAATTAAAAAATATCGGGCCGATAGGATTATGTTAATTTTGCACCATTGTTACTCCGATTTATTAGATTACTAAAACTGCTTGAATTAGGCTTCCTACTAAAGTAATTTAGGAGCTATAATTAGTTTAATTCAGAATGAGTTTATCGTATACGCCAACTTATCAAAGGTTATTTTTTTTTCCCCAATTACGTACGACAAAATAACAGCACATACGCCACTCCAATATTGAATAAAGTTTGAAATTGTATATTCATACCACAAAATATTTACATAATTTTATGGAAATTATATCGAGAAAAAGATACAATTGCTATAAGACCAATAATGTTATATGAGCATAAAAGTTAAATAAAGTGAATATCAAAAGTTTTTTGAAAATCCTGTGGAAAAAATTTCAGCTATCTACGTCGTATCCAAAGATATAATGAAACCTCAAAGTTTTGTATGATAATACGAAGAAAGGGTTGCACAATTTGTCCCATTTTGGAACCTGATTTTTATTTGTTTTTTAAAAAAGCCCATGTACAAAATTTCAGCACCCTTAGTTGTGCTCACGAGTTATCGTACGAACGAACAGACGAACATGCAAAAATCAAAATATATTTTAATTTTATGTATGAGTGTCCAATCTGTTTTGCTCTGCTATTATTTCTTTACATATCAAACGGAATGACAGACTTATTATAACCCTATGATTTCATCATCTAGCTAGGGTATAAAAATTCGATAAAACTTATCAGAGCTTATTATATTATTTTTGTTTAGGTGGAAGCACTTTAATTTGTTTGTAATACTGTTAGTACTTTGTAATAATCATTACAAGATACTAATAATATGGATGAAATAAAGAAATTGATTTATAATGAAAACATAACTAAAAAAAAATTCCTTACAGAACATGAAATAAGAAAAATAATAAACTTAACTCTAGTTCATATGCATTAAATTTGTTGAAATTAGTTAAAGATGGCGATCTATTTACTTTATTTGTAAAACAGCTCTATAATACTCTTGGTCTACTGCTGGTATAAAGCTAATAAACGTTAATATCGGTAATATTTTCTTTTGGAATAGTTTTGCTTTTATTTTGTATTATATTTAATTTTTGATTAATCAAATTTTTCGCAGTTCACAAAGTTTTCTTTGTTGGTTTTTTTAGTAAAGATGTGGTTTTATATTCAAAGTCAGGTTAGGTTAGGTTAGGTTAGGTAAGAGGGGTGCCGCCATACAACTAGCCTGCATCACTTAGACCTCTAGTGGGTCCATTGTGCTCCACGGCCCCATGGGATAACATTTTCATCCCGCCCCAGATCAATCATGCTTCCCTTGGGGAACTCAAGATATCTCCAAAACTCTTTACCTAGATCAATCCTGCTTCTCTCAGAAAACTCAGGACACATCTAAATTACTTGTTTTGCAGTTCCCCCAGACTTGAAAAGTTCTTTTATTCATCTGAGCGGGGCATTTGCAAAGCACGTGTTGGACGGACAGCTCCTGCAGAAATCGTTCGCCGCTATCCCCAGTCTTCTGGCAAGGTCATCTATAGCCCAGTGACCCGTAAGGACCCTTACTAGATTCGTGGGTTTGTTCTCCTTGAATTAAGTAGCTCACTTGTCCTTTTCCTAACATATGCGAGTCACAATTGCCTTATAATACGGCAGGTATCCCTGTTAGTTCACCGGTGGCTTGCCTTTTGATAGGCGCCCCTGATGATTTCATCTTTTATTGCTCCGATCCGGGATCCTCACACAAGCTACTGTTGCGGAGCTATCCAATGCAGAACCTTTTTTGGCCAACTCATCAGCCATCTCATTGCCTGAGATATTCTTATGGCCAGGTACGCAGTAAAGGGTCACCTTGTGCCTTGCAGCCAATAAATCAAGGCTAGTCTTGCATAACTGCACCAATTTTGATTTTACCAGCACAGCATCCAGCGCCTTGATGGCTGCCTGGCTATCAGTATATATGCATATGTACCGTGAGGGCGCTCTGCACATACATAAATACCAATGTTGCCGCCTGATAAATCGCTGCAACTTCTGCCTGAAAAACACTGCATTTGAATAAATTGAAGTGAGATTGAATCAGATCTTTCTTATCTTAAAAATTTTAATTTTGTAAAAGCTATTTGTGCAAAATGCTAATTGTGAGATTTGTTTCAGTACCTTTTAAGGTCTAATGGTTGCCTTTGAATCAATTTAAGCGTTACATTTTTACACGACATATTTTTAAGATATCTTAGTAGTGATAACGCGCTCTAGATTTCAAGATTTTTAATATTTCTATCTATAACACTATGGGCGCAGTCAACTTATTGAATTAAGCATTTCGTCGAGGATTTTTGCTCAATAGTTTTCAGATTCATCTGCAGTTGGTTTTTTTTTGTTTGTTTTTTTTGCGCGATGCAGGAGCCAGTCCAAAGGGAAATTTACCGTCGCCAATGTTTTTATACTTTTTGGTTTACTAAGGAAAATAATAAGAACGTACGACAAACTAAGTCTAAAATATTTTTTTATTTTATTGTCGTATGTTGATTGTCTTTTCCTACTTTTCTATGCACGTACGACATAACAAAATTGAATGCATGTTTATTTGTTTTAACGTATGTTTGTCGCTGATATTCGTACAACAAATCAATACTCAGCTAAAAATAATTGCAATTTTCAAGAAAATATTGTCGTACGTTCTAAAAATTGGCGTTTACGACATACCAATATTTACAAGAGCTGATTTTTACGGATATGCGACAAAAGTACTGTTCATTATCTCAGCAACCTTCAGAGCTAAGAAAAAACCGATCACAGATACAGAAAGAACGCAGTCAAAAATCTATAAATCACTTTATAGGTCAAAAACTTCCAATTTGGCATATACGACAAACCAATACTCGGCCGACGAAATTGTGGTGTTTGATTCGTTATCACGAACAAAACTATTTCAAGGTATACCATATTTTGAACGTAATAAGAAAATATACTTATTTTATTCTAAAATAGAGAAACATTTTTACGTAATCAAGTCGGCAACGGGTTTTTTTAACAAAAAGTATCTTTGTGTTTTCTGTGTTGACCAATATGACCACAAATTTTATCACAAGTGTTGATATGCAGTGTCGATATTGCTATGTATCTCCACCTTGTAAGTTTGTACAAAGGTAGAAGATTGTACAAAGTGCAACAGATCCTTTAGATATGTCGATAGCGGTCATTTATGCTACTTAAAAACAGTAATACGAATTTTTTCTTTATTTTTATTTTGATTGCGAAAGCACCCAAAACATGAATTATAGAAATAACTCCGACTCGTTTATACACTCAGTTAATTTAATAGTGGCACAACAAAACTGTAATAAATTTTTTAGCATGGAAATAAATTTGAATACAGCCGACTGTACTCAGTTTGGTAAAAGGGGACATATTTTTAAGTATGAAAAAATGTCAGAAAATATTGTAGAGAAATTTGTAAACTTCTGTTTTAAAAATCGTTCTTTTGCTAAACGAATGTTGCTCATAATATGCAGTCGTATGGTGGACATTTTAAAATCTCAGTATTAATAAAAAAGAAGAAAAAAGTCTGTCCCATTATGAACGGGTCTAAAATCATGAAAAAAACATGTGAAAATGTGATTCTTATCGACTCATTAAATTTCTCACCATTTCCTTTAGCAAAATTTCCGAACGTTTTTAATATTGAAAAAGTAAAAAGGGTTTTATCCGCATTTTTTTAATACATTAGAAAATCGGAATTATGTTGGTCTAACTACTCCAAAGGAAATGTACGTGATGGATATGATGAAAACGTAGCAGAGAGAAGAATTTATCACCTGGTATGAAAATAAAATTAAATCTAACACCACATGCGGATACGATAACACACTTTAAATTATGTGTTCCTTCGCCTAATTTTACCTCAAGAAATTTGCATAATATTATGAAGCAGATACATGCAGCTTGCAATTTCTATACACGGAGAGAAATTTTAACACTGGATGCTATATTTTATATAATGCGGTTGTTATATCTATAAGAGATATAGGGATAGTGAAAAAGTATATGTAGCACTTAGTGTTACGTAAAATGATTTCGCCTTGTAACGTTTACTACTATGTCATTTTTTATCCGGCTCTTATTTATGTTTACACCAAAACAAAACCTATATCATTCTTGTAGTTATGAAACATTGATTGCTATAACATGTAGATTGTGACCTTGTACCATTCAGATTATGGTCTGCTTTATACAGTTAATATCATGATGGTTAGATATTTATATTCTCCTAACATAATGTATGAGAGCGGAACTCATACCCATTGCAGCCGAGCATAGGATGTATGAATGGCAGAACCTCATTTTGTAGTACATACAATTATAATATTAATCTATGACGCAATATATATATAGTAAGAGTCACATTTTCTATGTCGTGTAGGTAATAAATATAGCACGCAACGCATGAAATATGTGATCCATGGCAATAGCTTTATAAAGCGCAGCTAAATATTATATCTATAATGCGAATATATTATAACCACAGGTATGATACATAATGTATCTTTTAGGTGGTAGTTCTATAAAAAGGAACCAAACTAGTAATTAAAAATGTTGGATTTATAAAACAAAAGGATACCACATCGTCAAGAGTGCAGTTTTTATAATGAATCTTATTCAGAAATTGGTGTAGGGACTATCAAGATCCAAACTATGAACTGGACAATTTTTTGGAAACAAAACTTTTGGATATTTCAGAACCTCAAATTTACTAAAACCAATATTTTCAACTTGCTGCGATTGGTTGCCTTCTGCAGAGATACATCTATATAATAGATTCATAATATGATAATGTCCAGTCAAGTCAGTATACATATTCATCAATTTCTAGGTTATTTTCCTAAAATTAAATAAATATCGAAAGGTTTGAAATCATAAAAATAAACACTTTTTTAAGCATAATTTGTATAATACATTTTTCTTTATCCACATACAAAAATATCTGTTTTATAACAAAAATATTAATATAAAATTATATACATACGTACGACTTACCCAAGTAAAATCATATTATAAAATTACTTCATAGCATTTTCTATTCTTATATTATCTCTGTAACAACACCTAACACATTTCCATTAAAATAATTTTTTTAAATAAGAAATATTTCATCCGCAGCCTTTCTGCAAATCTTTTTATTTTCATATATATCACACGCTAATTTAATATTCTCTTTTTGAAAATTTTTTTTCAGGATATTAATATCTTCGCTACATTCTTTAAAAGATTTATTCATATCATGATTAGTAGAGATATTGCTTACATTTAAAATGTTATAATTTTTCTCGTTGTTATCTTTAAAACATGTTTTATTAATAATGTGTATATTGTAATGATTCTTAATATGCTTACTGAAAGAATTAATTTGCTCAAAACTTCTAGGAGTGTGATCGCATTTATCACATAAATAATGTTTTTCAAATTTATGATAAGTTTTTGTATGCCTCATATAGTTTTATATGTAGGTTGAAATTTAAAACATTTAAAACAATCCATGTTTACAAGAGTTCATAAAGTGTAATATTAATTAAAAATTTTTAAAGCTTAATATTTATTAGGTCTAGAATTAGAGAATTTACCTTCGCAAATTGTTTATCATAATCAGTTGTAATTTTGTACAGAGCTTTTTGGTTAAAAGTCCAAAACGGTACGCACGAAATGGGATATTTGGCATTTAATATGTAAAATAATTTGAAACAACCGTCGATTGCGCTGAGAGGATTGTCAAACTTGTACAAAATGTCACTACTGCAGCATAATTTAACAGTGTGTCATCTGAAAAAAAACATAACTAATCTATAGAAAAATAAAAAAAAAAAAATAACTAACCGAAATCATTTCCGATTAAAGTAACTGCCGGCTGCAATGTCTCCTTTGATTTGAGCAAGTTGGATTTTATTCGGCTCAGTGTTTCGTTAACACATACAATCTCCTGCAACAAAATATACTATTTAATTACACTTAAAAATATTTACAAGTATTTTAAAACTATCGCATCCAGAAGTAAAAACGATTGAATGACTTCAGCTTCGGTCACTTTCAAACGTTTTCCAAGGAGGCTTTTATCTGCGACATTTGTAATTTGTCCGGCAGCTTATCATTGTTCGTTTGTAAGGTTGCAGTAGTGGGACGCTTCTTCCTGTATGTTGACTTTTCCAATATTTTGCAGATAATAATAAAACCACTTAAAATTCCCTGTGATGACAATACTTTGGATAAATTCGTTTAAGTTTTCTTCTGCCAGTAAGCATTAATTCTTTCGTTTAATTCGGGCCATGTAAAGAAAAGAGCATTTGTATTCTCTTTATGCTTTCGATTTAACTTGAACAATAAACACTACTTCACAGCAAACTTTTAACCACACTCCCGGATTTAACACGTCCGCCTAAACCAAAAATCTAATCTGCAGTGCGTAGTGTAATGCACACAAGCCTCTCAAAATAAAGAATATGCGTGCAATATTTTTACGGTTAACCATGTCAATCTCATGATATGCACTGTAACATTCATAAACTTGTGTCAATGTATATAATTGTCATTGTTATAATTTTTGATGGCGAGGTGCAAAAAAGTATATGAGGGAAAGTAAAACACTTTATTATTTACTGCTAAAATTAAGTTACACCGAATGCCATTGCTTGAACGGTGGTCATTATTTTAAAAGCAAATCCGGAAAATATAATAGCACGCAGTAATAGATATTATTGCACTCTGATATATAATCTTTAGGTCTGATGGATATTGTTGAATTACAGCCAATGCTAAATCGGAGTGCTTTTGATATCATGATTGTAATACTCAAGGAAATGTGGATAAAATTTACCATAGCACGGTATGACTCCTTATAATATAATAATTTAATATTGTTTGCAATACT
The DNA here is from genome assembly GCA_963930735.1 of Dioctria linearis. Classification (NCBI taxonomy): domain Eukaryota; kingdom Metazoa; phylum Arthropoda; class Insecta; order Diptera; family Asilidae; genus Dioctria; species Dioctria linearis. Next base: position 302,173,592 of record OZ005740.1, on the reverse strand, counting down.
AAATTGTACTCCGTATCAATTATTTATATTATTTATTGTTATTTATATATCAACGGAGGTCTTAAAGCCTTTCAATACAAATTTACCGTCAGATGCTTTAATTTATAACTCTAGTGTTTTCAAATATCAGATAGCTTCTCATAAATTATAGCATCCGGTATAATAAAAGCTACTTTATATAGATGGCATTATATATCATGCATTTGTTTTTCCGTGTAGGTATATTATTTGCAGTAAAGAACTTTACTTTATGTGACTGGTAAATTTGGTTTTTTATCGAATGTATCGCAATTTTTTATTTTTCATATATTGATATAATGAGTAGAACCCAGAAGTCTGCTATACAAACATGAAAAATAATGGTATGCATATTTTAACCTTAAACCAAATTCAGTTTTATATTTATCAGAATTCTCTAAAGACAGTATTATGATAATCTATCAGGATGTTGTAGCCAATTTAAAAAAAACTCGATTGATTTGATATGCATGATAATCCTCCTATTTTTAATTGCAAGATGTAGCAGAGTACGATTTAAAAAACTGTTGATTTTATATCAGCGATAATCTTTTTATTTTTGTTCCGTAGGGTGCAACAGAGTACAATTTAAAAACGAGATTGAAGACATTAACCTCCTCCCTAGAGTTAACCTCATATAAATAATTTACGTTTGAGAAAATTTACCTTTCCACTCTATATATAAAATATCTTGCAAATTAGGGTAAGCGAGCTAGTGCATGCATCATTACTAAAAATCAATTTTATGTAATTCTAACTAATTAACAGTTACAAATCAGGAGTTAATTTTATATGTTCGTAACAAGAATAAAAGAAGATTTACTGTTGCAACAAACACTTTAAACACATTAGTTGAAAAAAGTTAATTTTTTTTTAATAAAATACACCTTTTACTCCAAAAACTTAACAACAAACATTTTAATAAAATATAATTAATAAAAAAAAAAAAATTAATGGTGCGATTCTATCACCAGAGTGCAATTAAGAACCAGATTGAAGGCTTTTAACCGCCAAAATGACCTTTTAAACGTATGCAGTATGCATTATTTATTTTAAGTTTATAGAATTAATGTCGAGATTTTTATTAGTAGAATGCAATTTTAAAAACAGGATTGATGACTTTAGGGAACCCCAGTAAAAGCAGGTCAAGTTCAAGGTCGCACCTCTTAATATGGAGTGTTTTTTTATTCATCTTTAATCTATAAACTAAAAAGGCAGTTTTCAAATCTTTAGTTCATCTAAAAGTAAAATATTAACGTGACCTACACTCCATGTTTTTTATTTAATGTCCAACTAAGCTTTCAGCTCACGGTTCAAGTTCACACCGTCAACCTGTTTTTACCGGCACGTGCTCCTTGTTTACATACCAGCTTGATAAGTCGGCATTCTGATTTAAGTTTTTTTCATTTTTCATACAAAAACTGCTTTTTGTTTACTTTCTTACCATGCTTCGGAAATTGCTGTGATTATTTGAATTGATGTGATATATTTAGACAAGATCAATGCTGATAATTTTCCAATATTATGAAAATTTCTTCAGGTAAAATTAGGCGAAGGAACACATAATTTAAAATGTGTTATCGTATCCGCATGTGGTGTTAGATTTATTTTTATTTTCATACCAGGTGATAAATTCTTCCCTCTGCTACGTTTTCATCATATCCATTACGCACATTTCCTTTGGAGTAGTTAGACCAACATAATTCCGATTTTCTAATGTATTAAAAAAATGCGGATAAAACCCTTTTTAAATTTTCAATATTAAAAACGTTCGGTAATTTTGCTAAAGGAAATGGTGAGAAATTTAATGAGTCGATTAAAATCACATTTTCACATGTAATTTTCATGATTTTAGACCCGTTCATAATGGGACAGACTTTTTTCTTCTTTTTTATTAATTCTGAGATTAGAAAATGTCAATCATGTGTCATAGGGTTGCCATCCAAAAATTTCGTTTTCCACTATATATCTGGACACTGCATGAGAACGCATCGATATAGAGAGCTGAAATTTGGTACATGATGTGTTTATTGTACTAGCAAATAAAATTTCAAAAATGGACTAAATCGGGCAACTGCTTCTTGGTGTTGTCAAATAAAAATTAAGGATTTTTACGTTTACTGTGAAAACGATCAGTCCCAGACATTTTTGTTTGTACTAAAAACTTCTTCAGAATACGAAATCCTATAAAATTGGTTATAATCGTTTTTTTTTGTCCGACAAACCATTTCAAAAATCAAACTTGTATAGATCGGTGATCATACGAAATTTTATTCGGGCATTCATCGAGGGTATCATAGGAATTGGTCGTAGACTAATTCTAGCTATTTTACTTGTGAATTTTAAGGATTTCTTCCTTGGATTTACTCTCTATTGTAATTACGCTGTTTTGTTTACTGGTCAAGCCAATGATTTTAAAATTTGTAGGGCCAATGCTCTTCTGTAGATCTTCTTTTGTCTTGTTTGGGGTTTGTTTCACTTTTCGTTTAACACATTTTAATTTCTCGGTATATGTTGCGTTTCCTGTCGATGATTTTTGTATTTCACTTACAATTTTATATTCATTTTCAACAATAGATTTTAATTCGTTTAAAATGTCTTTAATTCCATACTCATTTTGAGATATCTAGATTTTATTTTGTAATACACCTTGCAACACACATTCAAAATTCTGCAGTAGTGGTTTCCTGAAATCTATGCACTCCTCACACATATATATGGTATTCTCTAAGTACACTTTTTATATCATAATCCGAAAGTTCCGTACATTTTGCACAAAATTTATGTCCACAAGCACCCATGGACTTAAGGTTTTTTCAATTTCTAATTGTCTGATTGCCGTTGTCACATGTTACTGGCATTATTAGAAATATTTAATTTCTTGCCAGCGCATAACTTACTTTTCTTCTACCACCGTTGTTAGAATAATTATTTATTAGTTTATTTCTATTTAATTACTCTCGCGTTACTATACAAAACTTCCGATCTGTTTTTCCGGTATGTATATTCGTTATATGTTTTATTAATATTATTTATTTACGTTAAATGACTTTCGGTTTTTTTAAATAAATCGCGGAGCTATTTATCGCACGCCTGTGTCTATCATGCACATATCACATAATTGGCATTTTTTTTTTGTTAACTTAAGGAGACGTTATATGTTTTTCAGTTTTTGTTAAAGCAATAAAATTTAGTTATCGAATTGCATTGTTTTCGTTTTTGAATATTGAATAAATTGAGGTCACTGCTGACCTCATGTCAGATTTTTCTAGTGCGCCTACTTAAGGGTTAAAATTTTTCAAAACTTCAATTCTAAACATATACTAGTTCTATAAATATTCCATAAGAATACAATAAGAACAATCTAAAAACGAATATACCATATATTATACAAGAAGTCAGATCTGAAGTAGGAAGTAAGGAGTGGAGTTTAATCAAAATAGCAAACAAAATAAGGCAATATTATAGAGACTCTGAATGGCCTTGTATTATGAATTTTAATATTTACACAAAATATAAAATTATAGCGACCTATTGACAATAAATTAACCGGAAGCATTTGCAAATTTATAATCATGGAAACCTTAACCGTTATATGGTACGTAATGAAATAAATTTCTACCTGTAAATATTTAAAACTACAAAATTGTTACAAATTTCATGTAAATAAAATGCATTAATGGGGGTAATGAATTCAATTAAGAATTATGGCCACGTTTAAATAAAATTAAAACAATTTTATCAAATTAAATGAAATCCGATTTAATATGTTTTTTTTTGCATTAATTCCAATTTAAAACACCACATGCAGCTAGGTAATTCCCTTTAAAATCGTATGCCAAAAGGTAATTTAATCCTCATATGATTGAACTTCCTATTCTACATGTATATGTATAGAAATTTACATATACATAACAGTATACATACCTACAAACTATGAAGGAAATTCACAGATCATAATTATGTATGTTTTTAAATATCCACAGGGCATTTGAAAATTTCTACAAGAAATACAAACAAATATGTCCAAAGTTTTAAAATTGTTGTCTACTTACCATCAAGCATCAACGCTTTTCTTGTACTGTGCCAAGGTAGCAGCATCCAACAATTTCATAATTCTGCTATGCATTTCTTCCACACAAACATGGTTTCACTTTGTACCCTGTAAAACTCTTGTAAAGTGAACATTTCTGCAACAGTGGCCCTATTTTATTGTAAACAAGCTTATTTAATTTCTGTGCTGTGCATTTTAATGGAAAATAGAAAAGCAATTTAGTTTCCACATTAACCGCAACCAACCAGTTTTCATACCCATAAACCTCCCTAGAGATGAAATAACTGCACACGAACATCACAAGGAATGTTTAGGGTACAGTGAGTGTGTCTCTGAGAGCCTCATTCTAAAGCTGTGCAAAATTTAAAATAGATAATGGACCTAATTTGTGGGCTTACATATTTCTGAATGGGGCAGGCAAAATCATTCTCAGGAGGTCGAAACTGAAATGAAATTTTCCATCATAATGAATTTAATTAAGTGAAAATGCAAGTTAACCGCGCACGATGCTGTTCATTTTCCGGATAAATTTATAGTTCCATTTAAATTGCTGTATGATGATAGTAGTGGTGGTACAGATATAAATGTAGTTCGTTATACATACAAAATATAGTATATAACACTGACTGAAATAGCACCGACAAAAGTTATGCGATGTTGTTACAAACAACATTACAAACAACATATATCTATATATATATATATATATATATATATATTTGCACAAACACACACACACACACGCATCCCAAGTAACAATTTTTCCAATTTTTGGTGACTGAAGGTGATGGGTAGTTTTATAAGGGATATATGATTGTTACTCGGTTATATAAGAGTTTTATAGTATTACCAATTGGTGACGTAGTTATATTAGGGTTTTTTAAAGTTTACTAATGGTTATCGTGGAAGTAAGTTACTAATGGTTTTATAAGTTGGTGATGGAAATGTTTCAATCATCGATCTATATAACTTAGAGTAACCATTACTAGAAGGTATATAAGAAAGTTTTATAATTGTTTTCATCATTACGTTATATTACTAATTAGTAATATGTGTTTATTACGGTATCCGTGGTGACCCTTATATAACTCGACAGCATTCAATAATTTAGGATACTTTAACAAAAATTGGGAACTTTCGATAATACATATACCCACTACAAAATATCTTAAAATTTTTGTGGCTATTTAGTAACTACGGAGATCATTATAAAAATAAATTACTTTTAGTGTCGAATGGAGCCGTAATAAAATTGTTTTTATTTTGAGGCCATTCCTTTTAACTCGTACACGAATTTGTCTGTCTATTTATTCATTTCTTTTTTACTATTTTCGACACTCTCGTAGACCCATTTTACGTCATCACAGCGAGCTGAAATTTGGCACACGGGTTCATGTTACGTGACAATTGAATCTATCAAAATTTGAACAGGAAATTTCCATGGAAAACCCGGAGAATCGGGAAAAGTCATTTGAAAATTTGTTACAAATTTGATTAGTGATACATCCGTTTCAGGAAAAATGCAGTTTTCCAATTTTTCCGAAAAGAATTTCTGGAATTTTCCGACTTTTCCGGAAAATTTTCCGGTAAATAAGTTTTTGAAATTATGCAGGATCAAGTTCCCTTTCAACTGGCATCATTACTTTCTCTCCGACAATGGTGAAAACTTGCAGAAAAAATCGAGGAAAATTCATGTAAAACGCTTTTCCGGAGTTTTTCAGACCAAGGAAACGTTTGAGCGTTTTGCAACCTAAGACAAAGTTGTAGAGCGAAATGAGTTGTATAAAGTTGCTTTTATGGAAAACTCCACGGAAAACCCGGAATAGCGGGAAAATTATCGGATACATTTTCATCGATATGGTTAGTGATAAATCTGTTTCAGGAAAAATGCAGAATTTTCCAATTTTTCTGGATAATTTTCCGAAAATTTCCGGAATTTTCCGACAGAAAAGTTTTATGAGCTATGCGGAATATTTTTTTTCCGTCCTACTGGCATAATACTTTCTCTTCAACAATCATGAAAAGTTGCATGAAAAATTGAGGAAAATTCATGTAATATGGGATCAAGTTGGAATACAGCTAAAAAGCGCTGTTTAAAACATAATTTGAATTTCAGAAAACCGTTGCAGTACTTCAACGATTTGATACTCGAAAAATTTTTGTTTTCGAATCGGCACCAAACATGAACTAAAAATTGTTTTAAAATATCTCCATGCAGCAGGTAATAACAATTTAGTTAACGTAAAACAGGCAGAAATTAAAATAATTAATAAAACGAGTTAAACGAGTTTTCAAACAAAACTGAGGCCAAGCCGCATGAAAAAGTAGAAAATAAACTTTTCTTCATACACAGATGAGGACTCAGATTTTATTCGCTGACAATCACCGATATATTTCAGTATGATCAATCAGAGGTAATAAGTGATTTGATTCATGAAGAGAAAGAATATTCAAGAGAAATGTCAATCAAAAAATCTGAGTCCACCTCTGTGTGTGAAGAAAAGTTTATTTTCTACTTTTTCATGCGGCTTGGCCTCAGTTTTGTTTAACACAATATAACCAAAAGGGTATATATAAAGAAGACTAACGTCTGTTTTTTGTCACTATAAGATAGATAACATTACCGGTTACATATTATGACTAGTTTATTTAATATATCTAGCATTTTATAATGGTAATTTGTTCATTTAAGTACAAGCCGCCATTTTTTCATTTGTGCATTGCAGATAAAAAAGAAAATGTCGGTTAAGGCAATTTTTTAAATTGCAGATACAGGCTTCCGTTTTATTTTTATATGAAGAAAATATACATCTTTTTAGGTATAAAATATTTCTAAATTATGTAATGTTACTTTTAAGAATTAATGTCACTTAAGAGAACATTTGAAATTTTGTCATATTTAATTAAAATTATTAAATATTGATGATTTTTGGTGCGGTCTATATTTTTTAGAAGTATTTATGATGATATTCACAGTAAAATTTTAATTGCAGATGAATTTCACCACATACATGCCTAAAAATTCTAATTCTAAAATATTGAACCCTTCCATTATAAAAATGCAATACAAAAAAATATCATCGAAATTCTACGTCAAGATAGGTTTCGTAAATATTTGCATTATATCTATTCTTTTATAAAGGTAACGAAAAGAAATTTCCCTAACATTTCAATCACTAAAAGAAATCAATCTGAGATCAGGCATTGTGGAAATGTTGCCATCACCATTATAAGCAAAGTTTATAAAGGCAACCGGAACATTACTGCAACCATTGCTATGAGCAAAATAAATTAATCGAGAGCACTATGGGATTTATAAAGGTTATATAGGAAGTTATATTAAGGAAACCAGATTATTATGATTACTCACTTTATAAAACTTTTAGTTATATAACGTTACCTAAATCATGTCACGGTAACCTTTTTATAATGGTTACAAAAGAGGTTTCGAGTACTAGTCTATATAACTCAAGTTATATAATTTGGTAATGGAAACCATACGGTTACTAATATATAAAAAAATTGTTTCTTGGGATGCACACACATACACACATCTGGAGTGGTTTATTATATTACCAAAATTGATATAATTCTTTAACAACTCTCACGTACCTCCCGCATAGTTGGAAGGGGAGTAACAATAAACGATACTCTTACTTCGAGAGTTCAAGTCAAACGCCGGCAGCCAGCAAAGACCCTTTTCTTCTAAGCCTTGGGCGCCAATTGGTTTTGAAGTCTATCAAGAAACTACAGTACTAGGAAGGAACAACGTATTAATTAGCGAAAGTCAGCTACTAGACGTACAGCGAGTTGGAAATTAATACTTCAAGACACATATGGCTAAGTATCTATGTATATATATATATATATATATATACATATTTCTCAGATAGAAGGACTAAATGCTCCTCAGGGTTGTTAGTAGTAAGTAAATGAACACCCACGCATTGCACATTAATAATATATATTCCATGAAGTGTAACTCTTCGACAAAGTGAGGATTCACTATACTGACTAGGTTACCATTTTGTATGCCATGTAAGATAATCCTTAAGCTCAGTGGGTTTCAAAGTATATCAGAAGACATAGGAGTACATATACTACGTAATGGAATTCCACAAACCAAGTTAAATTCCAGTATACCTACATATTAAAAAAAAAGTTATAAATGTACGTATGCTATGTGGTACAATTCCTTAAAACAAGTCAGATTCCAATATATATACTGAAATATATACAAAGCCACCTATGTTACGTAAAAATAGATATAAATGTTCAAACAAATCGTGAAAACCACTCAGCTTCCAACGGGACGTGTACCATACAGTGCTGTCCGGTTAAAATGCGCTGATCCCATGTTAAAAATGTTTACTAGACTAATTCTACAACGAAGTACACTTCAATATACAAAATAGTACGAAACATGTGCACTAAGTAATTTTGATTCAATGTATTAAAAAGTTAATCACAAATGCAGCTCTACTATTCTTGTGCTAAACATCTCATGAACCTACCGCTCCTCAATCTAACTTTATCCCGACCATCTGTACAATTTGTGACAAAAAACGATGTCCGCAAAATCGATAGCCGGTCTACGTCTTCTTCCAGGTAGAAGCTCATTATTCCTTTAGTACTAACCCTAATATACATATATATTCGACAAGAACATTTGACCAATCGCAAAAAGAAAAACAAAAATTCCACCGTTCCTCTATATGCCTTCACTGCCAGAAGGTACGTAAGAGAAAGAAAAAAAGTCAACGACAGTCAGAATCGAACCGGCGATTTTTGACGACAACGAACATGGCAGGCAGGAGACTTACTACGTTCTAAAAATTAGATGACACTCGTAAACTGACAATGAGATGGCAGCAGAAGCTATTACGCTACATAACTATAATTCGGACTACTAATACACGGATGCAGTATTTAACGAAACGAAATTATGAATTACAATTTCGTGCTTCGATTAATAAACTTGCTACAATCGGAACGAGAGATTGAAACTTTTAGAGGGAGGCTGAGAGCCTACGCGCGGCGTTTCGTTTCTTTGTTTAAGTATAAAGCACCCAGATTCGATGAGTTCTATTTAACTATTAAATACAATATTGGGAATTCTTAAACATTAATGGATTATGTCGTGCCCCCTGGGCAATCGAATAAATAGAATCCAATAATTAACCGCGATAACCTTTCTTTGCAATGAAACGACACTCGAATTTCTATTAACACATTATTTATTTATTATAATAAAACAAACTGACCTATCTTACTTTACCCTAAGCTATCTGGCGCTTAGGTAATCTGAACCGAACCGAAACTTGCCAGCACAATGACTGATGACTAAAAAACGGCACTCGACAGACCAGTCATTAGTCTTTTTATGTCCCATACTCGGAAGAAAGCTTTCTTTGCTCACAACGCGGATGTAAACAAACGACAACAACCTTGCCGCTTGTTCTACCGGTTACAGCACCTGAGTCGCTTAGTTGTAAACAATCGCTTTATATAATAATTACCATGCGAGGTGAATTATTATTATAATCGTCAATTGCTTTACTAATTGCTCATCGCAGCCAGCTGTTGGGCTAATCAGCAAAACAACCGACAGTTGCAGAACAATACCATGCGAGGTTATTGTTTAGCAATTGCTGATTATTTCGCTGTAATGCCTTTGGCTATATGGAAGAATCTTCCGTATATTGGGCCATAACATCCCTTCCTCCTTTGAAAAACTAGTTTCCGCAGGGAACTAGACCTGGAGAGTGCAACAGTCTTAATTAAAAACATTTTTCAATCTTCGTTCGGTTCAGGTTACGCTTTTCTTTTACATTTTTCATTGATACATATTTTAATTTTGTTATCTTTCTTATACTTATTACATTTCCTTCTTTTCTGCCTAACTTTTTATTTTTCCATTGTCACAAAAAAAATTTTCTATTTATATTACTTCTTACACTTGTTATTCATTTACATTATTTTATTATACTCTTTGGTAGTACATTTTCATTACTTTCTACCTTAATTTTCTTATTTCTTATCTCTACTACAATTTCTTTTAACATTTCATATTTTTATATCATTTCTTTTAACATTAACTTTGTTTTTTTTCAACAATCTTTTTTTGTATTATATTTCTTAGGTTTGTTATACATTTTCCCCTTTTTTTTACAGTTTTAAATTCTCTATTAGAAAATACCATTTACACCTCTGATAATTTTTTTTTCCATACTCAATTAATAACTGAAAATGAATCGTATTCACTAACAAGCTTTACCTATTTATTTACAGTTTTAGGTTACAAATTTTATTTATTCATCTAGGTACATAAATTTCATTAACTTAAGAAAACGCTAACTGAATAATACTACGTTGAGAAGAAAAAAAACTAAATAGTAAGCTCTACTTTAACTTGTTCTCAAAAAGAAATAAATCCTACAGTTATTCCAGCTGCACCAGCTGTTTCTCTACGATCGCGGGTAAGTTTACAGTCGGCATGGAGGCTGTTGTTGGCACTATCACCTGTATATCCTCCGAATCTTCGCTGGGTTATTTTTCCTTCGGGGTCTGGACTGTTTTCTTCGGGGTCTGGACTGTTTGGATTGGTCTCCGGGTCAGAGGTATTATCGACAATTGCTTGGGTCGTGCCGCTACTTGCATCCTCTTCCAGCGAATAAGGTAGATCAGTACTCCTACTGCTAGTGCTAGGCTGGCGATACTTATTAAACCCATCACCGATGTAGCGGCCATGTACATTACATGAGGATGATGTTGCTGCCTGTAGATCTCCTCTTCTTTGACAGCGCCCTGCATCTTTTGAATTTCTCTCTCATGGTCCCTCCAGGCCTGGTTGAAGTCATCTGCAGCTAAAAGCTGTACCTGTTGCTTATTCCCGATTATTACTTATGCCTTCCGAGATATTGGTTTCGCCTTGAAGCTGTCCCAAGATGGTAGTTCTGAATGGGTTGGCTGCCACACGTTCGTGGTTATTAGCTGCCACAAACTCAGAACCCAGATCATAAATACGATAATCTTCATCATTTACTGCTGTAGGAATTGTATATACCTTATAAATATCAAAGGCTATTCTTTGTGTCTGGGGAATATCTATTCGAACTAGAATATTCTGTCGCCTCTGAATTGATGTCATCTTGGCTATCTGAGCAAGTAATTGAAAACTCAGGAATTCTTCAGCCAAACCAAATTGTCGTGTAGCGTTTCTTATAATATCTGTCATCTCTCGAGCGTGGATTATTAATGGGTGTAGCTTTCTCACGCTCAATGGGACCAGAATGCTGGCATACGTTTCTTGTACCTCGCTTATCTCCCGTAACTGTAGAGTCAATAGTGTCAGCATTTCATTTAACTCCACGCTTTGCTGCAGCAATGCATTTCCCCCACTTGATTATTTTGTGCAGTAATAATGGCTGTCATCTTTTGTCTCAGTTCTTCGCGTTCTGCTGCGGCTCTGACCCGTGATGCGTTGCTAAGTTCGAAGGTGGATTTAATAACCGTAGCCTGTTCTTGGAGTAACGTGAAGGTACGATTCTCCTTTCTGTTGAGCTCATCCAGTTCCGCGTAGATGTTCTCGGAGTCTGTATGGTCCATCGTTCCAAAAAGAGTTTTCGATAGTGAGCCTATTCCGTCGAAAAATGATCGCCTTACTCGCTGCGATGGTTCTGAATGGGTGTGATGCGACAATTCTTCATTTCGACGCTCGATCTTTGATGCCCAGCTTTTAATCTCTTTAACAGCTATCGTGCATCTAGTTTTGATGTTCGTATGGATGTTCTCGCAGAGCTGTGCAACCAGGCTGCTACAATTATATGCAAAACTCAATTCCTCCGAAAAGTCCGGTACCTGCAGCTGTAGTAGTAGGGTCGAGTGCTTTGTGTAGAAGTTGGCCTTCCCCAGGTTTTCAAACAGCACTCCAGATAATGCGACTGGCCGAATGCTGTAGCCTGAATTCTCCGCGTATATAATTAATATTGATGTTAGTAGGGTTGCTACAATTTTTTAAAGAATTATTTTCTTCTCAACTTCTTTATTGCCTTAAACTACTTACTTGGACCAATATCTTTAATTTATTCTTTCGTATACTATGAACAAACCATAATTCCTTTATTTCTATATTCTAATTCCCCTATTGTCTTAGCTGTAGCTGAAAAGGAAAAACAATAATATATGTTTTATACCTGTTACTCCTCTTCTCTCGTTCCGTCTCTTAGATTCCTCAACCTTGTAGAACAGGCTCCTTACTATCGGTCCTCAAGCCCTGACCTGCCCTTGCTGAATGGTATTTTGAATTTTAGACTGTCTGCAATATTAAAAGAGGTGAGTTATTATTACAATATTGGTATGGACGCATTATTCTTCGAACTTCCTCAAACGGTTTGTATGTATGGTCACGTTTTCAGGACTATGAACATATATTACTTCATAGGGCCCCTTAAAAATAGACGATAACTTTCCCGCACGAGCTGCATCTCTAAGCAATACCTTTTCGCCGACATGAATTACAACAGCCCTTGCCGATTTATCATAATGTTTCTTGGCTACAGACTTACCTCTGAGCAAATTTTTTCTCGCCAACTTGAACGCTTTTTGCAATTTGATCCGTAATGCGGTATGATATCTATCAGCGTTGTATATTGGTTCAGGTTTGCATTGTAGGCTGCTCGGAACTTCTGATATGAACCCAAACAGGATTTCCATTGGCGTAAGTTTGGTCCCCGAATGTACAGTGTTATTGTACGCATGTGCTGCTGTGCGTAGAATTCCATCCAAATTTTTGGGGTCCTCATCAACGAAGCTCCTTAAATAATTGGCTAATTGAATGCTGTCGCTCCACCGCATTTGATTGTGGGTGATAGACAGTAGTCTCAGTAAAGTTGGGTCTTTGATCTGTCACTAATTGCTTCGGCAACGTATATCGGCCAAGTATTTGCTCAAATAACGCCCCTGCTACCGTATTCGATTCCTGATCAGGTATCGCTACGAAATCAACAAACCTAGTTAAGTCATCCATCATTGACAAAATGTATTTGTTACCAGAGTGGGCTTACAGGCAATGGTCCTACCAAGTCGACATAAATGTTATCAAACGGCTTTTCGGAGACTTCCGGTACGACTAGTGGCATTTTAATAGCCTTACTTTATTTATTCTTCTGACATTTCGAGCATTGCCTGATATAGGTGGCAATATCAGCCTTCATTCTCTTCCACCGGTAGAAGCGTTTTATCCTTTCCAAGGTTTTATTCCTTCTGAAATGCCCCCGGATCGAGAGTCACGATAATCTTTTAATATTACCTTTATCTCTTCGGGATCAGTAACGTATTGTGCTGTCTGAGTGCCATGCAGTCTTCTCGACGTAATTGGAGTTTCATCAACGTCCTCCCACTCCTTATCAGACTCTGGCAGATCACCCCTTGCATCGAGTTTTTTCTTCTGAGCTTGTAAGCGAGTGACTGCTAAACAAGGGTATTCTGTACCACCATCCGTTTCTATTTCCGCTTCATCTCGGGGTATTCTACTCAGGGCGTCCGCATTACCATTCTCCTTTCCTTTTTGGTAAACAATTTCAAAATCGTATTCCGACAGTTTATGATGGAACCTTACAATGTGTGATGTTGTATCCCTTACCTTGAATAAACCTCTGAGTGGCTGGTGGTCCGTATATCCGACATCTCATACAATAAGGGGACGGCATCTCTCTGTACGTTCCTTCGCAATATGCCCCTGCCTCCCGCACTGGAAGCACTTGATATTTCTGGGTTGCTTTAGCTGGGCAGAGGGGTTCCTGAACATCCCTGACAAAGCTGGCCCTTGTCTTGGTGGATCTCGAAGTAATCTGCCTCCTCACGTGACTCGTCCAAAGATTGGAATTTTCGGCCTGTTAAGTATACTTCCGTAATCCGGTTCATCACGCCTGCTTTGAATGTGGCTACTGCATCAGCCTCCAACTCTGAAATCAGACCCCCGTCATTACCTGGATACTTAGCTGAAACTGCCGTTTTAATTTTATTCAATAAATCCTTCAATCTATCCGCATATTCCCTAATGTGGTCTCCGGATCATTTCGGTTCTTAATTCGCAGTAGGACATTTTAGGCATATAAGCAGCTTTAATGTTCTGCTGCAATGTCGCAAAATCTTTTGGCTCTTCTGAACTCACCAGATAGTATGCATCGTCCATTAACCGATATCTTACACATTTCATGAAGATCTCTTGTTCTTCGGCCTTAAGATGATCGTAAAAATCTTTGCAGCAGTTTAGGAAGCGGTTGACTTCCTTTGCTTGCTTTGGCGGCCTTTCCCCCGAAAACATTGGGATATATTTGGACACCATATCCATGATTTTCTCATGTGCATCAACCATGTTATTTTGTTGTTCGTGTGATGTTGATTTCTCTATACAACTCTCTATGTCCTTATTCGGCCTTTGATCAGCAACTGACTTGGGTGTTGAACACTGGCTTTTAGCTGTTTTAACACTTCCACTTTGTTTTGCCTCCCAGAACAACAACCTTCTTCGTCCACCACTTTTCTGAGACTCTGCGCCTTTTTCATTTTCCTGTGTATTTCGATCAAGTCCTATTTCCTTCTCTAATTCCTATGTTAAGTTCTCTGCCTCTAGCAACTGCTGTTTCAGAACTTTTACTTTCTTTATTAGAGCCTGATTTTCTTTTGGCCTTCTTCTACTGCTTGTTCCAACGCATTCTCTCCTTTCTGGATAATGTCGAAAGTAGCTGTAACCAATAAATCAAGTGCCTCCCCCTTAGTACTTGTCCGGGTGTAAGTATTTAGTTCTTCAAATACAGCTTCTAATTCCTCATTTGGCAATCGCTTCTTAAGTTCGGTTGTTAGGCGTTCTCCGATATACTGCCAGTCTCGTTCATACCCTTTTAATTTATCTTGGCACTCTTTTAACTCTGGTTGGTGATTTATTTTCCAATTTTTCTTCCAGCTCTCGAAATCTAAAAAGTTCCTCTCTCGTCAGGACGTTGCTTCTCGCTACTGACATCTACACTAATGAATCACAAGATTTCCTAATATACTGTCACTTTACACTTCAATGTCACTTCTCGCAGACTAACCCAATTACTTTAAACACGAACTGCAAGACATTTGAATTTTTGGAATTTTACCGTGTAACGAGTACTCTTCTATGAGCACCTTACCTGAAGATAGTTCAGGGCACGGCACGTTTGTTGTATGTACGTGTATGTATAACCGATGATTGGAGTAGCTAATATAGCTTTGCTGCCAGAGTGTGTGTATTTGGAGTAGCTAAATTAGCTTTGCTCCCTGTGTGTGTATGTGGAGTAGCTACATTATCTTTGCTCCCTGTGTGTATATTTGGAGTAGCTAATTTAGCTTTGCTCCCTGTGTGTGTATTTGTGTTGAGTTGCTGATAAAGATCAACTCCTCAAATGATGTAAATGTAATTTGTAATTTAATTTCACAAAAAAAAAACCCCTAAAAACCACAAAAACAAGACTTAATTTAACCTGAAAAGAAAAGAAAATTTATAAGGGAACAGCTGAAAAGCGCGAACTCCCACGATAACAAAAATTAATTTGAAAAATCACAGTAACTAAAAACCGCTAAAAAAATTAATTATCCAAAAAGATAATTATATTAAAAAGAACACCAAAAACAAAAATCACCATACCTCACTTAAGCTTTTACCGGCTGCGCCAAATGTCGTGTCCCAAAGCAATCCAATAACGGAAATCGAACAAACTCGCAAACTTCTTCAATAAAAACGCATTAAGTCAATTTACTAATATACTTTTAATTGCGCGAACTGACCTATCTTACTTAATACAAGCTACTGGCGCTAAGGTAACCTAAACGACGAAACTTGAGGCATTCTAAAATAAGACTTAACTGCGACTGCTCACTTAACGGCACTCGCCAGACCAGGTATTGATCTTTTATTGCCCCAACATTCGGAAGTAAGCTTGTACTCGCAACGCGGATGTAAACAAACGACAACAACTATGTCGTTTGTTCTACCGGTTGCAGCACCTGAGTTGCTTAGTTGTAAACAATCGCCTTACATAATAATTACCATGCGAGGTAAACTATTATAGTAATCGTCGATTGCTCCACTAAGCGCTCATTCCAGACAGCTGTTGGGCTAATCAGCAAAACAACCGACAGTTGCAGAACAATACCATGCGAGGTTATTGTTTAGCAATTGCTGATTATTTCGCTGTAATGCCTTTGGCTATACGGAAGAATCTTCCGTATATTGGGCCATAACAGTTGTAGTGATGAAGTGAAAAATCAGTAAGACTTAAAAAAAAATCGGTGCTTAATTAGTCACAGATACTAAGCCGTTTTTCCATCCACAACTACACTCAATCATCCCGACGTCCTCACAACGTGATGACACGCAAAATCGTGAAGCGTTCCACATTTCTAACACTTCGCCAAATACTGCACCAGTTACTCAATAGACTCAGATCGCTCTGCATTTTATTCTTCCAAGAAAGCTCAATTGGAGCGGTCCATTCTCTGGGAAATTGATATTATTCCCACATCCTAAATTGAAATCCTCTTTTCGCTCCTGGAACTTAATCGCATGCTTAATTCCTTCCAAGGATCCACTCTATGTAAGGATAATATCTCCTCCGGAATGATCAAGTAGGCTCCAGAAATCTGGCATAACAGATCGACGGGACTGTATAATCGGTCTCTAGCTCTCGGTGGGTTTCCAACTGAGTGGAAACTAGCAGAGAACCCAAGGGGAACATCCGCTGTCCAAAAGCTAGCTCCATTGATTTAGACTCAAAACCTTCTGCCACATACAGTTTTTCTATTCATAGATCTAGAAAAAGCTTTCGACAGAACCCTTAAGTACTTCGTCATCAAACAGCTCATTAACTGGAAGGCCGGCGGTAGCTTTATCAAGCTGGTCGAATCCTTTCTGAAAGACAGAAGAATAAAACAAGGCACTTTTCCTCTACTTACTCCCTCAAAAACGGACTGCCGCTAGGCTCCCCGTTTTCCGCGCACCTATTCAATACCTTCATGCCTTCCCTGTCATTCTAGTTCAGCGCGGTCCATGACTTCTCTCATCATATCTATGCAGATAACATCCTCTGCTATGCATTCGGCAACCCATCATGCGTGATTCAATCCTTACTCAGACCCTGAGGAAAATCTCAGTCTGGTCTGACCTAAATAGTGCTAATTAAGCTAGAGACGCTGCACGTCTGCAGAAGACGGAGTTGACGCTAAACACAAATCCACTATGGCACTGCTTCAATCCTCCTACAAAATGATCTCAAGATCGGGACCCTGCTTCCAACCGTCTCCCTGATTGTAAGGCAGCTTATCATGGGTAGGATGGAATATGCGATCGCAATTTACGGTTTCTCCATGAAAGGAAACGCATGTAAAGTGCAGAAGCCATTTAGCGTCTCTGCCAGAATGGGCATTGGTGCTTTACGCACAACACCCATCAACAGTGTTCTGATAGAGGCGAGTAACCCCACCCTGCAACCAGCCTCCTCTTCATAAACCTCCACACTCTTCAAGCTCCACTCCCTGACTTGATTGTGGACGCTATGTCCAGCGAACGAACAACTGTAACAAGACCTCGTCAATCACTGCAAATCTAAACTATATAAAGAGCTCTGTGATTTCATACATGCAGATGTAGTGATCTACACAGGCGTCTCCAAGTCTGAGAGATCTGTAGTCATGGCACTCGTTGCCGAGGGTGCGAATGGACAGACTCAGATCTGTTACAAACACCCTGCTTGGCGGAATTCCTACATGGCCGAACGTATGGCCATCTGCAAGGCAGCCAACTGGGAAGCCACCCAAAAGGGCACCGCTGCAATCCTCTCTAATAACCTGGCGAGTATCAAAGCGATCCAGAATCTATCCAACAAAAACCCACTAGTCCAAAACATCAGAAATACCATTCAGAACAATAAGCTCTGCATCCTGTGGTGTCAGGGCATCTAGGCATTTGTGGCATAAAGTGCGGAGTACCTGGCTAAAAATACAGCTGCAAGAGAGCAACCCACTCTCTTTCCGCCTGCATATAGAGCGGCAGTAGTGCACTGCAAATACCTGCATGCAACTGTCCTGGAACGGCTCCCACGACTGCCTGGCCATCCACCAACTTGAAATCAGCAAATTCCCCAGACGCTTGATGATAGAAATAGCCAGAGAAAAGTTGGGACATTTCCTGGCCATCAAAGAGCAATCTTCCCAATTATATTAATCTTTTCTAAGCTTACCTAAGGGGCAATGCGGCACTCGTTCTTTTTAAAGCTCAAACATCGAGGGCGGTACGATCTTGAGCTATAAACTTGTTCAACAATATGAAAAAAGCAGAATCCAGAGTTGAGTCACTTTCACTTTCCCACTGACCACCAGATTAGAAACTTGAATAATGAATGAGAAAAACTATTCCAAAAAAAAAAAAAAAAAAAAAAAAAATGGAAAAAAGGCGACTCGCATCTGCAGGAACCGTATAATCTTATTGAAGTAAGTAGATTTTCAAATAAATTTTTATTATTTCGCACTTAAATTTTTTTGCATATATAGGGTAAACTTGCCTGTTCACTTTAGCGTCTACGGCAAGCAGAAAACAAGCCGTACTGAAGAGTTAACGCAGTCCTACTTACACGAAACGCTCTCTTTTTAGACAAATTTTTTTTTGAAAGTTTTCCCTTTTCTGCAAGATTTTTGTAATTCAATTCTCGAGCTGCAGACTTCCTAGCAATCGCGGTAAATTTCATATTAGCTAAATTCTCTATGACTTTATTCCATAATGACCCTCAATTGGATATTGACCACTGTATTGTGCATGCTGATGCAATACTCAACTATTTTCCTCGATATTTTTTCCCCAAGAAGTTGAATTAATAACATCCACGTTTCTGAGTCTGAATTCTGATCAGGCCTCCTCACCACCACCTTTTATATATCGAGCATGGTGAGCCATCTTATTGCTAACCAATAAGATTATCCTTGGTTTTAGATTATCCGTATAGACACCCGTAAATATCGAGCGAGCTGTGCCGATATCTACGTCTTTGATATCAATTCTTTCGAGTTTTTCATGAATATCGACCGAATTGGTCTGATTTCTCCAGTTGGTGGTGCATGGTACACATTAACACTCCCTGAATTTTGATCAGGCTATAGAATTAAGACGCAAGAATTGATATGCGCAGAGAAGGCATGCTTGCCCAAGCTGCAATTTGCAACCGAAATTCCAATGCTATCGCGGTTCGTTGCAACGTCGGTTTGTGAGTTGATGGGTCTTTTACACACACATGTTTTGTTTCATCAATTAGTTCTTTTGAAATCCCCTAACAACTCATTTATTTAAGTTACATACCCCAACTGCTACATTTGAGTTACAAGGCAAACAAAAAAACACGTTAACCGTTAATTTCAAGCTTTATTGCTCCCGATTTCGACAAAATAAGTGCTTCGTCGCAGAATATTATAAAAACTAACTTAAAAGGTGAAAAACTAAAAAACTAATACAAACCACTTATTTAGGATTTTCCACGTCGAATTGAATGTCTGTTGGCGCCATTAGTCCAGTATAGGGCGCCGTGCTGTCTCCTTAAACAGCAACAGAAACATAAAAATAAACGAAACATTCAATTAATAAATGTAAGCAAGCCTAAATTTCAAAGAGTACAACATAACAATAATCTTTTCTGGAATCCCTGAATCCATCTGCGGTACTCCACAGGAATTCTGAAATTTCTGAAAAAGGGAACTAAACATAAACAAATTATTATTTGAATATAAAATAAGACTAGAAGAGCTGCCTATATCAACGACATCACTTCTGAAATATGTCAACACAGACAGATGTTCGGACTTCTCAATTCATTCGAAGCTGTCATATAGCCGAAGCCCAAAACATGCTATCCTTACGTAACTTCTTTCATAGCCCCCATTTACTCAGTACATTCTCAGGGTATAAATAAAGCACGGGCTTGAGCTGAAAATCATTGCGATTTGTTCAGTTCTACGAGACGGATCAGAAGCAGTGAGTCTGGAAGTTCTTGGGCAGCATTAAACTCACATTACAAATTATTGCTTTAAATAATAATGTATTAAAAAATGTGAATCAGTAGCATTGATACTAAGAAAGTCTACATTAATTTAAATTTTTGTTTCAGCTAATTTCATACCGAAAGGTAATTTTAATTCCGGCTAAATACTCATTATAGGCAGCAGTGAGGCTTATTAATAGCTTAACCTTACACGAATAAAAACTAATAGACTAAGAGCTGGCGACCAAAATACTTACGTCATTTCATAAAGAAAGTTTTCCATTTTATCATACTTTCTCAACATCGTTGATAACTTATCCGAAAGTCTGCCTGGCTTCCAGTGGTGGAGGGATCTGCTGGATGGCCTCGAAGGCCTAAGAAAAACCGGTTAACTTACATGATTTCATAAAGGTTTATTTTTGATGAGGCAGCACAGAATTATATCTCATGCTCAATGGTAAAAATGGCAGACACATTGGATGGTGGGAAAGTGGTGGCAGACGACAACAAAAACGCGGAAAAATGTATACAACTTACGTCATACCACCATTACTCGAAAATGCTTTCACTTAGAGTGCTGAAATTTTGTACGCCGCCCTTTTAGAGAAGAGTAAATTTAATTTCGCAAATAGGACCAATCGGGCAATTTCTTCGTATGGTTGCCACGCACAAATTTCATTTTTCACTATATATTAGGGCACTTTCTAAGTACGCGTAGACATATAGAGCTGAAATTTGGTACATAGTATTTTCATAGCAATGGTAAATATTAGTTCATAAGTAGAATAAATCTTGGAACCCCTTCCTGATGCTGCCATACAAGAACTTCGCTTTACACTATCTATTTGCACACTGTCTGAGAACGCGTCAACGAAAAGCGTAGAAATTTTGCACACAGCGTTCTCACAAAAATAGTAAAACCAAATTCAAAAATTAAATAAATCGGGAAACCCCTTCTTGGTGGTGCCGTATAAAACCAGAAAGGGTGTCCGATTTGGTGGTCCACTTTTGAACTTGCATTTGCCATTTTTATGGAAATGTCGTTTGCAAGATTTGACCGACGTACGTCGACCCGGTCTCAGGCAGTGTTGAAATATATATATAGCGAAAAACCAAAATATTGTATTTTAGCACCAAGAAGGGGTTTCTCAATTCAGTCTATTTTTGAACTGGTATTTACTATTGCTGTGTAAACACCACATACCAAGCTTCAGCTCTCTGCGTTGACGCCTTCTCAGGCAGTGTTCAAGTTTATACTGAAAAACAAAATTTTTATATGGCAGCACCAAGAAAGGGTTGCCCGATTTAGTCTATTTTTGAAGTAGTATTTACCATTGCTATGAAAACACTTTGTATTAAATTTCAGCTCTATATATTTACGCGTTCTTGGGCAGTGGCCTAATATATAATGAAAAATGAAATTTGTGTGTGGCAACCCTACGAAGAAATTGCCCGATTGGTACTATTTGCGAAATTAAATTTACTTTTTTTCTAAAAGGGCGGCGTGTAAAATTTCAGCGCGCTAAGTGAAGGTGCTCTCGAGTTATCGTGGCATCACTTAAGTTGTACACATTTTTCCGCGTCTTTGTTGACGTCTGCCACCACTTTCCCACTATCCAATGTGTCTGTCATTTTTACCATTCATCATGAGATATAATTCTCTGCTGCCTCATCAAAAATGAACCTTTATGAAATCATGTAAGTTAACCGGTTTTTCTTAGGCCTTCGAGGCCATTGAGTAGAGCGCTCCACCACTGGAAGCCAGGCGACTTTTGAATAAGTTATCAACGATGTTAAGCGCGAATTACAATTACGACTTCGACTCCGCCTTCGACTTTGCTCAAATGGTAAATAGATGTCGCGAGATACAATTGCAACTTCGACTTCGACTGCTACTCCGACTGAAATTAAACTTTGCTCAAAGTGCAAATTCAAATTGCAAACTTCAGTTCAGTCGCAGAATTCGGGACTTCTGGTTTGTTCAAGCAGTTGAAGCTTTAATTTAATTACAAATTTCACCTCAGCGTCGACTTCGACTTAAAATCAAGTCGTGGTCGACAGATCAGCCGTAATTGTATTTCACGCTTTCAGAAAGTATAATAAAATGGAAAATTTTGTTTATGAAAGACATAAGTATTTTGGTCGCCAGCTCTCCGTCTATAATAAAATTTTGTGTTCTTAGTTTGCCTGAAAAGTTCAGTTTGTTCGGACGGGTAAAAATGTCAGTAAAATTAAAATTTGCGAAATTGTCATATTTTTTTGACTTCTTTTCAGCAACATGATTGTACCATGTCTTGCGAATTCCGGCACTTTCTCTTTTATTTATATGTGAAAAATAACAAGAATGGAATTAAAATACAAATAAATACCGTAAAACGGGGTGACATTGGCAGGTTTTGAAGGTTTTTTCGATTTTTTTCGTATAAACTTTCGAAAAATTTAATATATTTTGGTGTCATCATAGCACTTGACATCTTGTTTATGTAAGCTAGTAAATAAAAATGTCATATCGCTTAAAGCTTTAGAGAAAAATGCTCTTAAAGAGCCTGCCAAAGTCACCCCGGGTTTGGGGTGACTTTGGCAGGTGGATAACTTAAGATGTTTCCATAATCCGGACCACCAATTTTTTTTTTGTGTACACCACTTAGTCTATTCTGAATAGTTCCACACGACACTTTCCACTTTTTACCCGCACTTACTTGTGACATGCCCATCTTAATATCATCAAGTGCTGCCGTGAGGTCATCGTCGGTATAGTCTCGGTATACACGCATTCCTAGCGGCCGAATATAATTTCGAGGCATTTTAATATGACACACGTGCACCTGCTATCGAAATGTACAACACACTGAACTATTCAGTGCTCCGCGCCTCTTTGCGAGCACGTCAAACGATCAGCGGCACTAGGTGCCAAAGTCACCCCGTTTTACGGTACCGCACCTTGATTAGAAGTTGACAATAATTGGCATTGTTTGTTTCTTTGCAAGCTTATTGACCTTCGCTTCTTCAAAAAGTTGGGTGATCTATTGTTTTTCTTTGCTTTTTATGCTAGATTAAATATGTAGAAATAACCCTCGTTGGAAAGCTGTACATAAATCAGAATAATTAGTTTGGTGAATTTTGCTTTATGGTTACGTATGGCTAAAGATCTTCTTAGAGCACGATAGTGAAATTATAAACTATGACTGGAGAATCACTTATAGAAGAAGAAACGCATCAGACGAAGAAGCTCATTCATCCCACAATCACATTTCCTCCAAGGATACAGCTATAACAGTTAACAATTGGCACACTTATAGAAGAGCGTCATGCCTTTCTACTGGTAGGCAAATGGAGATAACCATACTGATGAGACCTCGCTGGGTCGAAAAGTTCGATTTTTCTGCATTCTCAATGCATTTTAGAAATTCATTGAAATTATGTTCAATGAATTTCACTCTGCTGTAGACGAGCAATAATCCACTTATCTACCCACCTTGTTGGAGAAAGCTGCTTAAGTTTCGTACTTTCCTGCTCGGAGGTCAACTGTTCTATATTTAAGACTTTAAAAGCAAAGAATATATGTATAACTTAACTGTTATATTATGTTCTTTGCTTTAATACAAGCTGATGCTTCGTGGTATTAAAAAAAATTGTAGATCTTTCCAATATATGTATGTATACATATGTACATATATATGTATGTATAGATATATATATACTATAGATGGCACAAGAAAAGAACTACAAGAACTAGATGTCGAATGCAATACAAGAGCAGAGTATACAAATTCTATATGGCTGGGTGGTCTATTCCGGAATGGACTATAACATTTGAAATGATGGATATGTCGAGTGATTCATATTTTCTCATATCTGTTGTGTTGAGGAGGTCGATCAAATGCACACAAAACTGCTGTTAAAGAAACCTTTGCTCTCTGCACTCTATACAAAATGTTGTGGTCGATTCCGGAATGTGCCTACCCATTTCACAATCTGTATACTCTGCTCTGATATAGCATGAGATATGTAGTTCTTATATCATCTATGGTAGTATTTACTAGACGAATTTGTGATAAAATCTATCTTTAGACGGTATTTGAAATGGTTAGATTTAATCTGTGCAGCTCAGAGTGTACGTAAAGAGCAGCGGACACTATTTTTCGTTTATGTAGTCCTGAGTGTCTGAAATTTTCCGCTGCACCATCCTGACCTCGCATATACTTCCTATCGATATTATACTCCTTCAAACCTGATAAAATGAAGTCGGCAACATTTTGCCTAGTTTTTAATTCTACAGCAATAAACTGTAAAAGTGGACATAAATCTTATGCTGCGCTGATGTTACGGCTTTAACATATCGAATACATAAGATGAGAAAAATATATTGGATAGCCACGAATAAAATTAAAGTTACTTTGATTTTTGGACATCCATATCAATTTTTTTCTTTTCAATTTTGCTTTGATTATCTCTTGGAGGGGCATAAGGCCCACAAGCTCCCCACGCAGATGCATATCTGCATTAAGTCAATGATTTATTTTACTAAATTGTTTCCATTGAATCATAAATTCCTGGCAAATTCGTTGTAAACATTCGCTATAAAATTGTAACTTACACTAGGCTTGGCAGAATTAATAATTTTGTTCATGTTCCGACATTTTATATCTTTCGCGATTTATTTTCTAATTTTGCCCTTGCTGAACGAAAATTCAATATTGTTGAAAGCGTCAATTAAAATTATCCTTAAAGGTCAGTTCAAGTCCAGGGATAACTTTCACTTTTAAATTTTTAAATGTTTTTACGCGTGTTTTTCAAGTAATTGTCTCAATTCCAACATTGAAACATCTCAAAAGAATTATTATTTGACAACAAATCATGGATGCTAGCGGAAAACGTGTGAAGGTAGGCTTTCAGCTGCTCTTAGTTGTTTACTTTTCAATTTTAATATTTCTTTCGTGTTTTATATGTCTACTTGAATTTGAATAAATTCTCCTTTTTAATTCCAGTTAAGATGACTTCCAAAAACTTACAGAAAAAACTATAATATGGAGTATAGGCACTGACATGTATATAAATGGACTGACTGATCTCCTGTTTCATCTGGCACCAGTTCTGATTCCAGAACGTGTGCTCTCACTGTCAATGCTACCAACTGTTGTAAGTTAGTGTCATATTTAAATTATTTGGGAATGTACTTATAGGTACGCATGTCAGTGAAATTTACCGAATTTACCACAAAAGTACTATTAGTATTATTTTTAGTTCCTCTACCAGCGTTACAAACGTCTTAGAACATCCGAGGTAAGAACATTGTACAAAGCTGCCCGTAATAAGGCTACCACGGAATTCAGACAAGCTAAAGTTAATATTATTCCGCTAAAATTGACGTTAATCTAGACCCAAAAAAGGTACGGCGGAATCTATGTTCGATCGGAGTGTATGGAAAGGATAAAACGGAATGCAACTTCGATCCAGACTTTTGCCAATCTTTCCGATCCCACCCCCTCTAACATTCGTCAAATTAACTTTCCGTCCAGTCCTGAGATTACGCCAAGTAGCTCGATTCATAATTTTTCTTTCCGTGGAATGGACAGTACAGAGCATCCATCTATCATATTGTAACTCAATTAGATCTGAGGCAATTGGTCCGGACAACTTATCACCTCGATTTATTAAATTAATACTACCTAATATTAGTACATATATCCTTCATATAATATATTTATGTCTTACATTTTCTTCTTTTCCCACTAGCTGGAAGGATGCTATCATTCTACCAATACCAAAAAAAAAAACATTCATCAGAGTCTCCGACTGAAAAATTATTGTACCTGCAAATTCTTGAACATGTCGATAAAAATAATCTTTTAACCCAATGGCAATCAGGCATTCGAGCGTTTCATAGCTGTGAAACGATCTTATTAAAGATAACATCTGATATTAGAAGCACAATGGATTGTGAAAAATTCACTACCCTAGTCCTCTTGGATTACTTTTGATAGTGTTGAACAAGGAACTGTAATATAGAAGCTTTGTTCCTCTTTCAAATTTGATAGTTTAGCAGCACTCATGTTGGATAGTCTTCTGAGCGAGCGTGATCAGCGAGTCTGGGTCAGAAATTTTTATTCTACACTACGTCCTCTACAGTATGCAGTCCCCCAAGGATCGACTTTGGGTCCACTTTTATTCAGCTTATTCATTAATGACCTACTGAAAGCTGCACATGATATAGAAATACACCTCTATGCGGATAATGTTCAGGTGTATATAAGTCAGCCTATAGGTCTTCTCGAGAGCTGCATATCTCGAATATCTGGATAGAATATATGCTTGATCTATAGACAATGGTCTGCAACTTAATTCGATAAATTCACTGTCTATAAGTTTTTATAATAACGTGTGGCCCAGTGGCCCTGAACCATTCTGCACTACCCATGCTGAATAAAGTTACCAATCTTAGGACAGAATTAAACAGCAGTATGAAGTGATGTGATTATATTAAAGCGAGATTAAGAAAAATTTATGCTGGGCTGCGCAGACTTTGGCTCTCGGCCGTTATATTGCCTTGCAATACTCGTCTGATACTAGTAAAGACGTTAATTCTATCAATCTAAACTAGATTGTATATGTGCACGCAAAATGGAGGTTGCATTCAATGTATTCGGTTTATATTTAGGTCGCGAAGATTTGAATACGTTTCATCTTTTATACTTCGATTACTTGGGTGCTCTTTGGAATCTTTTTGAAAGCGTCGACCGCACTTACTATTGTTCCGCATACTGCGGTCCAATAAGCCGCAATATCTCAGACAACTTTTCCAGATTACCTCATCGCAGCGGAACAGAAACCTGAAAATGCCGCGATTTTATAGATCAGTTATGGACAATTTTTACCTCGTCCAGACTATCAGATTATGGAATAGTTTACCCGTTACTATTCAAACAGCAAACACCGTTAATGCATTTCGAACTCAAGTTCGAACTCATATAAAATTATCTCTTTAATAATAGTTCCTATTTTCTTTTATGCTAAGGAGCAGTTCTTTAAACTATTTAAACTGAATTATAAGATGCAGCCTTGTTGAAACAATAATTTCTTTTCTCTCTTTCTTTGCTTACTTATAGATAAGTTCTCTTTTATCACAAATATATCATGCACCGACTTATTTATTCGTACGTCAAAATATTGTAAATCTTGTGTACATCTAGAAGCGATAAATTATTGTTATTGTATTATTAAATTTTAATTAAGAGCCGAAGGAAGTGTTTTTCACAAGGCTGTTTTGGAAGGAAAGATTTGAATAACAAGTTGCCAGCTCTGCAAATACCACTGAACCTCAAGTAATTTCTCCTTCTCAATCGTTACAGTTCAGCCGAAAAGTATGCTCTGACGGAAAGAGACAGGAATATGAAAGTGGTGCCATTTGCTTTGATGCATTTTTGGTTCAAAAAGCAGTCCATTTATATATATGTCAGTGGGTATAGGCTACTGAACTTGAAACACGAGTATAAAATATTAAAAAATAAATTAATTGAATAACATTTTCTAAGTCAAAAAAGTGGATTAGAGAAATTCTTATCAGGATCAGAGTTCAGCAACAGAAAGGCATCCGATTTCTAACGTTCTCTACGGAATTTCAAATATTTTCAGTGAATCTCTTTTAGTAAAATTGTGGCTTCTGTTCATCTAAATACCCCAGACATTTCCACCTCGATTGACAAATTACAATAAGAATTGACCGAGATTAAGAAAATCTTGTAAAATTCAATCGTCTGAGGCAGATACAAAAGATACTCGCATGATAGGCTACGATCTAATTAGAAATAAAAATCCAAGAGACTCTCCTGTAGACTAGATAACTCAATTGAAAAAAGCGACACGTAGTGGAGTTAAGCGAATTAGTTGGTTGTTCAGACAGAACTTTCTGAAATTTGTTTTATATTGCATGCAAAATGTCGGAAAGTAAAGACGATATCGGTTCGATAAGTTTGCTTTAAAGTCGTGTGCGTGCAATAATCCTATGTTTACCGTATTTTAAATGCAGACCTATTTTATGTCCACAATTTCAAATTATTAAAGAAGAACTTAGGAAAGTTCTGTATTCGACTGACGAAGTGCCGACCTATCAGTAATTTTTGTTGTGGCAGAGCAGACCAGAAATTCCCAAGTACTGGATGCCAAGGCGATCAATTTTGCTAACCAACCTGCTAAGTGAAAGAAGCTATAAAACTATAATAGAGCAAATAAAACTAGGTAGGCGAAAAAAGCGCAGCACCGTGTCGTAATGGGTTTCGAAACAGCGACTTGCGGTATGGTAGTCAGCGCGGTTGCAAACCGAGGTCACAATAATGATACAAATTTGCATGTTCAAACAACAAATTTGGTATGTTCGTTTTCAATTTTGATACCTCTGACACATGTCAAATTTTATAAGGAAAACCAATAGACATAAGCACAATTTTAAATTTAATCCAAGATTAGGAACAAAGGATTTTCGTATTTCTGTTTTTTTGTGAACGTCATTTTAAAATTGAGTTAAAATCGGTATAAAAATTGAGAAATGTCCATATCTTGTCCATATTAGCTGCGTTTTTTTTATCTCCGTGATCTGATCCGGATCAAAGGAGATTATCGATTGACGTCGGTGTCAAAAACGGTTATAAATTTACATGATTTTCTAAATTCATAAGAAATCATAACATTGCTATGCTTTTGTTGGGTCAAAATTTGAACCAAATTTTACTCAAGTTCTATTTTGACGTTTTGTGAAGATTGAAATCATGGCAATTTGATAATTTCCCTCATATGTAAAATCATAGCTACCTACAGACATTTTTTAGAGCCAAATCAACTTGAAATTTCCAATGAACCGGATCAATATAAAAAAACGCAGCAATTGCATCGTTTTTCGTTATTTTAATTAAATCTTTTTCAGAGGGCAGCTGCTGAGTATCATATTAAGAAAAATAAGAAATATTGAGATTATTACAAATTTTATTTATTTTTCCCGTGGGGAAATCGAACTCATAGCTTTTAAAATCAGTCATAGATGCAAATTGGAAGAATTTTAAGAACTTTTATTTTTAAGGATTCTAAATTAAGAGGAGTGAGTATACTGAGCAAAATTTTCAATTTAAGTCTAGTACTAAGCTCCGCGCTAAGCTAAAAGCTAAAAGCTATTGCCGAAAATTTATTCTGAATCTTAGCGAGAGCAGTACTAAGGTCAACGCGCTAAATTTGTCTTTTGGGTTTTGATTACAGATGGCACCACCTGTAAGTCTTCAGAAAATTTAGCTTGAATTTATCCGCCTGGCCATTGTTTAGCGGGCTAAAAAGAGTTCTGAGTTCTGACATTTGATAAATTTACTGACTGGATTTTGGTAGGTAACGTAGTTTTGTATGTCTCTGTTGTAAGTACGGATGAATTGAATTTCTTCTCGTGGCCGTATTTTTAAGATCAGTTATAATTTTTTTTTATTGAATACATTATACCTACATATTATTTTTATATTTTTAATATGTCCAAACAATTTTAACAACGTGTTTTTAGAAATATTATGACCACGCTTTGTGTTTCCGAAAACAAATTGCAAAATGCTTCTTCTTATTTTTACTATATCTTTTCCCTGAGTCTCCGCTGTCATATTTTAGCTGCCCGATATTGGAGACTCGCTAAAATTTAGTTTAGCGCGGACCTTTGTATTAGGCTTTAGTTACTAGCGAGCCTGTAGGAAAAAAAAATATTATATGTAGGTTTGTGTCCTGAAAGTGAGAAAATTCATATAAAATTAGCATAGACCACAGAATACATTAGAGACATCTAGCGTAAAAGAAAGAGATCCAATATGCGAGAAAATTATACAATTTAAGACGAAAAATGAATATTTGCAGTTCAAATAAATTGAAAATTTTTAACGAGAATTAACTCTCCTATATTTAGTTTGCACATAATTGTTAAACGCACTACTTTGCTTTGAATTTCAACAACTTTTAACGAAATATTGCAATTTATCGTCGGTGAAATATCGGGAGAAAAAACAAGTACTATTAGAGTCAAATAAATAAAAAAAACTCCACTAAAAACGAAAAAAACTCAACGTTATTTGCTAGATCTAGGCTTTGTCTTTCTAAAATAGCCACAATCTAAAGAAATGAGAATACCAACTGACAGGATTTTGATTTGAAAAACTTCAATTTTTATCATTTTTTACAAGTTTCCGGGCTAATATCTCCGTTTTAATGCCATTTTTCATTTTTTCCGACGTTATTTACTAGCCCTCGTCGTTGTCTTTAATTTAAGATATAAATCATTATTCTGCTGCAAATAGTTTGCCAGAAAATTCGCATTGCAAAATGTACGAAACTTACAAACCTTGTTACTGACTCCTCTTAAATCATAAATACAAGAGAAAAAAAAACCGGCTCTGCCGGGATTTGAAACTGGGACCATCCGCATTCCGGGCTACTGCTCTTACCTCTGAGCTCTTGTATTTCTTAATTTGTAACTAGCCTATTAAGCCACGTTGCTTTCAGCTGGCATTAAACAGTAACGATAAAAGCGCACAAATAAATTCTAAATTTTTCAAATTTAATAATATATAAAAAATTTACAATTTATTTGCGCGCTTTCATCGTTACTGGTTAATGCCAATGAAGAAATGGAAAAGCGAAAAACATACGTCTCGTTAGTTCTAAGGTAAGAACAGTCGCCCGCAAAGTGGAAGGTCTCGGTTTTAAATCCCAGACGATCCGGTTGTTTTTTACTCTTGTATTTATGATATAATTTAAAATTGTTAAAAAAAAAAGTTCTTAAAATTCTTCTATTCTCCATTTATGACAAATGCTTGATTTGAATACTTAGGACAAGTAATTTGTTTTCGTCCTTTTTTGGACATGGTTTATAGAAAAAATACAAGATATCGTTTCAAAAATGTCTGAGAATATAAATAGCTATACTTTACGAATACCATGAATACAACTTGGTAACAAATAACAGGCCAGAAAAGTTTCATTCGAATTATGATTTTTGGGATGGAAGACTAATTTTGCTTATTAATCTCCTGTCGGTCACTTTGAAGTAACCCATCTTTACCAAGTTAATGGTATTAGTATTTTTTTTTTGCTTTAAGGAACGTAAAAATATACTATTAAAAATTCCACATGTATGCTCATCAGTCATAGACGCAAATAAATGAAATTGCCAATAAACAATATAGTTGGAAATGACCAATGAGAAATTCGAGTGCGTATATGAGCTTGCGTTTCCTTAGTCCTGGAGCGTGATTCTGATATTTTGTCGTACTTGAATGTCAAAATAAGCGACTAAATGAAATGAACTTTTCTACTGATTTTTTCGTGTTTTTATTCAGTTCAGCAAGCCTTGCATGACGTAGAATGAAGTGAAAATGACACTTCACATTACAAATTCAAAATAATATTTCGAATTTAAGGCTTAAATTTTAAGCACTTGTAATGCTCTAATTAGGTGTAAAATTTCCATTTACCAGTGTAACATTTTTGTCACAACCTCTGGGAGCAGTTGACTAATTTGTCGTATATTTAGTCACGTTTTTTGTCGTTTGTTCACCGAAAATTCATAATAGTTCATTTTGTGGTAGATAATAGTGGAGATACAAAATGAACTGTGTTAAAAGAAAAAGTTCGACAAGATATGTCAAAATTCACGACTAAATAGAACGACAAAGAGATCAGAATCACCCTCCTGTTTTAAAATTATTTTGTGCTGAGCGTGCGTGCACAAGAAAGAAAGCATACTTTATTTTGAATTTGAATTTCCTTAGTTACTTTGGTATTTTAATCTAGTAGACTATTTATCAAGCAATTTAAGCTTGTTTACGATGTGTAATTCTTCGGCTGCATAAATTTATGTATTTTTTGTTTCAATTTTAAACTTTGGATATAAATTTACTAAATTCTTTGATTAACGTAACCTCAGAAAACATCAAAAACGAAAATACAAACTAGAAAATAAAAAGTAGAACCTTTCAAAAAATTGGGTCGAAAAATTAGCTTTTATTGACAACAATGGAAAGTCGTTTTGTCTTATTTGTAATGTTGAAATTGCACACTACACGACATTACGAGGACAGTTATTCCCAGTTTTGAACTCAATATCCACTCAATTCAAAATTTCGAACAAAGAAACTTAAATCATTGCAACCAAGGCTTCGTAAGCACGAAGGCATGTGGTCTTTTTTTAGTGGCGATGATGACAGATCTAACGCAGTTAATATTTTTTTAATAGCTTGACATATTGCGTGTGCGTCTACCTGACGTCCATATGGCACAGGTAAATTTATTAAAAGAAACTTTAAAAAAGTGCTACAAATTTTTGATCCCGACAATACAAAACTACATAAATTGATTGCTCGAGTATTTCAATATGTCACGTGGTGCAACTGAACATTGGTAAAATTAGTAAATATTAGTAAACATTTTGAAAATAAGCTGCTGATGTGTGATTTGAAAATTTATACAGCATTCAGTGTCCGCAGACGTAAATGTGAAGGAAGTAATGTTAGACTTAGTAGCTCTTAGAACTTGACGAAGTAAGGTACAATTTTGAATTGCTTTGCAGATTGTGAAATTAATATTAGAACAAATGCTAAAACTCATCTTCAAGATCGTTTTAGAAGAGTTGCGGTTGGTGAATTGGAGTTATTAGAGATGAAATAGGGTCGGATCACGCATTGGAAATGTAGCACAAATATACTTCTATAATTGAATTTTGGAAACTCGTGCCAGAATCATAATATCTACACTTAAAGAAAACTGCTTGCTCTTGAGAATATATGAAAAACCGACATGCGGCTCTCACTGACCTCATGCGTGCCCAAGGTATATAGAATACAAAGTATTCCCATATGGAACCACGTTCCAACATTAGATGACGTAATAGATCGTGAAATGCATAGGAAAGTAGGATATAGAGAACACAATACTCTTTCTCCTCCCTTTATCTTTCCTATAAAAATGTATATACATACATTACAAAATTTTAGTGGGAATACCTTGTCTCCTATATACCTTGATGCGTACCTACCCCTGGTATATTCTGTTGCCACGGAATGAAAAAAATCTAGAATCTTGAAATTCAATTTAATTAGTTATTGTTGAAAGTACATAAAATGTAAAATCAAGAAAAATATCTGAATATTACTTCTTCCTTCTTTAACAAAAAAAAAACAACAAAAGATAAAAAGGATTCAATTTAAGATAGCCCCGCTTATTTATTTCCGTACTACGCACTAACGTTAAAAAATTTACAACCCCAACCCCAACTTTATGGAAAAAGTAAACAGGTTCAGGTAGACTTTTTCTACCAGAATTGAGTTAACTTGGAAAGAGCACTAAAAATTCAATTAAAAGTTTTGAAACCACAAACATATAAAGGATGAAACAGATTTCAAATGGGGTACAGAAACTGGTAGAAAAGATATTTCCTCAGACATTAATTCCCTAGGAGTTCTGCAAACAGTCGACGTAAAGATCTTCTATCTCGTGTACTTTTAGTGCGAGATATGAGCTGCTCATGATGAAAAATAAAGCAGAACCGAAATTCTGCACATATATCCATTAGCTGCGAATCGAATCGTGCAAATACTCCCGTTTGCAGTTACTTTCAATATATTTGGATTTGAACACGCTGACTGCAGTTGAACTGAAACTGAGTAAACTAAACAAGTATCTCAGAAGTTTCAATTGATTCACTTAGGGGTAGTAATCTAGCAGCGTTTAAGTGGAAACGTATAAGAGCCTTGTGGCGCTTATTGCACGTGATCAAAAGTCAGTGAACTGCGGGATAAAATATTCAAATAATCGTAATTTCCATCATCGGCATCGTGACAATGGAATCAGAATCACTGCAGTTGGTTAGGGTGATGGCGGGTATCCTTGAAGCCATACCACAGACGCATACGCTATGGCATCAATTTCAGTAAATGTTGCTATTCATGAACGTATAGCACTGATAGAGTTCATTTTGTGGCTTATCATTGATGAAATCACTGAGTGCTCCAAATCAGGAAACTACATACAATTTTGCGTAATTAACATTATTCCATGAAAGTGCCTTTGAGAGCCTCCATTGAGGAATAATAAAAGTTGATGGAATAATAAAATTAAAAAGGCCTCAGCACATCTGGTGGATATGGGAGAACATAAAGTACACCAAAAGGTGGAAAGGTTAATTTATTTCTGTATGGAAATTTGGACAATGGCGGATATTGAAGGAACAATACACTCATTGTAGATAGGTACTGTTATGGTTATCAGTATATGAACAGATAGCAACGAATGAACAATGTTTTCTATTTAGAAATTAACAACGAACTTTTGCTGTATCATTGAGTCCGTTTATTTGAAAGTTTAGTGTTAGGATGGGCCTCCAAGAGCATCTCTATGGTGATATATTTTGGTAGCTTATATAATATGTACTGTTTTTGATATAGTCGACCAGATGCAGTGTAATTGGGCTTGATGAGGGGGAAAAATATATATGTAGATCACTTAACTTCCACCTTTTAGCATTTATAGCTGGCTGACTGACTGGACTGGCATGAAATCTTTGAACAAGATGGGTGTTAGCATTTCATACATCAATCTAATGCGAAAATAAAGGAAGCTATTAGGAGTTATCATATCGCACATATTTTTCAGCTCATCAAAATTCATCTTCATGGACACACATTCTGCTGATCCATGCAAGATGAACTGCAATAAAGCACCCCTTCATGTACATAGTGCTGATGTATGCAAATAGAATGAGAATTAAATGTATCTCATAGAGAAATAAGTTAGTTAAGATTCATTTTTCAACCCGGAACAATCGTTTTTAAATAAAGTACTGTTTTAGATCGCAGCTCCGTTGCTTTATTCATTACTGGCGCAGTCGGTTCCTCGAACAAAAATCCATTATACAGTTATAGTGTATAATTAACAAAAAAAAAAAAATCCTGTATACAGTTATAATGTATAAAATTATAAAGTTACAGTGTATAACTAACAAAATACGTTCCTTTCATACAGTGATTGTATAAATAATTGAAATTGCACAATCACAGTGTCCAAACTGCATAATAAATTAATACGATTCTGAAAGATCACCTATAGCAAACAAGAGGAAGCAAATAAACGGAAGAAAGCAGCAAAAACCAGGACAAGAATAATTAGCTGAAAGCAGCTACAAATTACAAAAAAGAAAACGGATTACAAAACACAGAGCTTAAGGACAACTTAGGAGCTCGCAATCTAAATCAAGTAACACTTTTAGTTTTATTTCCATTAGCAGTAGAATCCAAGATTGATTAGGATCAATTTATTAGTACATAATTAAGTGATAAATAAATAGAGAAGCTTTTTTTTCAAGTTGAATAATTAGATGACAAACAAATATACAGATGCTCTTCTTTTCAGATAATAATCTAAAATTCTTTCATTGGAAAATTAAATCAAATTAAATTTAAATTAAATAGTTAAGTGATTAAAATGGAAAATTGAAGCATAACTGAAAAATTCAAACTAATAACAAGTAGCCTAAGTTGTGTGAAATCATTTAACGGTGAAACAAATTCCTTAATCAATTTTATCAATAGAATTGAGTGTCTTATACCAATCCTTACCAACGCTTAATACTAGGACTTATAAAAGATAAAATAGTAGGGGATGCGCGGAAAACATTATTAATTAACAATAACGCAGAGACACGCATTGATCTCAAAACAATTTTAATCAGGGGGACATGGTGAAAATTCAACAGTTGACGCATTAATAGATAAAATTAGAACATGTAGGTGCGATAACACGTTCGAAAATTTTCATCAAAAGTTAAACACCTTATTGTGTAGATTAAATAACGCGTATCTTTTAGAGGGAGGAGGAGATAACAATCGAATCGCTAGTAATCAAAGAATAGCTCTACATTCATTCAGACATGGGTTGCCAGAACCAGTAAGAGTATCATTATTAGTAGAAATCCTTCAACGCTAACCGAAGCCTACAAAATCATTCAGTCGAATGGTTATTTGAGTTATAATTGTAGTAAAATACAAAACAGCAGAATACAAAGAAATCCGTTTTATTCTAATGGTAATAACTATCATAATACTTATAATGGTAATAGTAACAATAGTAATGGTGGAAGAAATAATAATACTAACAATTTTAGTCGAAAGCAAAACTTCAACAACAATCAGAATTTCAATAACAGTGGTCACAGTAGACAATCACAGAATTTTAGATCGAACCCCCAGTATAGACAACCCTTTAATAGATCACAATTCAGCAATAATAATCAAAATTTTCAAAATGTCAACAATTTAAATCAAAATGGGAGACCAGAATCGATGGACGTCTCTATAAATGAAAATAGATTCCAGCAACAACATTTTCCAATAAACCGCCAAAACAATTACCCTATTTAGTTGTTCGTACGCCTATTAAGAAACTTAAATTTATCGTAGACACCGGCGCTGAATATAGTATCATTAACCCCCATCTATGCAATCCCAAATGGAAAATAGCTTCGAACACTTACACCCTCAGAGTATTAAATCGAAACATAGAAACGAGCATTCAATACAAAGTACCTCTCTTCAAAGAATTTAATAAAAGAGACTATTTTGTCAATTTCTTAGAATACTACTTTCACAATCAATTCGACGGAATATTAGGAAATAACATTTTAGCAGTGATCGACTATAAAAATTGAGTTTTGACCACCAGTGATGCTAATATTCCGATATATCTGAACGAAAACGAAGAAATGTACGCAAATAATTGCTAAAAGAATGAATCCCTAAACGTATTTATCAACGAAACAAATAAAAATAATTTTTCTGAAGGAATCGTCGCAGGTCATTTGAACGCAAGCGACGCTTTTAAATTAAAAAAATCTTTTACACTCTTATGAAGACATATTTTACAAAGATGGCGACCATTTATCATTCACGGGCGAAATAAAGCTTAAAATTATTACAAAAAACGATACTGCGATTTACAGTAAACTATACAGGTGCCCCGAAATTCATCGCGATGAAGTTGATAGGCAAATCAAGGAAAGGCTCGAACAAAAAATTATTGTTCCAAGCAGTAGCCCGTATAACTCTCCACTTTGGATCGTACCCAAAAAAATTGATAGTGATGGAAAACAAAAGTGGCGCATATTCAGAGACTACCGGAAGCTAAACGAGCAAACGATAGACGATAGATTCCCTATCCCAAACATCGACGATCTTTTTGATAAATTAGGCAAATGCAATTACTTTACAACTTTAGATCTGGCGAAAGGCTTTCACCAGATTGAAGTAGATCCAAATGATAGGGCCAAGACAGCATTTTCGACAGCAACAAATTATTATGAATTCCCTAGGATGCCGTTTCGTCTCAAAAAACTTTTCAAAGACTTATCAACAATGTATTAAAAGATTTTGTAGGAAAAATCTGTGTCGTTTATCTTGACGACATTCTCGTTTTCTCCACTAGTTTCATCGAACACCTAGACTCATTAAAGAAAATATTTCAAAGATTGCGTGAATGTAATTTGAGAATACAAGTTGATAAGTGCCGCCTTGCTGAAATATCCTCTCATCTGGCTAAACAACATAAAAGAACCTAACATGAAACTGCAGAGATGGAAGCTAATGCTGAACGAATATGATTTTTAAATAATTTACTTAAAGCGAAAAGAAAATAATGTCGCCGACGGTCTTAGTAGGTATATTAATAAAAATCATGGAAATGATGACGATGTAGTCACACTTTTAAGCATTTGTAGCAAAAACGGCGTAATTCTAAATAATGAAGTAGGTGAAAGTAGTAGCATTGACTTCGAAGTCATGTCTACAGCCGATACCACGCATAGCGGACTAAACGATAGTACAGAGCATATTGGTATTACAGAAAAATGCATAAACATTTACAAAAACCAGATCTACGTAGAATATGGGGATAAAGAAAAACTTATAACTAAAATCATACATAGAAAATGCCAAAATCATATCACAGTCGGCAAAAATTCGAATCTATTAGAGTTGATGAATAGATAAAGGTGTGATGTGCATGTATTGCAAAGACAACGATTTATTTGTTAAATTTCAAGACACTTATTTCAAATATTTCCCAAATAATAAAAAATTCAAATTGTATAAATCTAACATTAAATTAATTGATATCACAGATAAAAATGAAATTATTACACTAATTAAAGAAGAGCATTTAAGAAATAACCACCGTGGTATAAACGAGGTATTTCTCGAATTAAAGACCAAATATTTCTATCCAGATATGCTAAGATTAATAGGAAAATTTAAAAATAACTGTGAAATCTGTCAATTGGCAAAGTTCGATCGCAGACTTATTAAAATCCCATTTCAAGTCTCTGAAACCCCTACAAAATTTAACGACATAGTTCACATGGATATTTGGTTTCCGTATAGGAATAACTATTGACAAATTTACCAAATACGCCACCATACATAAGTTGAATGACAGAACGTGGATATTTGTCCTGAAGGCACTGAAAGAAAGAATTCGATTTCTGGGTAAGATGAATAAACTAGTCTACGACAATGAGAGATGTATGCTGCATAACGCAGTAGGATTATTCCTGAGGGAGAACCAGATAGATACGCACGTAACTACATCACATAACAAGACCGGTAACTCCGACATAAAAAGATTACACGGTACATTAAATGCACATTTAAGAGTGATGGAAGTTGATAGATCAAACATTGACAAAGACTTGGAGGAAAAGCTACATGAAATAACTACGATCTACAATAGCACAATACATTCTACCAAAAAACTACGTCCAATCGACTTTATTACAAAAAATCTTGACAAAAGCGAAATTGAAAATTTATCCGATAAATTTAAAGAAGAGAAAGTTAGGAGGATAAATCAATTGAATAAGAATAGAGACGAAAGCTATCAGCTCAATAAAAACATAGTAACTAACAGGGAGATCGCAAAAAACAAACCGAAATATAAGAAATTGAATAAGTGCAGGTTAGAAAAACGTCACGTCATAGATACAAGTAATAGGCGGAATATAGAATACATCGAAAATCAGTTAAAACGCAGATACAGATATCAAAACTCGAATTTATCATTTCAGGATGTCACTAATCCTTCTTCTGCTAGTGGCCATCGTACCAACATCTACGCAGATGATGGAGATAGTCCCCATTAACACAGAGAATGGGTATAGACTCTTTAAATTGGAAGAGAAAGAAGTCGTTGAATCATTCGTAAAAATTTTACACATCGTCAACTTAACGGAATATGAGGAAATAATTAAATTAATCGAAGTTAATGTTAACTCCTTGAACCTAGAGATAACTGATATCATCCTAAGGTTACTAAGCAAAGAACTGAAGTTACTAAGACATAATTTTAGAATGGTGATACCACAGGTTTACAAAAGTCATAGAAACAAACGCGGACTGTTGAACATACTAGGGAAAGGATTCAAAATAATAGCAGGAACCATGGATAATGACGATGCCGAAGAGATTTACAAACACTTGGAAAACTTAGACACTAATACAAAAAACGCAATTGGTGAACTAAACAAGCAGGGAATCATTAATAATAATCTGATCAAAAATGTTGAAGACATAGGTAAACATCTGAACAAGCAACAGAGAGAACTGAATATCTATGTATCTAGTATAACCAGGGAGGCTAATAAATTGGTCGATCTACAAAATAAATCAGGATATACCTTACAGTTATACGCTGACATTTAAGCACTAAATAAACAGATAGAAAAACTTACAGACATTATCTTACTTAGTAAACTGAACGTCTTAGCACATGACATTCTTACGGATGAGAGGTAGACAAGTACGAAATAACATCGGAGATCATCCCATTCATTCGCATTTGCATTATGTTCAATGGAAATTTATTAGTTTTTGCAATCGGTATTCCAAAATTTACTAATGAAAAGTATTATAAAGCTATAGTGGTGCCATTCCCAAATAGCAATTTTGAACAATTGGATACGGATAATGTCGAAATAATAATGCAAAAGATAGCGTTTATAATAATGACGAAGGAATCCTGGTAAAGAAAGATCTAAAGTAACTACTATTGTATTCGATATTTGTTAAACAAAGATAATATTTGCACATTTAGATATAACAATGTAACCACAATCGAGGAAATATTTCATAATCTAATTATTTTGAAGAACCTACCCCAAACAATACTGTATCAAAATTGTATTAGTACAGGTAGAGATCTAGCTGTAAAAGGTAACAATGTAATTAGATTCAGTAATTG
Organism: Dioctria linearis; assembly: GCA_963930735.1. NCBI lineage: Eukaryota > Metazoa > Arthropoda > Insecta > Diptera > Asilidae > Dioctria > Dioctria linearis. The sequence goes on along the minus strand of OZ005740.1, from coordinate 302,133,179 downwards.
TGAAATAAAAATAGAACAATACTCATTTAAAAGTTATGTTGAAAAATTTTTGGATAGTGTAATGGTACCAATTACGTACGTAAATTTTACAAAACAATTCAGAAATGTAACACTAGAAGAGCTACATCTAAAAACGGTTACCAATAAAAAACAGATAGAGTACGTGGAATATAAGAGTAATACAGTATGGCACTTTTCTTTGGGATCGAGCTTTGTAACTATAGTAATAATAGCTATAGTATTCATAGTATGTATGGTAAAAATGCATTTCAAAAGGTGTGATAATGATACAAAAATTGGTTCAAAAGAAAAGGTACTCCGTACACCTCAATAGGCGGACGAAGTTATAGATCCATTTGCAGAGACTGCAAATCTTTAAGGGTGGGAGGTTTCACATAATAATTCCCACAAAATGAACGACATCAGGAAAATCATTTATAGAGATACTGAAAAGTAGCGGGCCAAGTATTGATCCATGAGAAACACTGCAAGCTACTGGCCGATCTTAACTTGTTGATATCTGGCTATCAAGATGCTACGAATGAGTCGAGCAGAGGAAGAGGTGAATGCAAAAAAGGTTAGTAGTTTCTGCAGACGAATGTTATGATTGACTTTACCAAAAGCTTTGCAAAAATCAAGCAGAGACAATACACTAATAAATCCCCTGTCGAGTGCTGCCCGGATGTCATCTGTCACCTTCAACAGAGCTGCAGCACAGCTGTACATAGGACGAAATCCCGATTGCCATCTTGTTAAAAAGCCTTTGTCCTCTAAAAATATTAGCATTTGGAAATACATTAGTCTTTCCAGTACTTTTGAAAGGAAAGGCAGAATACTTCTTGGCCGAAGATCATTCATATCAACAGGTAATGATTTTTTAGGTAAAACCAATACTGTAGCCACTTTCCAAGCGCAGAGGGAAAACAGAGCGAGTTAAACACGAATTTAGGACATTAGTTAAATTGTCAATAATTACGGGTAATAAGATTTTAAGAAAACGGGGAGAAATTTCATCGGGTCCAGTTTATTCGGAAAGAATGAACCGAATAGCATTAATTACATCACACGAATTTAGGTCTTGAAAGAAAATAGAGTTGACGCGGAGTTATTAGATCCCTAGGTGGGTGGGGTTGGGGGTTGAAAGGTGTGGGGGTGGTTAGAGACGCATAATATCTAAAATATTATCGGACTCGATCGCGGGGTTTCGTAGTCAAGTTGTTAATGTGTGTGTGTGTGCGGGTGTGCAAGTGTGTGTGCAAGCATGCATTCATGTGTGTGGAAGAGTGTAGCTCTTTAAGCGGACCCGTTCACAGTCAGTGCTCAAATATATAGTAGAACATGAAGTTCTTTATGGCAGTCCTACGAATGAGTTGCCCGATTGGTCCCATTTTCGAACTTAAATTCACATGTTTTTAAAAAGATCGTGTGAAAAATTTCAGCACTCGATACGAATGCGTAAACATTTTTTGTGATTAAATTCGGTAATCATATAAGAAACTACTAATTCCCAAGGCTGACACGCTGCTAGCATGCAACAATTTGCATTAATGGGTGACATTCGGGGGAGGAAAAATTCCATACTAGACTGCTGCAACACGGGCAGCATACCAATTCTACAGCAAGCAAATAGTTTCGGCCAGTTTGAGATTTTGAAACTTCTAATCGGCTGTGCAACTTTTAATCTACGATTTAGATGATAATATAATAATTCAAATCTTGTTCAAACTTGTTTAAACATCCACACAATTAAACTCGGTAATCATATACAGAACTACTGCGCCTCAAAATTACCGTGATGACACGTGTTGGGGCAAGTGCAGCAAAATGTGCGTGCTCACTACGTCTGTGTTGACTTATTGACAATATATTCATCCATTTTTCAGCCGATGTAGTTTTCACTGTGGTACTGGTATCATATTTTACATATAGCATTCGCAGATTTATTTAAACGAAGAGCAAATAAGTTGAACCCAAGATCAAATAAATTTAAACTAAGCACAAATAAGTTTAACCCAAGCACAAATAAGTTTAACCAAAGCACAAATAAGTTTAACCGAAGCACAAATAAGTTTAACCCAAGCACAAATAAGTTTAACCCAAGCACAAATAAGTTTAACCCAAGCAGAAATAAGTTTAACCCAAGCACAAATAAGTTTAACCCAAGCAGAAATAAGTTTAACCCAAGCAGAAATATATTTAACCCAAGCACAAATAAGTTTTCAATTTCCATTCAAATCAACCTTTTATTATTTCATTTTGTCATAAAAAACAACTTCTTCATACATGACGTTAATATGAAAGATATTATAAAAGATGATGTAGATAAAATTTCTGAACAAATGGTCAGTGCAAAGACTGCCCTTCCATTGCCTTAGGGGTGAGTAAAACCAAGTCCATTACGTAATTGGCATAGTCAGTCGGTGTGACTTGTTGCAGGCTTCTTCAATAACTGTAACAATGTAATGCTCTCTACTTACATCACCTAAAACTGGTCATGAATACGCCGTCATTTTAGAAAACGATTGTTCTATTGGGCTGAGCATAAGAGAATAAGGAGGCAATAATTTTAGAGCAAAATTAGTCGATGATAAAGCATCGCAAACCTGCTGCGTTCGATCCTATTACTCTAATTTTCTTCTTAATTTGATTTGAATTTCGATTGATTACGATTTACATCTATTCCTTTTCTCCAACTCCGCTAATATTGCTTGGCAACCTCACATCTTGGGCAGCTTGGGTTGCCATTCATAAGAGCTGCCTGCGCTGAAATATCTGTCACTGGTCATGTTATTGAATTAAAGAAAATTTTATGGAATATCACTTTAAATCTGTTGCTTCAAATAAACTGAGAACTGTGATGAATGATGGAATCTACACAAACTAATTGAAAAATACGTCACTCAATTTCTTAGCGATAAGATTTTGTTATTATTTATTCTGAAAATTTTTGGGTTGGCGATGCTTTATTTTCGACGAATTTTTCTTCAAAATTTTTGGCAATATTTGAAGCCTAATATTGTTTTTAATGACAAAATGAAGTAATAAAATGTTGATTTGAATGGAAATTGAAAGCTTTTGTATTAAAGTGTCTTATTGTGAATTTAGGATAAATTTATTTGATCTTGGGTTAAACTTATTTGTGCTTGGTTTACATTTATTTGCTTTTGGGTTAAACTTATTTGTATTTGGGTTAAAATTATTTGCTCTTGGGTTAAACTTATTTGCTCTTAGTTTAAATAAATCTGCGAATGCTATATATAAATATCCCAAGGATTATGATGGCTACTAACGCATGTTGGAAATGGAGTTAGAAAGTACCAATAGACGCCACCATTTCGCAAAAACGTGGATTCCGTAATACAAAAATTACGAGTTTTCAATCCTAATGGCCAATAAAATAGGGAGAAGCAAAAAAGTTAACTAATTTTTTCTTATGTACTCGCCGAGACCTTTCTAAAATGTACCCACATAGGGGAGTACAGAAGGAACTGAAAATCGTGATTTTCTAAGATTTTTTTTGTGGAATTTGCTCAATTTTACATATTTCGGCAGAAGTTGTTGCAGTCTGTAAAGTTGGAATGGAACGAAAGCGCCAAATTTATTCGAATAAAGTGTATACGATAGAAGAAATACGTAGATTGTCGTTTCTGTAAGTTCTAAGTACGTGTGCTTAGAAATATCGTCGGCTAATAGCAGAAAATTGGCATGCAAAATTTGTATCATTTAATGTTTTTTTTTTTAAATAGGTAAATGACATCCGATTTTCTTGATAAGCGCGCATCCCAAAAAACAATCAAGAATTTGATTAATCGAGGAATAAAGTTTTGAACTGGGTTTTTCACACAGAATTTTTCAGAAAAAATCGCAGAAAAATTCGAATAATATTTAGTGGAGCAGGGGTTGCGGTTTTGTAGATATTAGCTTTATCCAGATAGTATGGAATGATGAACAATGTTAACGAAGTAATTAAAAGTTACTCAAATATGAATGTGAGTGACACTTTATCACTTTACTCCATTTGGTCCCTTGCACCCCGTCCACCTATCAACCGATTGCGAAATAAGTGAATCTTAGTTCGTTAATTTTTTTGGATATGCTTTCTTTGAGTAATGCGTATTTAATATATATTAATTAAAATCCACAACCCTTCATAACATTTCTTTGAGCAGTCGGTAAAAGAAATTTGTTGTTTACGTAACAGAGTGATAATATGGATCCGTAGCACCATATCCCACCCGCAGGCGAAAAATTGAAAAATCCTCAAGATTCCCAGGAGTCATAGCTATAATATAAATAAAATTGTGAAGACCTGTGCTAAATGGCTGAGATATCATCTAAACTTATTACCTACTTATGAACGGAGGGCTTTTTAATTAAGGAAATGCCGTCTGGTCGTCTTCCAGCACACAAGAGGCTTTATAAAAACGTTAAAGATGCACGTGTAACTTTGTATGCAGGATTAACTCACATCTGCATTTTGTCGACTAATGAGATATGAAATTAATTTTCCGGTCCGGCTAATAGTTTCGTTAATAAGAGTTGAACAATCAATTTTTACCGTTTTTTGCCGTGAAACAAAAGAAAAATTTACAATTTACGTTTGTAGAATAACGGTGCTTCTGAGAAATTTTGTTCTAATGATCACAAAGTTACCAATGCCTATGGTTGAAAAAATGTATAATCTAACTCAAATGCAGTAATGGGGTGTGTGGGACCCGGATGAGCGAAAACTTTGGATTTCGGTAGTAAAATCGCAGAGAGAAAATACTGGCAAGCAAAAAAAAACAACAATTTAGTGGATAGATAATTTTGTTACCTTTAATTTGAATTAATATGTTTTTACCTAGGATCATCCGTTATGATGCAGCAAGCGATAAGGTGATAAAGTATTTGTCGCGTAATATGTATTTAAGTTTTAGAGGGTGAAAAAAATCAATTGGAATTATATCGGGGTAAAACATGAATGACGCCATTGAATAGAGCTCGGGGGGGGACTTAATTAGACACATAACACGTCATATTTTGGGCTTAAGAGGTATGGGAGTAGCCACTTCCCACCCCAAAATCCACCCACCCAAAATTTTTTTTGTTGTAAATTTTGAATCGTCTTATCGAATTAAAGACGAATCCGAAGTCGGTTTTCGATCCATGTCGCCGTCATTCCTCCAGAGCGGGTTCTAGTTCAGATTTCTCTTATTCCCCACGATTTGGCTTATTTGCTTATTTCATAATTTTCCGTGGCCTTGGCGACAAAAGGACCAACTTACATAAATCCCAGATATTTTTGGTTTGACAAAAACCAACTTTGATGTAAATTGAACATCCGCCCAAATCGACCCGGTTCCACAAATAAAAGATATTAGTGCAGCAATCGATACTCCGCGAAGGGATCATTCATTGGACATACCGCAATTGTTTTAGGACACCCCCTCACCATAAAAAATAGGCGGAGGAGCTTGAGATTCTTGATTCGAAAATTTCGAACCTTTCTCTTTCCAAGGATAGGCCACATGATCCACTGGAATTAGAATTGCACCTTTAATGGGCCGAGCAAGTGAGTCTTACTTTATAATATAAAAACTTTTCGAAATTCGAAAAAAAATAACACCAGGCTGCAGTAAATCCAAACTAAAGACTATTACCAAATTTCATCTCTCTTTGATTATAACCATAGAATGTCGAAAATACTGTTGCTTTAAATTTTGGTATATTATAGCCACACCTATGGTCTTTTCAACAACACTTCAACCATCCGCCACGCTTTTAAATGGTCGAATAATATGAAAAATAAAATAAGAAAAGTTCAACCGCGCCAATTTCGAATTCTGTTAAGAATTTTGAATAAATTCGAAAACATAAATATAGCCCACTTAAAGGTCTATAACATACCAAAATTTCATCCATATAGCGTTCGAATTACTCGAGTTATGGTAAATATCGAATAAACATAGGCATCTCTTTGTCATCATTTCCTCCGGCTCCAATAGACAAACTAATCACATACAAAGACTGGGAAGTAGACGATAAAAAAAATTAATGAGAATATGAATTTTCAACTCGTCAGAACATAGCGTAGAACTGGTAAGTCGTGGAAATCACTTCTCATGATAAAAATATTCACAACAGAGTACTAATCCATGTGAAATATAGAACGGAAGAAATATATATGAAAATATAGGGTTTGGGGTGTATATGACTCAAGTGCAGAAAATCAGTTTGTTTGCGCTAAAATGTCAGTTATGACGTTAAAACTATCAAAACCACACTACACCACTCGACTACCCTTTCCTTTCCTCCCTCTTTAATTTGATACTAAACAAGACGTTTTTTGGCCAACCCTCTATGAGATAGGTATCCTTCAATATTCCGACAAGGACATTTAGTGTAGAGGTCCCTCATATCTGAAAATTACCGTTAATCGAAATAAAATATACCCTATAAGGACCATGCATACCTTGTTACCAAAACAATTTCTCATTTTTTTATTGATCTTACGATGAGCAAATTTTTGCTACTTATTGCAACTCCTGAAATTTTTTAATTTATTTTAAGTTACCATTAATCCGTTCCCATTTTTATCCCCCCACCCTCCCTGCTCAATTCTCTCCCTTATCATATTCTCAATTTTTTTGTGTACTTTTCCTCTGAATAAACGTAATGTATTGTATATTCGCCCCGAGCTCCTATATTTTTCTTTATACCAAATACTTTCGTCTCATTCCCTCCATTCTCCCGTTATACCGGAAAAATTCGAAAAAAACATATTCAGCTACATCCCTCAAAAACTACCCTTATAAAAAAAATCATTTTATCTCGAATTTAGGTAGTAACTGACCCATGCACCTCGAATATAAAAAAAAGTTCAACCCTCTAGAGCGAAAACTGATACCCTTTATCGTCTCTGGCGATTCACACTTTTTCACACTTCTCACGTTTTCCCTAACTCCCAACTACGGCACACATAAAAGTATTGTATCTGAAAATAACTCCAATGGGTCACCAGACTGAATAAAATTTCTCCCGAAATATTTTCTATAAATATCTACGAAAAATTGAATGCTATTTGCTCATCTACGAGTCTATGCTATAAAAATTGTTAGTGGCCCAAGCAACCCTTGTCGGCCTCCAATAATGCATTAAGGGAAAAGTGTCCAGTAAATTTCTAAAAAATTGCGGCTTTACCTACATCAGGTCCAGACATCGCTATTTTATATTACCCTTTGGTTATGTCTGCTCTGCAGTAGTAGCGCCTCTACAACACAACAAGGTATTAAGTCAAATTTCGTTTCGCAACCACTATATAGTTCTAAATACAATTACATTGAAATTTCTCCCAAAGTTCCAAACCTTCAGGTGAAAATCTATTTTGTCGGCAGAAAATTCTAGTATGCGATGTGGGGGAGTTTAAAGCCCCCTTAACACCTACGTATGTGCGCCACATTGACCAATTATGTAACATTATAGATTCAGTTGGTTGCACAAATTCTGAATTAATTATCACTGCAGAATGCATATTCGATGGATTTTTATAATTCTATCGACACTCATAGGTAAAACAGTACCTATGCATATATAGTACCTTAATGGATTTTTATGAAGTGCTGACAATGAATATTAGTTCGAAATTCGAATTCGAATAGCTTTAATGTAAGCGAAATCTGCATTGTTATAATTTTTCATTCTTTCAAGGGATTTTTAAAGTGTTTTTATTTTTATTTAATAAAAGTTTTATTTTTTTGTGTCCAACTTTTTGTATGCTGTGCAGGGGTGCGTCAAGTCAAGAAAACAAAAAGAAAGTCGAACGGGTACCTTTGTATGTAATTTTACAACAGACGTGAAAATCATTATGGTATCACTTAAAATTGTTAGATACGAAGACATTCTGAATAAAATTTTCAATATTTTTCGGAAAATTACAGAAAAGCGCAAAAGTGAGCTGTCAAACGTGAAAGTTCAAACGATGAAAACACGGAAACTAATAATTTTCGCAAAACTTGAGACATATAAAATTATTTTCCATCTAATAAAGATTATTTTAACACAGAAAACAAAGTCGAAAAGCTAAAACTAACCATTCTCTTGGAGTTTTAAATGTTAGCCAATCGGTAATTTATAGTACCACAAATGGAGCCAGTCGCCATTACACAAAAAAAGAAGATATTTAATATAGAAATTACAAATGTTGTTAAAAATTAATTGAAAATAACACAAAAAAAATGAATAATTGCAGTTTCCACCTCCCAAATAAGCTAAGTATAAAATTTAGAATTATATTCAGTGAAAATCAGTTTGTTATAATCGCTCGAAATTGTGCATAAACTCCGAAAAATTATACCTTTCCTCTCGTTAACATACCTTTTTTTTATAAAAACTAGGAACTGCAGACTCTCCTCCTTTATATCTCGCAAAAGTAGGGGATCCTTCTCTATTTTATTGGATCGTGATCCAAACTTAGTCATTTGAAAGGAAATAAAATTTCAACAGCTTTTTTGTAGTGGTTTTGGGTCAATAATTTACTATAGCCATTATTTCTAGCGATCCTTTTTATTGTCGTGAGTCCTTTTTTGAAGTTTTCTTGATTTAATGTTATTGTTAGCGATCTATGGAGTGAAAAGTGGACATTTTAATATCTGGGTATTGTCAAGTCGGAGTAAGTGTCTTTTCTATATATGTATGTGTATTAAAATTCAGTTTATTACCTCTAATACAGCTCTGGATTGGCTTGTTTTAATCGATAAACGATAATTTTCAGTTCCAAGATAAATTTCGTCTAACATCAGACAATTAATTTCTTCCAATTTAGCCTTATTTAAGTTATCTAAGCTTTGTATAGACCTTTCTTTCATAAAATTTAATAAATTTTTTTAAAAACACATTTGGAGAGTTGGTAGAAGCTTATGACTGCGAATGCTTTCACACTGAAATTATATATTAATTCTATTAACAATATCTAGGATATATGGAATGAACATTTTCAGGGCTATCCGTTTCTTCCGTAGGCTTTTTTCTTTACGCCGATTTATCGATAAGATAGCATGATGAAAAATACAATTTAAATGGGGTCCATTGCTCTAATATCCGCCTAATTGTAGATTACAATGATAGCCAACGTATCTGTAGTCGTCGTAGAATTTTAAAATGTTTTAGAAAACAAAACTCCTGAAATTCTTTTAGCACTATGTGCGAAACAGCCATAAATATCTTTTACCAAACTTTAAACTTTATTTGTCAATTTAGAGCATGCATATCTTGCGCCTAAATGCATCGAATTGCACATGCATCCCATGGAAAATAAATTCTCATTTATTAAAACTTCACTTTAGTCTCCACCCGATTGAAATTTTCTGCAAGAGTTATGCATTATCAGAGGCAAGTTCATCAAAATTTCCATAAGGATTTAAAGTTATATTAAAAAAAAATTAATTATTGCATCGCATATGCTTTGAGCATCACTCTTTTTTAATTTTAACAATGCGAAAAACCTTTCATATATTTTCAGTCTTACTCTATTAAAATATCTGATACTTAAAATAAGCGATTTATGGCAACCTACGTCGATTCTTTCGTCCACAATTAAGGAAAGATTTTTATATGTATCTTATATGAGATTTTCATGCCCTTTTACTCCTAAAGTATCTATTCTAAGATAAATTCCTTTGGTTGAAGAACTTTTACAATATTATAATCGGGAAAACATTTTCTTAGTAATGAGGAAAAATAATCTATCAAAGCGAAAGGAAGATGCTGCACTAAAAAGAAAGACATGACTAACATCATTTCTGCTCTCTTAACTTTCATCTTTAATGTTTTGTTCGTTTCAATATTTTTTACTTGACTTACTTGACTCTTTTTTATTTGAAATCGTTTTCGATGAAATTCCGAACTATTGTTACGCTGAAGATGATATCTACTATTGTAAAGAACTTCCTCACAAACTTTACAATGAATGAATTGTTCCTACGTTTCTCGAACTATGGAATCTCTAACTCCCAGTTATCATGAAATTTACGTGGATTTTTTTCTTTTTTAATTTATTTGTAGATTTACTAGTTGTTTTTTTCATTTTCAGAATCTAAATCTGTACGGCTTTCAGTACTTCTGAAAAATTCACAATTATTAACGAACTAATTACATAAAAGCTTGCTGTTCTATATCAGAAATTCTATTTCCAACTAATGCAGATTCACTTTGATACAAACGTTTTTTTTTGCATCAATTGTTCATTTACTTTAGCTCGACTTATCGGACAGAATTGTCGTAATAAACCTGGAAAGTTACTTTCAATTTTTAAGGCACGAATTTTGAATATCTCATGATATTCAGAATAACTTTCCTTTCCATTTTCTGGATTTTGCTTACTTTCGTTTTGAATGTTCAATTTTTAATATATAAAAAGATCTCCTGTAAATGGCGAAATTAACTACAAAACGGAACATCAAAATTCAATATAGTAAACACAGATAATTAGCAGATGCAAATCAACTAACTGCGATTTTCATGTGAACAATGTCAAGGTCATGACAGAAATCTTGTTCTTTTTTACAGAGCCTCACGAGTTTCGAGCTTTTATTATGTTGGGTAAGTTGAGCGGTTTCATGCCAGTAGGAGAAAAATTATTAAGAATTACAAAAAGGTGCCAAATTAAACAAAAAAGTGCAAATGTAACAAATACTTCTAAAATTCGAAAAATGCAGCAGATTTGTTACAAAAGTGTCAAAGTGGTAGTTGAAATGTACCTACTCTAACATCACCAGTGGACTTCATAAAAATTGCATTCCTGTAACACATCTTGAGTCTCTGCGCAATAAAACAAAACGACACATTTATCATTTACCACGGTTCCAGTGCTGCCACTTTGGGTAAAATTTTAGCAAATGGCTACTTTTGACAACGTTTGGTTACATACATATTTTGGCTACCCTAGAGAAATTTTGAATACGTGACCAAATATATCCAATAATTTTTAATTATTTTTATTTTCAGCACTGTACTTGAATATAATTGTCATTTGGCTACACTTATCTTGCCTACTTGGCGATACGCCCAAGAGAGACAGAGAGACCACAATCGCCTTCCATAACTAGCCAACACAAGCCCTTAATCGGCAAGATTTGATATCGAAATCAACCACTAAACGTAAGAAACTTATTCATTCTCCAATTTTGTATGGATGGTGTTCCGAAAATTATTTACAAATTAGAGTGTAAGGTGGAGACTTTTATATTACCCAGATGCTAAATCCATTTGTCCATAATTTTTCGCTTTCGGAAACCTGGGAAGAAGTATCGCGTATCAATTTTACAAAAATAGCAGCACGTAAAGCTAGGAGCTCCAAATCGGGCAGTTAAGGCCTAAAAAGAAAAGTTAATTTGACCTAAATAAATTAACGCAATTCATTATGCAAATTCAGTGAAGTTTTACCTGGACAATTTATGAATATACTAAATTCTCGCTTAGAAACCATTCTTACATACTCATTATAAGTTATTGATAAAGCTCTATGTGTTCCGCCATCTTTATCTCGTAAGACACATCTTTGTGTGTCTTTCTTACTTATTTGCGTAAAGGTAATTTTACAATATCGCGATTTATCCGCGGGCCAGGATGACATTTTAAACGTCTCGAATATATGAAATTCAAGTCATTATTTATTCTAGCAATGTAAACCGCGCCCGAGTTATATTTTTGTTAATTTTTTTGGTAAAAGCGTATTATGCGTGACTTATGGAGCAATTATGCATCACTACACGGATTGGTATATGTTTTTATTAATTTTACGTGTAGTTTGCATGAGAATTCCAATTTTTCTATACCGTGGATATCTGTCAAGGTAAGTCGGTTTTTGCCAACTTCTCATCTCAGGTATCCACGAATTTGTTGAAAAGAGACTTCTTGTTTGAACTTGCATGGTTATTTTACTTAACTTTTATACCCTAGATGAAATCATAGCTAAAGTAAAATGATTTGGATACCCACGCATAATATTAAAAATTGTTTTCATTTTTGCATGTCCGTCTGCCCACAAGATAACTCGAGAACGCGTGTACTTAGTGAGTTGAAATTTTACACACGGGCTTTAAAAAAGATAAATTTAAGTTTGACAAGTAAAAAAGCTAGAATTGGTCTAGTACCAATTCTTATGATACCCTAGATTAATGCCCTTATGAAATTTCGTATCGTCACCCTTCTGTGCAAGTCTAATTTTTCAAGTGGTTTTTCGCATATGACAGGACAGTTTGTCGGACAGAAAAAATTATTATTATCAATTCTATAGGATTTTGTATTCTGAAGAAGTTTTTAGTGCAATAAAAATGGCTTGGACTGATCGTTTTCAAAGAATACGTAAAAACCCTAAATTTTAATATGGCAACACCAAAAAGGAGTTACCCGAATTACTCCATTTTTGAAATTTTATTTACCAGTATAATGAAAACACCATGTACCAAATTTCAGCTCTCTACGTCAACTCGTTCTCAGGCAGTGTCCAAATTTATAGCGGAAAACGAAACTTTTGTATGGCAACCCCACGAAGGAGTTGCCCGATTTGTCTCATTTTCGAACTTAATTTTACTTTTTTTTTTAAAGAGCGTGTACAAAATTTCAGCTTTCTAAGTATATATTTAATATTATGCGTGTGTGTCCAATCCATTTTGCTCTACCATCATTATTTCGAGGTGTTACAAACGGAATGACAAACTTAGTATACCCTATAGATTTCATCTAGGGTATAAAAATAATGAGACAAATCGTTTGGTGCAAGGTGTTTTCATAGTAATAGTGAATAAGATTTCAAAAATGAAGTAAATCGGTGAACCCTGTTCTTGGTGTTGACATATAAAAATTTAGATTTTTTACAAACGATTTTATAAATGATCAGTCCTGGACGTTTTTATTGTACACCGTAAAAAATTATGAACTAACTTTGTGGAAAATTACTATGGTTAAAATAGTCACTAGCACTTAAAATGTATGTACCTATATACGTATAATCGTTAAGAAATTAAATAAATTTTACGTAATCTGCAAACTTCCTACTTTTAATTGAAAAAATAAGTAAAGTAAGTAATTTTTTAGATATTTTATGTGATTTTAGATTTAATTACATAAACGTTTTGTATCGTACTGTAAAATTACATACGGTACATACACAAAACTTTTGTGTCATACTGTAAATTTGCATAAAATTCCATACAATACTGTAATTTGCATTGAATTCCCATTGAATATTTAAAAAGGAAATTTCAATATAACATAAGAAATGACGTTTGCATTTATCTCTATTCTTTCCTTCAGTATCTGCTCATACGTTTATCAGGATGCGTTGCTATGAATCATTATACGGGAAATTATATCAGAATGCGGTCGCTGGTCAGTGTGTATTTTGATTTTCTGGAGTGAGTTGGTCATAGATTAATAATCATAAAACATGTAAAGAATTGTTACAAGTTTCGATCCTAACAGTTACCTTAAAAACTGTTTTAAAAATCAAAAAATATTTTTAGGTACACAGTTTTTTTATAATTGAATTTCGCTAAAAAAAACTCTCATGGAAATACTGCATACCTACAAATATTTATTGATTTTTAAAATTTTGATTTCTTACGTAGCTGCTAGCATTGAAACTAGTATTACTCCTTTTACGTGTAAATTTACATATCGCATTTTACATCGGAAATTGAAAAATGCATAAACAATGTAAAATTACATACAGTGCAAAATTGCATTACATATGGTTATGCAGTGCGCATAAAGTTGTGTAAATTTCCGCTACCATTGTTGGCAATTTGTTGCCTATTACAGTAGCGGAATTTTCAATAGATATTTTTTACGGTGTAGGGTAGGAAGGGGCTAGTTGAGCGTAGGTATAAGTTGGGCAATTGCAACATCTCTACACATATTTACTGTATGAACTCCATAGTACACGGTGGTGAGACCGACAAGTGAGCAGACTAAAATCTGATGGCGTCAGTCGCCGCTCGGTAAACAAACGAGGTGTCGTACGGTTGCCTTGACTTTTTTTCGCTGAAAAGTAAAAAGCGTGACCTGTAATCATTTTCTCCTAATTTCAGTAGGTACTATTCCCGGAATATAGTCCAAGTAAGTTTTTTTGTAAAATACATTTATTCTATTTATGTATGTTAATATAACTTTGATTGATAGTTCAACTGTTTTATTTATATTCAATAAATTATCCGCAAAAGCGTTGTCGGGACTAGTTGAGCAAGGATGCTCAACTTAGCCCGTCACAATTCCAATACAGAACAAAAATCTTACTATTGCTAATTTTTGTTGCACGATGCGTACCTATAAAATCAAAAAAATCAAGAGCCTCAGTCACTCCAGTACAATTGGATGAAGCATCAAAGGCTGTTTTGGAAAACCACAAGAGTGAGAATGCTGCTGCCAAAGAATTCAATATAAAACGTATGACATTGACAAGGTATATAACAAAAATAAAATCTAAAGATGGAACGCCAACGATGGGTTATAAAGCTCCGAGACAGGTATTTACTACGGAGGTACAAAATTAAAATGCCTAATACTTGGATGGAAATAAAACGGCAGCCAAAAATGGCTTACGATGTTCTTAAAGAGGAACACCGCTTTGTCTATTAGAAGGCCAGAGCCCACCAGCATTGGGAGGGCAACATCATTTAATCCAATTAATGTGAAGACATTTTTTGACAAGCTAACAGATGCCTTAGGTAAGAACGCATTTACTGCTTCAAGAATTTGGAATGTTGATCAGACAGGGGTATCCACTGTGTTAAAGCCCAATAAAATTGTAGCTGCAAAAGGCAAAAAAACCGTCGGTTCGATGACTTCAGCGGAATGTGGCACGAACGTAATTTTAGTTGTCGCCGTTTCTGCATCGAGGAATTCAGTCCCTTCAATGCTTGTATTCCCCCGTAAAAACTGTAAGGAACATTTCATCAACAGAGGTCTTCCTGACTGTATTGGAGCAGGTAAAACTAGCGGTTGGGTGACAGATACAGTTTTTTAAATTCATGGAGCATTTTATTGCATAAATTAAGCCATATAAGGAATCCCCTGTTTTACTTGTACTGCACAACCATTCGTCACATTTGCATATAAAAACTGTAGAATTAGCCAAAGAAAATGGAGTCGTTTAGTTGTCCTTTCCACCACATTGCAGCAATAAGCTGCAATCACTTGACGTATCAGTATTCGGAACCATTAAGAGATATGCGGCTTCCGCACAAGATTGCTGGCTAAGAAACAATCCAGGAAACAATCGGAAAATTGTGGCAGAAGCATTACCGTTATCCACAACCGCAACTAATATTTTAAAATAGATTAGAGTAGATTTGTAAAGGGGTGTATAGGCGTTAGCCTCGCAGTTACTGCGACCTGAAAGATCTATTGTGAGTCCCCGTTGAATTTGCTCCATTTATAGTTTTAGACTGTTAATAAAGTCTAGAACCATTCTGGGCTTGAGGTTTCATACGTAACTTGGTGGAGGAAAAGCATGTTCAAGGTGGAGTAATCTCCGCCTGGCCAATGCTTCGCAGTTGCAGAGCAGGTGCTCCGAGGTTTCGTGAGCATCCTGACAGAAGCGGCAGGATGAAGTCTCAGCCAAACCCAGCTTGTTTAGGTGATACCTCAAGGGGCAATGGCCTGAGAAGAGCTCAGTGATCATTTGGAGCTTTGTTCTTCTAAGGAGTAGGAGTTCTTTTGTTTTTCCGCCAGAGGTGTCGATAAACTTTTTTGCCTGACGAAGTCCTTGTAGCCTTTCCCAATACAGGGATTTTTGCTTATTCTCCCAGTTATTTAGGGTAGCTTTGAGGTAAAACTTTGAAGTGCCACAAAATGCCTCTGGGCCGCCAAACTGATTTTCCGCTCCTCTTTTGGCTAGGCCATCCGCAATTTCATTGCCTTTGTGGCCCTCATGTCCAGGTACCCACATGAGGATAACTTTGTTTCTCCTTGATAGATTTTTGAGGGTATGTAGACATACCCAGACTATCCCTGACTTGACAGTGTAGGACTTTAAGCCCTGCAGGGCAGCTTGACTGTCCGAGAGGATATTAATGGTTGAGCCATTTATGGCTCTTTTAATGCAGGTATTGGCACCTTCTTCTATGGCTAATACCTCAGCTTGCATTACGGTAGGGGTAGAGCCTAGAGCCGTTGATATATGGCATCTGGGGCCGTATACACCCAATCCGACACCACTGTTTGTTTTTGAGCCGTCTGTATACCACACCATCGATCCTTGTTGGAAGGACGGCTTAGTGGAGCGCCATTGTTGTCGGTCTCCAAGAACCACTTGGAATGGTCTTACAAAATCCACTCTGGGTGTGATTATATCAGATATTGTCATCACTTGCTCGAAGCATATCTGTTTTAAGATACTTAAATGACCAACCAGATCGCCTGGCTTTAACTGTTTCTCCATTTGTACTCTAATAGCACTGGAGATCGCTTCCTTTTTCACCTGCAAATGCAGGGGTGCAAGGTTTAATAAGGCTTCCATGGCTGCTGTAGGACAGGTTCTCATGGCACCAGTTATTCCTAGACAGGCAAGCCGCTGGGTTTTTTGAAGCAGAGCCTCAGCCGTCTTTTGATTAGTTTTTGGCCACCATGCGAGGGCCACATAAGTGACCATGGGTCTAACAACCGTGGTGTACGTCCAGTACATCATTTTTGGCTTCAGACCCCACGTTCTGCCAATGAAGCGACGACACGTGTAGAGAGATCGCATCGCTCTATCCGTCACTCTGGACAGATGCGAATTCCAGGTAAGTTTCTTATCTAGGGTTATCCCCAGATATTTTACTTCGCCTGAAAATATCAATTCCGCATTATCAAGAAGAGGAGCCGTTAGTGAAAGCTTCGATCTTCTTGTGAACGGAACGATAACCGTTTGGTTGGGTTTTATGCTAAGGCCTTTGTTTAAACAATATATTTTAATATAAAATAATCGTGTATTTTCTGACGATGATTTTACGCCCTCTTTCGTAACCGACTGTCCGGAGCCAATTGCTAGCGCGTCAACGAGTGATGAAGCACCGATAAAGGAAGGAAATTGAAACGAGACACTACCCCAAAGTTTTTCCATTATAGAAACTGCTACGTCTAGAATGACTCAAGTATTTTCTACTTTAGCTAACGTTGAGGCTTCTACCTCTACAGTGATTCAAGCAGGTTCGCCTGCAGCCATCCGACCTTATCCTAAGGCGGGGTCCAAGGGTGCAGAGTCAGGCCGAAAGAAGAAAAAGAAGGCCTGCTGTTTGTCGGATACGTCTACAAGAAATGCCCTCGCAGTAGAACAAAATAAGACGTCAAAAACGGAAAAAATAAATAAAAAAATTGATAAAGTACATAAAAAAATTATTAAGACAAAAATACTACTGTCTAGGTCCAAAAAAAAACAAATACCTTTGCCTTATTTGCTGCGAAGCTTATCCTGATAGTTTTCCAGATGAAAAATGGGTTCAATGTCAAATTTGCAAAAATTGGGCCCATACCAAGTGTGCACCTAACGTGGGTGGACTTAGGTCTGCTTAAATTGTGATCGTGATAATGATGACTGATGTGTTATCAATTAATGTTAATCTTTTATCATAAAAAGACCCAAAACTTGATTTTTATTTTAGGCTTGTTAAAGTTTAAAAGATTTTATTTTATAGTAGAAGTATATTGTTGATTTGAAATTAATATGTGATGATAAAACGGTATGAAAAGAAATCTATATGTGCCTAAACTACTATCCATACAGGAAAATAGTCATCTAGTAATTTAAAGCTTGGTTCCCTACCTTACCAAAGTCTACAGTTCCTATATACCTTACTTAACAAAATAATTAAATAGTTTTGATTACAAAGTAACCTTACCATTTTACGCTCAATACATCTCAGCTGAGTGATAATTGCATGTGTTTATGTCCAGCCGTAGTCCGAATCTGTAGGCAGCTACATTCGATATCATCAGCCCACGGCATCCCATGACGACAGAGCAACATTACAATGATTACTCAGCTGAGAATTTTTGTTTGAGGAATCGTAGTCATTTGTTAAGATATTTTTTTTTAAATAACTTTGTTAGGAAAGGTATAAACATTTTATTACGGTTCAGAAGATAAGAAAGCAAGCTTAAGATTATCACAACACCGTTTTTCTGTATGAATAGTAGTTTAGGGCGGAGGAGCTATTCAAATCAAACTTTTGTCAATTTTACATAAGAACACTGCAAATATTTTAGAATGTAAGGACTACGCTGGGCCTCGCATGTGGTAGGGAGGGAGTCTGTTTCATGGCTTGTGAAGTATTCTCGAGGGTTTTGAAAGTGCTCAACGTGCCCCACATCCTTGCTCAATTTTCCCCATGGGAGAGGTAAGTTGAGCAGCTCTGACTTTCTTGGCATATACATTTTTTTTCCTTAGAAATAAACTATCTATATTATATCGATTCTATATTAAAGAGGATTTATATTGGTGTATACAATATGCTTATCCAACATATCAATTTCGAGTTATGTTAGCTTTAAGAAAAAATTGCTCGACTAGCCCCTCCCTACCCTACTCAAAATTTCTTCAGAATATAAAATCCTATAAAATTTGTTATACTCATTTTTAGGGTTCCGTACCCAAAGGGTAACAACGGGAACCCTGTTACTAAGACTTCGCTGTCCGACCGTCCGTCACAAGGATGCATCTCATGAACCGTAATAGGTAGCAGAGAAGTTCTGCAAGTAGCTTGTTTCATGAGCCACTTGAAAAATTCACTGCATTTACCCACATTCATGTTTATTCATAAATCTTGAGCAGTGCACTGATTCACTTTCGAGCCACAACATGAAATTGAATATCTTTTGCATTCATTCAGTGGAGAAACTCCCACTCACACTATTCATTTTACTTTGAATGAGCGTATTGGAGGTGAGTGCAGTAGTCGTTGACTTATTTTCATGATAAGAAGAAGGATTACGGTAGAGATTTTTTTAATTCGCAATACATGTAAAATTGAAAAGTTATTCGTGTACAAAATTACAAATGCAAACTGTTCATTTTATATTTAACTTATATCTGGTAAGTACTAGTAGTTATTGAAGGAAATATTTAAACTTTTAAGAAAGAAAGTTTGTTAGTACTTCCCTCGAAATTTTTGGATCAAGTTACTTTTTACATTGGAGTCCGGCGAGATCTATTGTAACTTGAAGCAAGACGTTTAGCTTATGCGGATAATTCGGAAAAAATGTAATTTAACAATCGGGAAATCCGTTAAATTTATATTTAAGGACCATTTTCCTACATTCATACATAGAATCATTAATATTGAGAACCATGAAAGCAATGAAGATGTCCTCAATAAAATTACCAAAGCTACCTACAAAATTTCTCAGAATTCTCAGAATTTCTCAGGTTTGGACAGTGTGTGTCGAAATTGAGTGAGATGATGGAACACTTTTAGAAAATGTGCTGGATTGTGGTACCTGTAACTATCTACTTAAATTCAATCGAAGCATTAATATCAAATTTAGTTCGTCATATATGTTATATTCAAAAAGATAACGATATGCATTTAAAAAATATTAACCAAGAAGAGAGAAGAGAGATAGAGGACTGTAGCCCATTTTCTTCCCTTGCTGAAAATGGATTTCGAAAGATAATCCAAACATTTAGAAAAATTTGAGCTAAATATGGTGATTGTTTGGATATTGATGATTTACTTCCTCATCCGTCAAGTGTGTCTCGTCTGGTGAGTATAATGGCACAAGACAAGAGAAGTGAATTGAAATTGGAAATTAGTGAGATTGTTAAAAAAGGAAGAGCCTCTATAACTGCAGATCTATGGTCAGATAATTTTGTAAAACGAAACCTTTTGTGCGCCAATTTTCATTACTTAAAAAATGGAATGTTCAAAGAAATGGTTATATATATAATGGCATATTAGCTGAGTTCGATGTTTGTAACCCAGATAGCATAACCTTCGTAACATAGAATAGAATATAAAATATTTAACTATTCGAACAACTTTTTTTCCAATGCGTTTAAATCTGGATTTGACTACAGAGCTCAAATATTTCAAAAGAGCCAAAATTCAACAGCTGTTGACGATTTCATTAAAAAGCCATTGTACAACTCGTTGGAATTCCCACTTGAATATGTTTCAGACAATTTTGAAAAACTGGATAAGAATTAATGAAATTTTAGCTAATTTTAATCTAGGTCTTTTAAATAGGTTGGTAGAACTCTGTGAAAATTTTGAAATAATTTCTAAGGAATTACAAGGTACAAACTATATTTCGATCAGTTATGTGTATCCATCGATTAATCGCCTTCAAAAAATTTGTGAAATATCGGAACAAGATCCTTCAGGAATATCAAATTTAAAATTCAATATTTTACACAAATAGACGCCAAATGGATTCCTAACCTAAACATTTACTATAAAGTACCTTCATATTTATATCCGTTGACCAGCTCAAATATGGATGAAAATATGATTTCTGAGATCAAAAACATTTGCGTCAATGAGTTCTGTCAAAATGAAACTCTACACGTGTCATCGACAGATTCAAATAAATCTGCATCACCAATTTGAACAAATGCCATCATGCTCAAATTCAATATTTTCTCCTCCGATTTCAGCGGATTTATTTGAACTCGGATTTTCGTCTTCTTCACATTCTAGAGAATTTGAATTCTTCTTTCCTGAGTTACTAGAAGACAGGTCAAATTCTACCATATCAGAATGTGCTAGAGACGAGCTTGACAGATATTCTATGGTGAGAGGTAAAATAGATGAACATTTAAGCGCTATTCAGTGGTGGGAGAACCATAGGGCGGAATACCGAAAACTCTCGAAATAAGATTTAAAAATACTTTCTAGTCCCGCGAGTAGCGCTGCATCTGAACGAGCATTTTCTTTAGCTGGAAATATTATAATGGACAAGAGATATCCCTTGGTTCCTAGGACTATAGATGGTTTGTTATTCTTAAACAATTTTTAAACAAAAAAATCAAAGAACTAAGTCGAATTTGAGTTATTATTCATTTTATATGAAATCTATACTTTTTAGGGTTCTGTACCCAAAGGGTAACAACAGGAACCCTATTACTTAAGGCTGAATTACAATCGACACAACGGAATGCAACTGAACGGTGTGAAATGTCAAATTTACGCAGTAAAACGTACGTCGAGGTTAGCTGCTTAAAATGGACGCATGATTAATTGAAAGTGACAGTGTCGTTTGACCCAAAATTTATAAACAAATATGGATAAAATCAAAAAACTCTTTTCATTCCCTTTCCTCTCTGCCTATTACACACTTACCGCAGCACAGTTTCACTTGACGGAACAAAATAAACAATCCCAAAACTAATTTGAGGTTATGTTTATCCGTTCAGTTGCGTCAATTTCAGATTTTATTAAACTTGCTGCGTACGACTGCGTTTTCGTCCGTCCACTGTGCGCAACTCCATTTGAAAAGCATACAAAGAAAACCGGTTTGACATTTCTCTCCGTTCAGTTGCGTTCCGTTGCGTCCATTGTAATTCAGCCTTTAGACTTTGCTGTCCGTCCGTCCGTCACCAGGTTGTATCTCTTGAACCGTAATAGGTAGGCAGTTGAAATTTTCACAGAGTGTGTTTTTCTATTGTGGCTATAACAACAAATAATAAAAATAAAATTAAAAATTATAGGAGGCCCCCATACGAAAACCTTATTTTTCGGCGTTCTTTCCTCGTTTTATTCTCATTCATTATTATTATCATAAGAGGCATATTTCTTTCACATGACTCCTACTCTCATTTGAAAAAATAATTAAAAAGTACATACCTAGTGTTAAATTTAGTACGATGGTACGGAACCCTTCGTGCCCGAGTCCAACTCGCACTTGGCCTGTTATTAATTTCCGACGAACTGTTCTAGAAATATATGTGAAAAGCCAGTTCAAAAATCAAACATTCAAGAAAAGGAAACATCAAATGTGCAAATTCAGCAAATATATTATATATGAATATGCCAGGCAAAAACTTCTTCCAAAATTCCTGATTCCATTTTCCTAGACTTTCCAAATTTAATTAGTTACAATTAAAAAAACTTGAACTAGGCAAACCAACCCAGATGTCTCTAATGACAAATATGAGAAATATTGTTCAACACCACTAATACCAACATACAATTTTCAGGAACTATGTATAAGTTCAATCAAAATCCTTAATAACATAATCTCTGCTGTAGCCGCAAATTATTGTAAAGCTAAGTTGGAAGAACTGAAAAGCAATTCAACTTAGATTCGTCATTTAAACTTTTCTTTAGGTCCTAAATTGCTCTATGATGGCTATATGACAATTTCAACTCGTAACCAGTGCGATTTTCTGTTATCGTGTAATCTATTGTACGTAGCTTAATCGAATATGCTTGTATAGAAGTTGTATATTTGTGGAAATGTTTGGTATTGTTTCTACCAATCAGAACAGAATAGAAGTGATGTAGTGCACGTGTTTGTAACAATGTTTTTCATTATTTGCACGAAGTTGGATGAATTTAGAAACTTCGGTTAAACTTCATGGTCACACGTTCGACAGCTTTGAAAGGTTTTCTTCTTTATGAAATGGTTAAACTGATGAATCCTCATAGTACACATATATATATATATATATGGAATTTTCATTCTACGAAAGTTTAACGTGAGGATATTATTATTATCGTGAAACATTGTCTATTGTCTAACTATATTCCAAGAACATATTCTACGAGTCCTATTCTACATAATTGCAAACGGTTTTGTATAGACAATGTCAGGCGAGTTGTTTATCGTTTTACCTTAGGTTTTTATTAAATACTTTTGGAAAATAATTAATGTAATCACTTTTCATCTATATCTACAGTTCGACAATGACAGAATATCTCTTTATCCAGCACAACGCAAATAGGATAACTTTTGTCTTTTTTAATGTTTTCCATCTCCGACTACCATTGTTCTACTTAAAATCCTTCCATTTCTGTGTAGAATTAGTAATTAAAAGAAATACATTTCGTCCTGTGATGGTTGGAAAAAGGAGGAGGAAGGGGTAAAAAAGTTGAATAGCTCTTGTGAACTTAACTGACTAATTCCATATTTCTTAGAGCATCTTATCCATTGAAGCTTTACTTTGGGGAGGTGTCTCATGATGGCTATTTTCTTGTGTCGTTGTCGTTTACTGTGTATCTGTCGTCAGGTGGGATTAGCTCGTTAGTCTCAGGTTGACCGTCCATTTATTGTTATTAGCTTTTGGTCAACGTCGGCGCCATTGTGACACCTTTAGATATTAGTCTCGTCACGTTACCGTAATAAACAAGCTCTTTTATTGCTAACGCCATGGTAAAATATTGTTGTCGACATATATGAAGTGATGAACACATTAAAATAGTTGACACGGCAAACATATTGCGACTAAAGATGTGTGATTACGAGTTATTGCCCGCCCCTCCTGGATTGCAATTAATTCGAGTCCTATGAATGTTTTTATGTACTGTCATATCGGAGTTGAAGGATATTATTTTAATATTGTTCCATGGGAAATGGGGATCGACAACTTTCATTTTAGATTAATAGATTGCGAATAAAAGTCAAGAAATGAATTATATATAGTAAAAGTGTTATATAATTGAAATACAAAGAAGTCTCTTTGAAAGTAGAGAGATTTTCAAATATGTATGTATGTGTCCTGTAGTTAGATTGTTACTCTCCTTGAAAATACAAAAAAAAAAACATGAACTCAAGTTAAGGTCTGTTTGAGTGAGGGGTGGTTAAGTGCTCTGAAAATATAAATTCAAATGAGAGTAGTGGTAGGGTGCTTTTCTAATATAATTTAAAAATATTCTATGAAATTTGAAAAGCAGAGAATGTGTGCTTGGAATAATTAAACTTTCCATTTTGTGCAAAGGCCAGAGGAGTACATACATATAGTAGGTTACCGCAAAGTAAATGAATTTCCCAGACTTTAAAGAAGGTGTAAGCGAAAGTTTCGCTTACGCTCATAGAATGAGAAAACTTCATTTTACCGTTTACCCGTTGTGTTTGTACTGATTAAATTTATTTCATATTTCGAAATTTTTGTGACAAATTTAATATGCTGTTATCTCTGAATCATTCGTGATTAGAAAATTTGTGGCAAACGAACATAATTTTCTTACGTGCGGGTTTTGTGAAATGTTTTACTAAATAATATCTTTAATATGGTGATTCGAAATGGGAAAAATTATAAAATAAGCCAAATCAATTAAAACTCATCTCTTTTTTTATCTTGAATATTTCTCAGAAAATGGTACGGATGATGGCTGCGAAAATAAATTCCCACCTATTTTTCAAGTTTTGCTTGCGGTAGAGTTGGGTAGTCATTATGACTGATTCTGTTGAATCTCACACCTCTGCACTTGGAGGTGGATGGTAGCAGTCAGTGCTACACACAAAATGCATGTGACACAACTTCTTGATAAAAGTCTTGGAAAAGGGCACACTACGTTTGAATAAGTTTTCAAGGATACTCCCAAATTGATTATAGCATTAGTTCATACGTCAACGAGACTCTTGTCGTTTATACTGGCCAATATAGTAGTGAAGGACTGAGAAGTTTGGAAATATCCCCAGCGGTGAACTTGTTGGGTATATGGATGGGTCCAAAACTAATATGGGTGTCGGGCCTGGGATGTGGAGCGTTACACCAAGATATTACTGAGCATGAGAAGCGACGCTAGAAGGTTCCACGCCGAGGTTTATACCATACTACCATACAGAATCTAACAATTTCTTTTATTAATAAAAGCATCTGTATGTTCTCCGACAGAGAGGCAGCAATTGGAGCAATTCCATCTTCCACGATGAACGCAAAGTTCGTGTGGAAATGCCAAAGCGCTCTTGATAAATTTACAAACTGAGTTGATAAAATCGGGTTAGCCTGATCTGGATCCGGGAACTTCAAGATTTCGCAGGAAACGAGGACGCTGATAAAATTGCTAAACGGGGCTCAGTTACACTACTGAGCTGATATACGGATTGCCCCGGTGCGTAGTAAAGGGTCCATTTTCAAAGGCGTATCATGGCCCTCTGACAGCACATATTGGAGAAACGTCATTGGATAGAATCAGACTAAACGTTTGACGGCGATTCCGTCAATGAAAAGGGCAAGGGGGCCTCTGAGGTATAATAGGACGGACGTTGAACTCTTAACTGGTCTGATTACCAGCCACAGTCAAATAGAGAAGCACCTTGAAATTATTGGCGCGGGTTCATATCCTGCCTGCAGACTGTATCTGCTAAATAATTAGACTGCTTTACATGTTCTATGTTAGTGCCTTGTGATAGCTAGACGCAGACTGACAATCTTTGATAAACCACAGCTCAACCCTAGTGAACTGGTGGACAGCCGCTCCGCGGATTCTTAGATCTACTCAAAAGGACTGACCTGCTCTAAAGGAGTAAAAGGGTAGGCACCGTAGGGCCTTTCAGTGCCCGCTACGCTTTATAAACTTTAATCTTGGACTTTAAACCAACCAACCAACCAACCAAGAACGTCATCATGAAGTTAGAGTTTTGTTGGTGGTTAGGAACAGTTCGCAAGAACAGGAAATTTTCAAGTTCTGGGGCATGTCCATTTATTTCCGTGTTATGTTGTTAAGAAATGGCAGATTTCCATATAAAGTATATTCAATTAGCCGAAGATATCAATGTATCATCGAAATTCAGTATGGCCGCCGTACATGAATGAAACGTGGTATTTACACGGGGACTACACGAGCAAGCTCAGCTTGAATGCAAGACTTAGCTTCAATTGGTTTTTAAATTTGGCAGTAAAAAGTAGTTCGTTTGATGCCTTGTTACTTAGAATAATGGCACTGAAAGGTAAAATTTTATGTATGTATAAAGAGCAAATTTTTTTTCAACACGCAAAAAACAAAAATTAAAATCACACACTATGAAGTACTTTAAAGTTATTCGACGGATATGTGTACTCTATCTCGGTAATCCTTGTGGACTGGCCAACCAGATTCTCCATCATTTCGCACTGTAATGAATAAAGAAAATACCCGTGAGGCCTGACTACTCAATCGAGCTATACGGAAATGCCATTTGACAACAATAATCACCTTGTTAGGTGCGAATACTAATTTTTTTTTAAACCGGGGTTTCGATGTTGAGGGAAAGCCTCTCAACATCGAACAAGAAGAAACGGAAATGGGGCGTCGGGAGGAGAGCCATCACCACATGAAGAAGGGGGAGGAGAGCTGTCGAGACATGAGGAGGAGCCCCATCCCCAATGATAATTACCTTGCTTCCAACGATCTGGCAGAACATAAACAAAACAAGCACAATTTAATGGACATTAATAAATGTTAATTCAAATCAACAATTAGCCATCACATCATCACACATTTATACTTACATGCCCATCAGACTACCTCAGTGATCTCTCACCAGTTTTTATATATAAAAGAAATCACAAAACATTCATTAGTTTGTTTTTCTTTTTAATACTTTGCTAATTTTACTAATTAGCCAAAAACCAATTTTTATTCACACAAAACAACAAAACACTAGTTAATGTTTTTATTTCTCTAATTTTGCTAGTTAGCCAACACTTTTGCTTCTGAATTTCAGGGAGAACTGACTAAGAATGCCAGTCCAATATACAAGAATACTTAAATCTTCTCATAACCGTTTCGGTATTTAACGAATTTTTAATATATATTATGCCCAAGACACACAGCGCTCTTAATGATGATATAACTAACAACTCATTAGTCTATAATTATTCATTATATACTGCAGATACACAGCCATTTCTTTAATTAAGTTATACCATTTTTTTAAAGTGTCAAAAGTTTTCGCATGGCAAGAATAGTAGGCCAAATAATTTATTTAATAACAAAATATAAAGAAATGAACATTGTCCTTTTTGCTGTCGCACACAAAACAACGTTTTAGCAGAGAATTTATTAAGTCAGCAGTCCAGATAATATGAAGGATATTTCTAATCGCTTTGGATTATATTTATAAATATTTTCCGAATTTCTATATTCTATTATTATTTTATATTTTTATATTCTATTATATACCGGATAATATCAGAACTAAATATTGTACAAGGATTAAGGTGATATTAATCACCTTTTTCAATCAACTTATTAGTGTTAAATATTTCATATTCGTTCACTCTGGAAGTTTATAACGATTGTCATAAACCAGACACAATAAATAAATGCGTAACGATTCAAGACGTTTTTGATTATGTTATTGTGTCGTATTTTACATTTTATTAACCTCTTTCTCTTTATATATGAGCCAAAGTTCCTTACTGGAATGACTACTAGTGTAAATGATCAGAAGAAAGAAAATCTACTGTAACTAGTATCCACAGGATAAGCTTTCATTCCGCGCCACTGTCGTAGAAGAACGATATACCTATATTTCAAGTCTGATCATTCACTGACAACAACAACCAAAAACTGTATGTTACGCAGTGGATTCTAAGAAAAATCAGTTTTCTTTAACAACTTCAAAAATATGCGGGATAGGACACATTGCATTTTTCTGTTCCTATTTATGTCAATATTCTACGCGATATAGGACTCCTGTTGTATTGCACTTTTCTGTTCCATATTTTATGTTGAGATTCTATGAGCGCAGTACGGCTGGACACCATATAGTAAATAACAAATAATGTCAGAGTGCATATTTCACCATGGCTGAGTATAATTTCTTACCCACTTCATTTTTCGAAATGTTTGTTAATGAGAAAAGCATTTTGCAATACTTACCTTTCCTGTTGGGAAATTATTACATAGATCTTATATTCTGGAGTAGTTTTAAGCTGTTAGCAGCTTGTTAAAAAATTTCGAGGCCACGGGATAGTGTACCTACATACACAAGTACATACATATTTGCTATAGAAAAATATCACGTTAACTAAAGCTTTAATAAATGGTATTTACCACTGAAATTAAGAGACCGTAAATTTTCGGTCTGGACTCTGTAAAATAAAGACTTACAAAGTTTCATTTGATACAAATCCTAAGGACTTGCGCCATTTACTATAGGGCGACTAGTGGAATAATAAACCAAAATAAGTTCAAAGTCCTTTCATACTTTAATTTTTTAATTTCGAGCCTATCACACATACAAATATAGTTTGTTGAATGTTGTTAGTAAAATGCAATTATGTCCGCACTAATTGATAAATAGGTTTTTGTGGGAAACTGTTTCTTTCGTGAATTCTGCAGGTTCTGATTGATTAAAGCACGTACCAGGAGCAGTTTTGTTTGTTTATACAATACACGCATACCTATACGTATATACTCTGCGACTTAAGCCTTATTTTGTCGTAAACTTTACGCAACCGGCTGGTTTATGGCCTTCTTTATATAAGGACCAGTTTACCACCAGAAACTGCTCACTGTTCAGTATACAGTCTAATCGCTGTTAGACTTACTTAGAGTCATTAGAATTCATTCTCAGAGTGTCACGTTATAGCTGACCTCCACTTATTTAAGCATTTCCAAGCTAAGAAAAGAGATAGAAATGAATTTCTGCTGAGAGTAATAAAAAGGACTAGAGGAAAAAACCTTACCCCGCAAATCGGCTATCTACCAGGAAACTTAAAGCATTAAGTACCATATTTTGTCGTCCTCGAGTAACTCGTCCTACCACTAAAAGGAAAGTTTTGTTGTTTTCTATATCTACACTCCCCCTATGAACTCTTGCGGTTGTGCTACTATGATGAAATAAAGCTGTTTTATCTGGGACGGAAATAATATCCTTAATGCTAGATGATATCCCCAAGACTATGAATTTCAAACGAGCCTTTGATGCGCGACTAAAACAAGATGGGAAACACACGGATGATGGTGGGAATGTGACAAAGATTCCTTGAGGTTTATTGTACACCTTCAGGCAATTAAACGGGAATGGCTCGATGCCAGACATGAATTTCAGGAGTGCTACAATCCGATGATTGCCCCCTTTTTATCAAGGAAAGATGTTGCCTTGATAGACTATATTTGTACGTTAAGGTATGTAATTATGTATGACTGTGAGTGCTTCAGAGTGGTTAGAGCTAACATCAGGAAATTGAATTTCAAGAGTTTAACTTTTGGTTAATTGCATGAAATGTCGCCTAATTACTGTTCGGAATATGTGGTTTATAAATGTGTGTGCCATTGCCGTTATTATTTTCAAAGCTATATGTATATGTACACATTTAACATGTGGACGGATATGGAAATTTTTTACCGAATTTCAAATTTCAATGGAAAATAATTAGTTTTACTGTGTCGAGAAAATGGCGAAGAGTAATAACACGGCGGAGTAAAATAATTTGTTCAGAGCAAAAGCTTTCGATTTTGTAAAAGTCGTGGTAAGTTAGATCCACTGGAGAGTATGCGTGGACTAATACAGAATGAAGCAAAACTGCAGATCATATTGTGATAGAGAACCCAGCCATAAACTGGAAATTATTAAAATTTTTAGGCTGGCATCAAAATTATTGTGTATTTCCTACTACACATTAAAATAATGTGGAAGTACTGACCGGATAGGTTTTTATTCGGATATTACAGTACAATGAATTATATGACAATCTGTTACGTGTAAGCTTCACATCTTTCACAAAACACTGATTCACATCGTTATTCGCATTATCAGCCGTCCATGGGAATGTCTGCGGTTGTAGATTGACTCTTTTAGTCTTTACTGACGGTGAAAGTCTTATAAATAAGCATAATAAAACCAACACAGAAAGGAGATCTAACTGGCGCGAAATCACGCTACAAAGCTGTGTAAACAACATAAAATTCTCTTCAGAATAAAATGATAAATAGAGGAAAATCTTCGTGAAAAACAAAGCTCTTTTGGTACATTGCATTCATTGACTTCTATACCAAAGATGTCGGAAAAATTATGGAGCTGCAAGAATTTAGAAATTCAGTTAACCAACTCGACGGCCCGCAGGATAGAAATTTGCGGCCTATGCTTCCAAACTAAAACTGGCCTGCTTCTTCCTCTCAATACCTTTCAAATATCCTGAACTATATATTAAAATGCTGTCACCGCTGCTAATCCTTACCTTATTATACTCTATTCTCGCTACACTGTAGCTAAACCTGGAGTTCGGCAGATATAACCTGTTATATAATCTGTTTTCTAGCTACATCTATTCTTAATGCATTTTCGTAAGAATTTCTGCTAGTTTGAATTGTTGGTTTATTGTTTGAGTCGTCAGAACGCTTCGTCTATTTTGAATTTAATTACTAGTTACAATGATCACAACAGTTGGAATTTGTTTGGCGACGATCGTTATAGAACGCACCGAAAAGGAATACCAAACAAAAAAATAGTACGCATGAGCAAAGCACTCTATAACGATGTGGAATCAATAATTCTTCACAACAATACTTTTATCTCAAGAAAATAAAGATGTCCTAACTCCTCAAAAGGAAAAAAGACAGTTCATTAACGTAATAAACTCTGTTCAGCAACATATTGTATCCAGTGGTTTAACGTAGACACTTAGCTATGAAGCTTTAATTCCACGGCAGTCTTAATGTAGGGATTAGTAAGAATGCGGCAATCAGCGCCCCCATGAGACAGATTATATCCTGTCCCTATAAGTACCAGTTATGTCAGTGCATGATTGACATTAACTTTAGGAAGCGATACCCATCTAAAATTTCTGCTGTTCTGTGGATCACGGCACCCGGTTGATTTAGCGCAAATCCGCGTCGAAAGCCACATATCTTAGCATACATTCATCACCGACCATCCTTCAGATCTTCGGACGCTGTATGCAATTTATATAAAGGACATACCACTCTGTTCAAAAAAAATATCCGCCCAACTCATGTAAGACTCAGACATTCTCCTTCTGGACGCATATGGGCTACCACAACTACCACGTTGCTCCCATTATGAGGCTCACCATTTAGAGCTCGAAAGCATTCTTTGCATGGCTCTTCTACCCCAGGGTACCAAGTTAGTAATGTAAATAGCTATCCAGTTGTTATGGCTTTGATATGCAGGACTTTATATTATATGCTACCAGCAGATTATCCACGAAGAATTCTTACACGAGACTGTTAACTCCGTTCGGGCTTAAAAATATTGGCACGTAAGTGGCGGCAGTGGACTACTTGAAGGTTATGTTCCGCCCTTCAAGTTAGGAGAATCTTGAGATTACAGCCAGCAATCTTGTGGCTCCTCCAAAGAACTAGTTAGAAGACAAGACCACTAGATCGTATAAGCGTAGGCTTCTATCTGAACCCCGCATAATCATCATAGATCAGAATAGCTGTATTCTTTCAGTATGCAGCAGACTTTTCCCTTGCTTGCACTTTCCCTTGGCAGTATGTTAATTTCTTCACAGTTGGAAAAGCGGTGCTCTGAAGTTTCCTCCTGGTCGGTGCATTATTTGCACATGCTTGCTGTCTTTAGAGATTTTAATGGTATGCAAATGCTTGCTTAGCCTATAGTGCCCGTAAGCCGATGATGCATCTAGTCTGATGCCTCTTCAAAAAGTTTGTCAGTTTTTCCTTCGGAGTGATTTCCCATCCACATCGATAATCTTTCTTTGGATGCCGTGGTTAAGATCCCGCTGAAAGATAGTGAAGCTAAATTTTTATCCTTATGGTGAGATAGTTTATTATGTATGTCGATACCTGAAATGTTTCCCAGGCACCGAAATTATGTTAACTATATACGTATTTGAGTGCGGTAGTTTTATCAGCTCCTGCAGGCATTCCCATTCAAGCTTTGACTCGAAGTGGTTGGATTGACAACCAACATTTCGGTGATATTTTCCCTAATGGAAATCTCAATTGTGTCGATTTCTGCTTAGAAAATAGTACTGGCTGTGTCGGGGCTGTCAGATATAGGTTTTTCACCGTTGGAATATACCCTTACCCCTCTTCCTCGTTTGTTTTGGATACATTTGTATATCCCATCCGGGTTCCCTTTTAAAGTCGGGATTGTTTAACTCCCAAATTATTTGCGCTGGAAAGATTATTTTGAATCAAATGTCAAAGTTATATTTTGGTGTTGCGTTGTCCGTTAACGGAATACTGAGGATAGCGTCTTTGTGGGTCTCCTACATCTAGTTCTGCAGTGCGAGACGTTGACATGGCCCCAAGTACACTTACATAGGCCAATCTTTGAAGCTTGTTTTCATCCAAGCGTTCATGAATAAGCAATATGCAAGATATTCTGGCTAATCCAAATCATAAATTCGTAACTCTGATCATACACTAAAAACAAAAATTGGTCTAGGGAAAAATGTTAATATGAAAATGGATAAGACACATACTTAATGGATTACACAAACAATTACTCGTCAGGCATTAGAATGGAGTCTATAGAGCGAAAAAATGTAGGAAGACCAAGGAAATGAATGAAACTGAAAAGCCCTGGGCATAAGACAAAAGGAAGGTCCAGAATAGAGTCAGGTGAAGAGGTTATGTTGAAACCCTAGACTCAAAATGGAAAGTGAAGTGAGATATATGAGTCGCTGTTATTGGGAGTAGACATAAAATTTCAAGCGTAGTTACAGAATTTTTAAAAAAGTTATAAAAATCTCTGTATGTGTTCTATGACATAAGAAGGACCACAGGAATCTAGGTGAGAAACAGAAATGTTTAATCAAGCTTATAAACCCATGTGTTCGGAGATGTAATCAAATTTAGAGGCAACATTAGGGTATTAGGGCCTCCTGTAGGAAGTTTAAGTAAGCTTTACCTTTTGTAAGGATGGAGAAATGAGAGTGCAAATAATTCCACATATTCTTGCAGTAAACCAACTGTCATCTCTACGAGAAAAGCCATCTTCATTTCAATCTGTTTCAAAGGTAGATATCATACATATGACATATATTGTACAGTCACCATTGAAATTTCACTTACTTCCAGTATTTATCCATTTCTAATTTTACGACAGAGTAACAACTGAAAGTCCTGGTATATTTCACTGTCCTGTTTCGTTCAAAGCTGTATCCATATCATTTGTATCTGCTTACATTATCGCCAGGCGGGCACATTAGTGCTAATACACGTTAAATCACTTTTAAGCATGCTATTTAATTTACGCCACAATAGACTGACCTCTCTCTATTCATTCAGTCATTCAGTTCTATGAAACTTCCTCTTCAGCCATGTTGAAATTATTCTATTTCCCTCCATTGTCATAAAGGCGGCTATAATTTTTAATTGCACCCATTTAACCTATCTTTCCATTAAGTTGGAACGAGGCGAAATAATTTTGTGCCAATTAATGCTTTTTCGCCTTCATCATCTTAATTCTTAGCGGAGTTGAAAGAGGATGAGTGAGAGAAAAATCTCGAAGTTAAGGATCAGAAATGGTGCGGTATGGTCACTCAGACCTAAACGTGATTAATAAAATTCCTACACTCATAAATGCCAGTCGTTTCTCGCTTTGTATTTCTTTGGCAGCGAACGAACGACGTTATCTAATAGATTAAGAAGTAAAATTCTCGCCTTCGAAGGAGATTAACCTAATTGTCATTCAACTCAAATAGTCACTCCAGTAAAGAAAAGTACAACTTCCATTTTGGGAAGAGGAAACAGGAACTCAGTTATCGTCAGATATTATGACTGCGCTAGAAATGCCAAACTGAAGCCATTCCAGTTTGTGCTCACTAATTTGTTCGAATTAGGACATCACTCATCAAAATTCTTCCGAACGATATTTTGCCCCCTAAGTTCGTCCATCATTTTGTAGGAAATATAATTAATAAAATGGAAATATTATGAGCAAGGAGACTATGAGTAAGTTATATTCTATGAAGGCTGTAGTACGTTCGCTTTATATAAAACCCTCTACCTGATATTTGCACGATAGGGCTGCCAACGCCTGCCGTGCCGGCCTGCCCAAAATCCACTCTAAAGGGGGTCTTTAGTGCCAGTTGACTTGAATGTATTTATTCAACACCTCAAACGTAATTAGCAGGTAGTTAAATTACTAATTAAACAATAGGGTAACCTTTTTCCATAGTAAACAATGTTTACCCAGAACAAGCCCACTCCTTCTAGTCAAATTCTCAAATATAGGATTTATACCTACTTTGCTAGAGGGAGGACTTTCCCTGCTTGATTTTTCTACAGACAACACCCGGCTCTTACCTTACCTACGCACGTATACTTCCCGGCAATGCGGCAACACGCAAACATTTGGAAACCACTCGGTTTGAATATTTGATGAAATTGATGGTTCAGGATCCGAAGGATACAAATGCCAATTTTGGCGTGGAACATCGTCAGCTGAATTAACTCTCTTCTGATTCTAATTAACGTGGTGTCGTGTACTTTTCACCATTTGGGTGGTAGGGTAGTAGTATAGCGGAAATGGTGGGGCTCCTGCTCCTGATGATGGAGTTATATAGTGCTGGCACAGTGTACATACATATATAGGTATAAACGCAAGGCCTTGCCAACTGATAGCGGATTACTTACAAAGGCTGTGTATCCTGTTTTAAATTGCTAAACAGTGTTTTCTCTCTATTTCAAAAGTCATCTAGCCAAGAAAGTTTTAATTGAACTAATTGTTGAATAGCAATGTGGGAAATGAATATTTCAATGGGTTGGATTTAAGTGCGGACGACATTATTTTTCATGGGTGAATAATTTAGGGTTGAATTGCGCACTTAAAAAGGGCAAGCAGAATTATTTTTGTCTTTTTTCTGTATCCAGTTGAACTGAAGGTTTTTGTTTATTTATTTGAAATAAGCTGGTTTACGGTTTTTATTTCAAAAGAAATAGGAAGAAACTTTTTACTTTTTTGAAATAATTGCATTGGTTTTAAAATATAGTATTCGAATTGTAGATGAAAACGATTGTCGCGTTAGTCTTTTCCAACCAAAAAAATTAATATGTCCACCGATATTAAGTAAATGGAGAAGTTGAGGACCTTGCAGCAAGAAGAGGACAGATCTATTTTCTCAGTTTTTCACTTATTACGCCCAAAATACTTAGAAAAAAGTTCTTCATCGTTTCGTAAGCAGATCCGACCAAAAATAGACGAATTACTGCAGATGTGGAACCTGCTCACATCCCATTACTGTTTGGTGGAAGTAAAATGCTGATTCGGAATTTTTAAACAGTTTTTTTTAATTTGCCAAATTTTTTTAAAAATGGATCTTCCTCCCTATTGCTGCAAGGCCCTCAATTTTCGAATCTGAAAATATTTTCTGAACAATTAAGGTTTTTGTGGTTTATCACTAATATAAAAATAGTTGGTTGCTATGGTAAATCAATGAATTGGATTTCTATTTTAGTCCTCGAAGCAAATTGAATGATTTTTTTCTTTCAGGAAGAATTCACTACATCCTAAATTCGTGATTAACTCGGTCTGTTTTTTTCCTGGCGGTTGAAAAGTGACTATAGTACTGGCCTGCTAATATGACAAAACTCTGGCCAATAAGTATTAAATATGTCTAATAGCACGAGGATGGCCGCCAGACAAAAAATATGACTCTGAATCAATTCGATGTTTATTTGCGTTAATAAAAAAAAATGGTTTAAAATTCCAATAGGGAGCAAATACACCTGGAAACAACCTGTTTTCTTTTAAAACCGTTGTAAAATTGCTTTTCATACGCTGCCCTAATGCAGGTCTTTGCGTGGAGCTTCAAAATGGACCACGGTACGAGGAATCATTTATGAAACATGTAACGTCATCTGGGAGCTTCTCTCAGAATTATGTTTTTCACTTTTTACTGAAATTGACTAGAGAAGCTTAAGCCCATGATTTTCCGCCCAAAAGTAATTTTTCAAACTGAATTGAAAAATTGTTGGGAAATACGTTAACACGGGATTCTCAATTTTATATTATATCTAAATGATATCATAGTATCGTATTGTTAGCAACATTTAATCATAATTATTATTTCACTACCCTTGATATTGGAGCCCTTGGAAGTCGCAGTGATCATGGGCGTAGCCAGGGTTTTGTTGTGGGGTGGGCATAGTAGGGGCCAGCTTGACACAAAAATTGAAAAAAAATTATTCTTCAATCAAGTACTGTTTTTCAAAAATGTGTAAAAGTTTCTAAGACGTTATTCAGTGTTAACAACAACACCAAGTTTCCTTACATCAAGGGAACCATTTTATTGATTACCGTTGTTTTTAGATCGAATACAAAATACGTATGATTTTTAAAATCTACTAGCATTATGATGTTTACTGGAGTGAGAAAACTTTCACAGAAAGAAGAAAACTCCGTTTAACGGAAATAAAACCGTAGATCTAATAGAAACCAAATTTAATTAATATGTGTAGAAACATGAGAAAAATTCTTCTTATTATAAGAAAATTATTGCTAATACAACGAAACTGACTTGCTACAACAAAGAACATTTTACATGAACTCAACGTACCTACCTATTAAAAATTAATTTGGAACATTTAAAATAAATCTTTTTCTAGAATAACGAAAAGTTCACTACTTTTAAGCAATTCTATTCTTAGGATATATAACCTTTTCTAATATTCTGTAATAAAATTTTCTGCTATTATCATAATCGGACATAATTGAGAAAATATATTTACTATACAATTATTCTATTTTTTCTATATTCATTTGAATAAGATGAAGCAATTCATTTTCTTACATCCAGGAAATGTCTGCTAAGCTCAAAATCGCACCAAACTTTCCTTGATACAAATGGAACAGAGTCTCAGTGAAAATTTCTCTCAGTGCATTTTTGAATTCGTCATCATCCATCACTACCATCTAAATTAATACCGTCATAATCATAACAGAAATAAAAAAAAACAATTAAATAAGCTTTAGTTTACAATTTTTTTCTACAAATCGGCTCAATATCTTTTCAGCTGTATTTTTTTTAAACAATGGCATTCTCTGTGTTGAACAATAAAATGCGTGACATGCGAGAAAATCGTTCTTGAAGCATTGTGCTTCTAAGTATCGCTTTTATCCGCCTCATAGCAGAAAAGCTTTTCTCACAGCCGGCGGAGGTCACTAGGAGTAATATTGCCGCTTTAAACAAAAGTTTTTATTGTGGGTATCGAGTTCAGTAAAAATATTACTAACAAAACACTTTATTGCGGGTCTCAACTATTATAAAGATTCTTATTGCGGGTGTCGACTGTAATAAGAATTTTTTACGGGTCTCGATTGTAATAAAGATTCTTATTGCGAATCTTGACTATAAGAAGAAATTTATTAAGAAACCAGTTTATTGTGGGTCTCGAGCTCGACTGTAATTAGAAATTTACTAACCAACCACTTTATTGCGGGTGTCGACTGTAATAAAAATTGTTATTGAAGGTATCGACTGTAATAAGTAATTTATTAATACAAAATACTTTATTGCGGGACTCGACTGTGATAAGACAATTACAAACACAGCCACTTTATTGCGGGCATCGACTACAATAAAGAGTTTCCTAATCCCAAACCTCAATCAAATAAAAAGTCAAGTAAATTAGCTGCCATATATTTATCAGGTGAGTACAAGACAATTGCAACAGCATTTCATCTATAATCTTAATTAATTTTAAACTTATCTTTATTGTATTTTGATTTACAATTCTATTGGTATTATTATAGCTGACATATACATATATTTAGTAAATAATAATATTTACTGAAACTTAAAATTAAGGTGAGATCAAAATGTAGACTTGGTGAACAAAGTCAACACTAATTTTAAACCAGTGGCATAATTTTTACCACACTCTTCATTTATTGCATCTACGTTCTGACTACGCGCAGTACAAGCAGCATTTTTTAGAACTAACTTCATAAACGATCTGGTTTTCTTGTTTGTATCAATAAGAAAGCTTCAAAACGTTAGATTAAATAACAGTTATTAATAACGTTTTCCAATAGAGTTCGAATACATTTGATTCTCAATTAAATTGTAGATCGTTAGAATTAAAGAAAACTTATTATTCTATTTTCCCCATATAAGAAAAATGGAAGAGATCTTAAGTATAACCACCTGCCTTGGAAATTGCATCAGAGATTCATAAATAACTTTTGTTTCATCGACCAAATGATACTGTTTGTCCATTTGGTTCGCAATAAGGATAAAAAAAACTAAAGTTTCACTACTGCATGCCGCGAGGGACTAATGATTATTATTACCTTTTTAATACAATTAAGTGACATAAGCAAGTATGTAACAAGTAATGTAGACATATGTAGAATGGGATACAATACTGGGCTGGGCCGGGGCTTGTCCCACAGCCTTAGCTTCATTAGATACTCTCTAAGCTGACTCTTATTGGCGACATGACAATTACTTGCCATATCGACTCACTCGAACACCGCTGCAATTATGGATGCCTATCCCTCCTTTATCGCTAAATGCACGGTCAATGCTCTGATGACATATATCTGTTCTGATCCCTTGTACATTAATCTCTGTACGCAATACTCTCGTAGTAAGCACCGCAGATCTTTTCACCTTTCAAAATATCTTCGGTCGTTCAGCAAAATTCCGTGATATTGTTTTTATCCCGATTTGTACGATTGTGGAACAATCTACCATCTTTTTTTTCACGTCTGGCTTGAAATCTACGAAAGTTCAAGTGTGCAATACATCAGTACCTCTGTCACATTCTCCATATCTTCGTCCTATCATGCTATACTTTGCGTCATAAGGTACACCCTAACTTTGGCTTAATAATATATTTAGAAAAAGCTAGATCAAACCGTTATTACAAATTATATTGTATTAAGTGATGAAAATTTATAGCGGATTTAACTGAAAGTGAGATTTTAAAAAAACCACCAAAAATGAATAATACGTAACCCATAAAATAGCAGGGAGCTTGCGTTAAATAGAAGGCCAACAAGAGGATTTATGTATATGCGCCTATAAATGTCCTACGTGAACACAATTCAGAAACTTTAGTGTTCTAGGGTTGTGTGCTGCCTACAAGAAGACTCGGCAATAATTCCTTAATCTGCTAAACAATAAATAATAATAACACCGCATATGTGGCGGCCATTCATCGCACCCGGATATATCACTATCGCGCGAATTGTTACATACATTGTACATAGTTGTTTCCCTTCCAGACACAAACGGCAATGTTTCCCTCTCAGCTAAGCTCACTCAGCCATAGGTCTAACCGAAAGGTTATCTCGCGCTTCGAACCCAAGTTGTGTCCTCAACAAGGGAGTCGTAACCATATCACCCACAATATGATATAATGGCGTCCCATTGTGAATTATATTGAACGGGAAACAAATCATTTTCCCTCATAATGCGCATAGTTTATGTTTAGGAAATAAAAATATCCTTCAGAATGGGACTTATGTAATTCAAATAAACAATCGCCGGCAGTTTCTGTTATTATATGTGCAATTCGGTGAATGCTGCACCACCTTTTATTACCGTAATTTGTGAAGTTTATTAAATCCCTCGTAAATCTCCAGATGCCTGAAAGGAGAGATTCTCCACGGTATATTCTGGAATGGAACTACTATGGAAAAGTTCTATCTAAGGCAGGGTCTAATATTCGTATACAATCTTTATGAACACATGCATATGTTTGTACGTAAGGATATCAAAGGATATAACATGTGTGTGGAGATCTAATTAACTAAGGTACTCGTCGTATGCTGGCGAACATAGACACTAGGCTAAAACGATACAGTAGTACAAAGTACAAAGCTCCAAATTAGTTTATGGTCTCAGTAGCCAGAACTCATATGTATTGTTATTGGTTTTAAAAGTTCTCGATCACCAGAAACTGGAATTATATTTCGTTCATAGTCCTGTTTGTGTCTAGTAGAGAGTAGAGTACTGGGGGACTGATATAGTATGTAGAAGAACCCGCCCACATATATACTCATACTCAACCTTCTGGATTCTGATACATTATTATACCGGCACAGGAAGAATATTACATCGATTTTTGGTTAGTTTAGCACATTAAGGGTGAGTCTCATGGGTTCCTGCATCAGTGGTTTAGGCTTATCGAATTATTGATGCAATTCTAAATGGCTGGGCACACAAGTGTCGACATGAGCACGAACAAGTGGTCTAGTTTAGGCTAAAATTATATCTCCAAGTCTCGATAATTCACATGCCTATAAGTGGTATTATTAACTAATATATATAAATACACTCAGATCCATTTCAATGTAACATAATTAATGCGATTTGGAAAATATTTTAATGAAAAGCCCTTGATATGAACATTAAACGGTTCGTTAGTTGTGGCCTGTTTTGAATTTATGAAAATTTTATTGATTATGGCATATATTGGAAAATATTAAAATTTTCTATTTTCCTTGCTCAACTGAAAAAGTGTGTATGTATAATCCTCACGATACTCTATTCCCTAGCCTAATTAAGGTTTTAAAAATTCATTTCATAATTTCATTTATTTTGTTTTCGCCATATTTGATATATTCATAAAATTGTTTCAATTATGATGGTAAATGAATTGATTAATTCTAATTGTGTAAATAGGCGTGCATCATACCATTTGTTTCCTATATTGAGCTTCCGGCTTTCCCGATTATTGCGAAACTGTTTATGTGATTTTCGGAAGAATTAAAAATTCTGAGCACATCTGTAAGTATAAATAATTATGTTTAACTAGGGGAGCTC
The DNA here is from genome assembly GCA_963930735.1 of Dioctria linearis. Classification (NCBI taxonomy): domain Eukaryota; kingdom Metazoa; phylum Arthropoda; class Insecta; order Diptera; family Asilidae; genus Dioctria; species Dioctria linearis. The sequence continues at coordinate 302,092,579 of OZ005740.1, read as the reverse complement.
GCCAGCGTTGCCCGGCGATCATTTAAATGTCTAAATGGGTGGGGTTGGTGGTTGAAAGGGTAGGGTGGTTAGAGAGAGATGCATAATATTTAAGTCATCATCTAACTCGGTCGCACGATTCCGTACCCTAGGCTATCATTCTTTGTGTGTGTGCGTGTATATGTTCCTATATGTGGAACAATGTAGCTGCCTATGTCGACGGGCTCTTAGGCAGTGTCCCTATATACAAATAACAAAAAAACTTAATTTTTGTATGCCAACCCTAGAAACTACTTTTGAACTTAAATTTCCCATTTTTTAAAAAAACTTTCATATAACAAATTTCAGCTCTCTACCACGAAGCGTGAGGCGGTGCCCAAATATGTAATGAAAAACTAAAGTTTTGTATGGCAACACCAAGAAAGGATTTCCCGGTTTGCTCCACTTTAAATCTGTATTTGCAATTTTTATGAAAATATGAAATACGAGCTCTCCACCTCGACTCCCTCGACTTCCAAGTATATACTGAAAAACCAAAGCTTTGTATGGTAACCCCAAGAAGGGGTAACCCGATTCAGTTCATTTTTGAAATTTTATTCACAATTAAAAAGGAATTTTTTTGCTAACTGTACGAAGGAATTGGTCCCAGTTTTGAACTTAAATTTACATTTTTTAAACAAATTTCAGATCTCTGCGCTGACGTGTGAGTTAGTGCCCAAATATATAGTAACAAAAAAAGTTTTATACAGCAATACCAAGCAGAGGTTGCCGTTTCCAATTTTTCTTTTCCTACAAAGACAAACTTTGTGTTGAGAATTGCGAGCACAACAACAAAGAAATGAGTCAAATCAGTCGCGCCGCAATTGCAGCAATTGATGCTTATTTATAGAGATGAAATGAACGATTGTCATACTGTATACGTAAGAAATAATATAATAGTTAACGGATTCTCAATAATTCCATCAACACAACTTTGATCAACATGAAAAGTAGAAGAGTTTTTAACATATGGTACCCACGGTTCACTCGGCTGTTTCAAAGTTTAATCTCCCAGCGAAAACATGCATACTCAATGTAAACACGTTTTAGTTTACCTCAATTGTGGGAAGACTATCGTCGACATCGGAAGAGAGCTTCTTCAGTAGAAACTAAGTCCAAAAAACAATTCTATATGTTTGAGCTAGATACTAAGCTTAGCAACGAAAATCTTTAGGCAAATCGTAAAGAAAGGGACATTGGTCGAACAAAACAAAAAAAAGGGTCCATCAATAAGGAAAGATTGCAGGCCCATCCCTTGTTTTATCATTTTTTCAAAACCATTGAAAAATTAATATACAATCAGATCATGGCATTCATTAACACCAACAACCTGCTGTGTTACGTTCAGTCCGGCTTAATGCTGCACATCGACACTTTTAAGGATCACAGATGATTGCAATGAATAACGATAAAGCAAGTCTGTTAACACTTCTTGATTTTTTCAAAGCAGTCGAGGGTTCCCGGTAATTAATTTCGAAATTCATTCAAATTTTCGAGAACAGCTGTTAAGCATATTTTCTTCAAATGATTTCTACTAATCGTTTTTCCTCTTCTTTTCTTCAGCCTAACTCTGGAGTGCCGCAGCAATCCATTTTAGTACCTCGATTTTCCTCCATATTTATTGGTGATATTTTGCAAGTTATCCGCAGCTCTAGATATCATCTTGTCAGCTAAGATAGATGACATCGAATATTCTGTACCTACTCGCTATGAACGGAAAATTGAATGCAGTTCACGATTGGTCTACGACAAATAAATTAATTCTCAACTCTTCCAAATCCAATTCAATTGTTACATCTAAGGCTTACACTAGAATATTCACAAGAAACCAAATATTTAGGAGCAATCCTGAGTAGCAAGCTTCCTGGAATCAACACCTTAAAATAATAGCCATCAAAGTTATGTGGGGATTTGGATCATGCCGAAGGCTTTTCGGATAAAATGTGGGGTCTATTTTCTAAAATTAGCTTATGGATTTTTCGGAGTATAATAAAAACATTCTTTCTCACGGGGCAAACGTATGGTGGCCTACAACTATGCAAACAGTCACTAAGAGAGCCGTTGATAGGGATATGCCAAGGATACAATGTCTAGGCGTCACTGCCGCCTTCATTTCGCATCCTAAACGAGCACTTGAAGCCATTATTGGCTTACAGTCACTCTACTGCCTTATTCAAATCGAAGAAACGGCTAACATGCTTCGAAGAAAAGGTCATGATCATACTTCTTGCGGTATGTGACATCTTAATATCCTTGAACATATCACCGTTAAAGGCCTAGAAGCTCCTACGGATGGTATGGGTAAAGGATTTTGCTGCGAAAGTAGTTACTAGGTAACCATTTACGAAAGAAGCCAGATATAAGATAGAGGTTTCCAGTTCTCGCAACGGGCCCATGACTGGTATCCTGACGGATCCAGGAAGGATGGCAAAATAGGCGCAGGGGAATTCGTTCCAGGAGGGTAGCTCTCAATTTCATTTTTCAGGTAGAAGTCTACGCTATAGTGGTAAGAGTTTAAGAAAACCTAAACAGGGGTTACGAGGACTCCAACATCTACATTTGTTCAGATAGCCAAGTTGCGCTATTGGCTTTATCCTTTCAAAACTTTGAGTCGAAACTACTGTGGAGCTGCTGCTTGATACTGCAGCTGCTATCTAGGGACAAGAAAATAACGTTGCTTTGTATCCCTGGATACAAAGTAGGTAGTAAACGGTAATGAAAATGCGAATGATCTGGCTAAAAGTGGAGTCGGCAGTAAATATACTGGCCTACCAAGTATCCACTTTAGTGGAACTGCAGAAATGGGAAAACAGGCAACCAGGTGTTATTCTCGCCTAGTTCGCCCGGTATGAGTTGGGCGAAGTAATTCTTCATCCCCTCTCATCTCCAGATGCGCAAAATAATGGGTCCTGGCAGATTGTCACTCAAGCTGTTTACTAATGCAATCACTGAAGAAGGCATTTTCAGTTTATTTTTTATGAAGATGGGCAAATTCAAAGGCATATAGAAGACAAATTATTCCCATTACAATTTTGACACATTGCAGCTGATAGCCTGTGACTTAATTCTGTGACTAATGTACCTATATACATTTTTATAGGAAAGACAGAGAGAGGAGAAAGAGAGTATTGTGTTCTCTGTACCGTGCTTTCCTATAGACTTTCACGATGATTCGTCACTAATGGCGGAACGTGGTTCGTTATGGGAGTACCTTGTATTCTATATACCTTGGTCAATTTCGATACCGGACGGTGTCGACTGTGCGAAGAGCGAGATGTAAGCTCGAAGCGTATTACATGATGTGAATTCAATACAACCGTTAGCCTTCTGTACTAGTACCCTTCTATTTAAAGCAATTCCAGCTGGTGTACCATGTTCAAACGCATGATTTTTTATAGCACGTCATAAGTAAATGCCAATACTGACAAATGAGTATGTTCATCTCAGGCGCGCCGAGCCAAATCAAAAATCTGTAACTTTTGTTGTGTTAAAGATATCACAATGAAACATTGGGAAATAAATCCTGATATTATTACTCCTTAATTGAATAAAAAGAAGTTCAACTTGTTTACAGGGTGCCTCAAAATAAATCAACAATATTTGAAGTAGTCAATAAATGAATTATTAATGTTATTTAAAAGGTTTTAACAACATTTTTAATTTAATCTTTAAATATTTTGTTATCTCCACTACAATATTTAATTAATAAAAGAAATATTTTTTTCAAATATATACAAAAAAATAAAAATTATATACTCTACTCAAATATTATCATATTCATCTGTGTCTAGTAAATAGACCATTTCCTCTGAATATTCCCTGCTTCTAAAACGTTTGTCGCGTATTCTCCGAAATGATGAGATGTATGGATTTGATGATATAATCAGCATATTCATGAGATCAACGTTTTGCTCTCTCCTTGAAATTTTTCTGCTGTTTTGGTATTTGTAGCACTTGTAGTCTTTATTTTTGGCTTCCTGGGCTTCTTCCGTCAATTCGCCAATTAGCAAAAGACAGTGAAGAATTACATATATATTTTTCCATGCCTTAAAACTTTGTGGACTTTTGCTGTTAATTTTCTCCATGCATATTTATCGTTTAGTAATATTTCTGTTTGTTCTGCGTATGTTCCGAAGTTTTCGGCATATACAGGAAGACCACACGAAAGAACATTTAATATGGTCTTAAATCTCTCTTTATAGTTTCCACGTCCACTTTGGTAATATCCGCTGTTATGTCCAGGCACAGATAAGTAATACCCAGATTTGGAAACCAATGTTAAAAATCTGGTTTTCATGAGCCAGCCATGATGTATATATCAGCCAGTCTTAGCTTTTAGCCAAGGCAAAATATCTGAACATTGACCAGCCTACAGACCAGCCGAACAAAATTGGTTTCAGTCTGCGCTTTAAAAGTAAGAAAAACTTGTGAAAACTATAGAAGTTTTATCAAGATATTCACATGTATTTCTCCTCCAGTCTGTTGCTTTTTATTAGGTTTATTTCGTACATCAGTCAAACTCAGTCAAACTCAAGTCGTAACTCATATAAATTCCATAAATCGAATCCTTTTTCGTATTTCGAAAATCTTTTGAATTTTTTTTTGCAAATAGTACAAGGTGCCGATGATTTGGTGTCTGTTACAAATTGAGTTACTCTGCCATCACACATTCTTAAGTGAAGCCTATATGAATGACTTCTATTTCTTTGTCGTTAACTAAGCGTTTTGTCAGCTGTAAAGCATTTAATTCTTGTTTCATGAGGCTAACTTCACTCTGAACCAATTCTTTTATTTCCTTTACATATTTAAATTTAATATGTCTACAAAAGTGTGCAGATGATGGACGAGGATTTCTCCACACTAAATGTTCTGAAGTAGGTACTACAGTTTAAACGAAGAGGAACCAATGACATTACGAATAAATTGGCGCCTATTATATTTTCGTCATTATTTCCAGAAATGTGTTGCTTGTATTCGCTTTGCCCCGAGGATCCGTCACATCTCCATTTACTCACTAACACTAAAGTGGTGTCATCTAAGGCCTCAATTTCATCCTGTGACTTTATCTTTAAAATTCTGTTCGCAGTTGAATCAAGCGAATTTTGAAGAGGCACCGTAGCGAAAGTTTCGGTAGTCTGCAGCAATTCAGGCAAACACTATTTTTTTGCTGACACAATTTTATTATAGTTTGGTATAGTTTCATGGTTTCTCTTTTTCAATTAACTTCTCAGAAAATTGTACTTATCGTCCCAATTCTAAAAACAAGGCCAAAGCTTCCTCTGAAGTGAATTTCTGCTACTGATCTTTTTCGGGGTGGGAATACTATCCATAATTCTACTCACACGGCTTGTACTGGCTTCATCAAGAGCTTTTACAATAGGGGGTTTTGTTCAGTCCTCACACATATATCACAAAATATGTTGAAATCCCACGTTGAATGTTCCGCTGTCAGCTTTAAAGCAGCAAGCATTATATTAATCCCCCGATGCTTTTCCTTGTTGATGAGTATATTTCCTAAAATATAAAATAAAAGAAACACGAAGAACCAAGTTCTGAAACCATAAACAAAATTACTTATCTGATAATTTTCACATTTCCATCAGAAATGCTCGCCTAAATTAGCTCAAACTAAATCAGCAAACATCCACTAGAACCCTGGGGAGCTGCAGTTCACCTAAAAGCAATCGAATTAATTAATAAAATAGATAAATCAATAAAAATGCAGCAAAGCATACTTACCTCCTAATATTTACATTTTGTGATGACAGCAAATGACATTACGTCAGCCAGCTGTCTGTGGTACAATCGTTGCTAGGGCAACACCAAGAGGCGAGAAGACGTAACTGGTTACAGCGGCTATATAAAGCCGACGAAATTCAGTAGATGGCACCATTCTTTTGGCACAGTTGATCCGTATCAGAGCTAATCTGAGTAAAAAGAATCGTGCTTCCTACCTTTTCCCACAGAAGATAATTCTGGTCAGGGATAACCTGAATTTCCTTTCCTATCACACAGAAGATAATTCTGGTCAGGTATAACCCGAATTTCCTATTATACAGAAGATAATTCTGATCAGGGATAACCTGAGCTTCTTATCATTTTATAAAGAAGATAATTCTGATCAGGGATAACCTGAGCTTCTTATACAGAAGATAATTCTGATCAGGGATAACCTGAGCTTCACATCCTTTTACACAGAAGGTAATTCTGGCCAGACACGTTTGAGTCTGAATTTTTTCATAGAAGTTTTTTACTTCCTTGAGCCCACACGTACCGTAATTCGGACCAGAGATAAATCTGAGTGTCTGATAACTTCCTTATGCCCACACGCAGCACAAAGGCATTTCTTTATTGACTGAATAGTAAAATTTAGTTTGATGATAGTGCTCAGATCTTCTTCTTCTTTTTCTTTCAGAAGTGAGACCATCAAGAGAGTGTATCGTCCTTTTAAGTTGAATTTTAATTTGAATTGTACTAGTTTGTAGGTTAGTTTTTTTTATATTGATTTTATATTGAATTATTGTTATGAATTTTGTGATATTAAGTTAAGCAAATTGAAGTATTAAATAAAGAACGGGACTAGATCTCACAGCTTTTGTAACTAGTTCCTGGGACTTATATCGTTGGCAAAGTGATTGCCTTATTAATTCCGTTGATAAATCTTTATTATGCGCTTTGAGTTTTCACTTTTTGGTGATTTCCGAGCACTGGTCGAGGGATTTAGCTTGTCAGCCTCTGCCCGATGATGTTGGTGGTTCCACTGTTGATACAGAAGATTCCAATGTTGATGAAGAAAATCTCGATGTTGATGTATAAAACTCCGATATTGATGTAGAAGGTAAAGATGTAGGCGTTGCAAATGTTGAGGTTGATGGCTGAGATGACACGGAAGATTTTAATTCCTTAGCACTGATTTGCATTACTGTATTTAACCACGATTCGTATCGCCAAACTCTTTCTTCGTTCAGAGTTTTAACATTATGCGTAGTTGAAAGAGATTCGCTTCAAATTCTTGTGTTCTACCCACAAACACCTGTGTTGCATCTCCCGTGTGGATATCTACAAGAGCCAATAGACATCCGTACGGGGGATGTATTCAAGGTCATTAGGGGGTATTAACGTCTCCAAACCAGCAGGTCCAGATGGTTTTTCGCCCCTGTTAATTAAAAGCTGTGCCTCATCATTGGCTAAACCTCTGCGCAAACTATTCTACTTGTTTATTCGACAGGAAAATTTCCAATTGCTTGGAAACTAGCTAACGTTCAGCATATTCTAAAAAAAGCAAAGGGTAGCGATCCCTCAAATTACCGACCAATTGCAATCACTTCGATTTTTTCAAAGGTTTTTGAATCTATCATTAACTCCAAATTAATGAAGTTCTAGATACTAATCTTCTCATCAGCCAATAGCCAATACGGTTTCCGAGCTAAAAGCTCTTCTGGAGACTTGCTGACTTTTCTTATGGAACGTTGGAACCGTAGTCGTTACAATTTTGGTGATTCCAAAATCGTTGCCCCAGATAATTCAAGGACCTTTGATAGAGTCTGGCATCCAGTTCTTTCAGCCAAACTTAAAGCACTTGGTCTCTCCCCTCCTCTTCTATTATGGATTGAAAGTTTCCGATCTAATCGCCAAATACGTGTTGTATTAGATGGTGTTACATCTGAACCACATCCCATAAATGCCGGTGTGCCTCAAGGCTCTGTTATCTCTCCAACTCTCTTTTTAATTTTCATACATGATCTGCTTTCCCTTACTTTCAATCTCATCCATAGTTTCGCTGATGACAGTACCCTTGATTTTGCTTACTCATTTGACACTCCTGCGGACTACAGGGGGAATGCCGCATTAACGAGATTGCATGATTAGATCACTGAATAACGATCTTAACAATATCCTCGCTTGGGGTAAATCGAATTCAGTGCATCTAAGCTCCAAATCTGTCTCATCTCAATAAAACAAGACTATAACTTAACCAATCCCGTTTATTTTGATGGAGCATTAATTTCTGATTCATAGTCACTAAGCATTCTTCGCATTAGTATTTCCATTAAGTTAAACTGGACAGATCACATGTTCTCTGTTGCCAAAGAAGCATCGAAATGTCTTGGATTTCTGAAAAGGTGTAACAAATATTTCAGCCCGTCAAATCTAGCGCTCGGCTGCAAGTCCTACATTAGACCTAGAATAGAATGTAATTCCCATATATGGGCTGGGGCTGATCGCACAGCCTTAGCTTTATTGGATATTGTCTAAAAGATAGCCTTTAAGCTCATAGGTGATATCGTAATAACTTGTCAGATCGACTCACTCAGCACCATCGCAGTGTTGTACCTCTTTCGCTACTTTATCGCTACATGCATGGTCAATGGTCTGATCTAGTAAAATTCCGTGATGCTTTTTTATCCCGAACAGTCCGAATGTCGAACAGTTTACTATCTTCTGTTCTTCCTCCGGCATGCAATCTCCGGAAGTTTAAGGGCGACATACATTGACACAACCGTCACTCTCCTAATATCCTCTAATCCTGTCCCTATCTCCTTCCTGCCATGCTGTGCTTTGCTTCATAGGGTATCCCCTGAGCTTGGCTTAATAATATAAAAACAAAAACAAGAAAAGCAATTTTATTTGACAGGAATATTTAATCCCCTTTCAACACCTTGGCCAAAGCTAAATTTATCTTTTCCTTTAAAATGGGAGGTAGTGTAACCCGAAGTACATTATTATGAATAGTTTGATAGGATTTTGAAGAATTCAACGAGATTTTGTCGTTCGGGTAATCCTACGCTTTCTCGATTTTTCTTTTAACTCGTTGTCTAGTTTCATAGACTAGTTCTTTTTCCCCAGTCATGCAAAAGACGATAGTATATGAAATTACTTGTGTCATTCTAAAAAAACACAAAAAATTTTCTATTTTGATCGGCTGCTTCTTATCTTATTATTAGGTAATCTTTGCTAGAGACATCTAACATCAACATGATGATAGAATAAGTTTCTATGACCAAAAATGTGATTACTACCGTAGGTAATCACATTTCAGCCACGTTCAGTCAGAGATTGTCTCTGAAGGAAACCAATTCTTTATTAACCATCGAATCCTAAGCTCTCCCAAAAATCCATATTGCCTTCCCCCGCGGTAGAGCAATATGCAGTACGGGTTTTACGGCTCATCAAAGGAAAAAACTACAGTGAAATGGAAAGCTACCAAAGGACAATTGTCAACAAGTGGACAAGAGACGACATCAATCCGAACTGAGGGCTAAAGATGAGCCCCAATGATCAAATGAAAACAATAAAACAACATCGGCGGAACTGAAAGACAAAAATGGCGCAAAACTCACTTGACTTGAATGTTGAAATCAGTTTATCTCCACGGGTCAAGATCTCGTAGTGCGATGGTTTATAAGATAAAATTTTCATTGGAAGTGCACATCCTCCCAACCAACTGCTAGAATAGTTAGGTGAGACCATCCACCTAACTAGACTGTTCTGGAGAATACGAGACCATTCGTATTCTATATCGTAAAACGTGTGGACATTCCCTTTCCTAGTAGAAATTGCTCGCAGTTTTACCTAGTCTCTTGCCCCGCAGGGGGCAGTTATTATGTAAACCAATACTAATTTGACTGAAAAACATCAAAAAATTTACGATTCCTGAAGACACTTATAGAAAATTAAGTCCCGATGAGCCTCCTGATGAGCATTCATTAAATCTCATCAAAGGGATCATTGGATATCATGAAACTACTCCCTACATTATTCTTTATTCTTTATCTTTATTCTTTATTCTTGACATCACCGTCTCAGATGACATTTCTACTTGGAAAATTTGAATTGATTAATTTAAATAAGCGATGACATTCGCGAAGCAATGGCGGCAAATAATTTAACTATTCTAAGCCTATTAGATTTCTCCGAAGCATTTTATAGAGTTGATCATGCCGTCTTAATTAATAAACTCATTACACATTTTGATTTTTCTACTCCAGCATGTAAGCTTATTACCAGTTACATCACAAGCCGGCAGCAACAGGTTTGTTGTGACGGCAGAGTTTCTGATTTTCTGCCAGTATTTAGTAGTGTGCCCCAAGGATCTATTCTAGGACCATTGTTGTTTACCATCTTCATCAACGATCTTACTGGTGATATTCAGCATTGTAGAAACCACTTGTATGCTGATGAGATTCAGTTATACATTTCTAGGCATAAGAATCAAATTGGTGATGCAGTCGAGTGCTTGAATTCTGATTTCAGAAATGTCTATAACTGGGCTGTTGAAAACAAAGCTGGTTCTGAACACTTCTAAGTCCAGTGCCATAATTATACCTAAAACCGTAATTGACATACACAGTTGCCCTGTACTCAGTATGAACAACGAGGTGATTCCCTATAATAACGTGGTAAAAGATCTTGGTGTAAGATTGAATCCAACTTTAACTTGGTCGGATCATGTTAAATCTGTTGTGTCAAGGGTATATGCAACTCTTCGCAAACTTTTCTTATCTGCATCGTATACGCCCGTTCAGACTCGAGTATTTTTAACTAAAGCCCTTGTAGTACCACTACTTACTTACGGCTGTGAGCTGTTTTGTGCAGTTGACTCAATTTTCCAGAGAAAACTTAATGTAGCTTTCAACTCTGCGGTTCGTTATTGTTTTGGGTTTCGGCGATATGACCATGTTTCTGCTTATATGAATTAAATCTTTGGTTGCACACTTTGTACATATCTGGACTTTCGCATGATACTTTTTTTACGTAACTTGATTCAATATCGCAGACCAACTTATTTGTATCAAAAGCTCAGTTTTTTACGGTCTCAGAGGACAATCAATCTAACTATGCCAAGCTACAGTAATCGGGTTTCTGAGCGTCAATTCTTTGTCCAAGCCATCAGACTATATAACACTCTTCCCCTTGAACTCAAGAGTACTAACAGTGGTCATAGTTTTTGTGTGGATTTGTTGCGCTTCCTGCAAGATAGATAGATATTTGTTTCCTTTGCGCTTTTGTTTTAAATTTTATTTTTTTTCCATTCTGAATTGATCTTTATTTTATTTTATTTTTATTTTTCCATTTTACTATTATTATTTTGTTTCTTATTATTGTTGCATATGTATATCATAAGTTTAGCTGTAGAGTTATTTGTATCTTAATTATCTCCTGCGCATAGCTATAAGTTTAATTAGAAACTTAATTGTGTAGATGCCATTTATAAATTAATTGAATTGAATTGAATTGATTCTTGTGATTTATTGATTTAAATTTTTAAAATATTTATTTTAAATTAATTTTTTGATTTGTTTCTCCGCGGAAAGACTGTCGCCTGTATGATGAACATATTTTTATGCCTCAGCGTCGAATTCGGAAAAATATATGAAATCAATCGTAAAATCAGATTCTCATTTATGAACTCATCATGACACTCATTGATATGCTCATTAATAAGCTCATCGTGACATTTATTGCTATGCTCATTAATAAGCTCATCGTGATACTCATTGACATGCTCATCGTGACACTCATTATGTATTCATCGAAGTGCTCATCTAATATTTAAAATGCACAAAAGAGGAGCAAAGTATACATTTTTAATTAAGTGAAAGAGATGCAATATTTCATGCACACTATCTGTGAATAAGTATAAGAATGATTTTTTCCCGGTTTTGATTGCTCATGAGGAGCTCATTGATGAGCTCATCATGATATGTCTACCAGGGTTCTATTTCAGTGAATACCTACAAGTTCATCCGTATTATATTCTCCAAGGCCTGTGCGCATCCATGTCCATTGTAATTAATTCTGTTTTCCGAGACGTGTGTGCATCCATCGATCCATATTCTAGGGAATACGAGGCCATCAGTATTCTGTTTTCCCAGACTTGTGTGCACCCAGTCAAACCACATTACAAGTTGCATAAGATCGTAAACGTTCGCAACATTATAGAACATATATTGAATTTTTCGAAGCATTTGGATTCTGTGAACAGCTAATTCGCTTTGAGAATTAATAAAAAGGGTTGCAAAACCATTTCGTAGTCTTATACATTAAAAAGCGTTATTAATTTCACTGGTGAGGCTTGCTGGAGAATACTGTTCAATGATTCGATGTACTTTGTTAATATAAATAGAATTGAAATAGTTCAGAAAATTTTTACTAGATTCACAATAAGAAAATATAATTGGTGTGAGTCACTACTGGCATATACCTTTCTCTAAAAACGCCCGAACGCTGAAGTCCTAGGGTTCAAGTTTGGAGAGTGAGGAACCCACATGTTCTTGGTCCAGAAGTTTGTGAGGTTATATTGGGTGCTTTTGGCTGTCTGTATGGGAGGTTCCTTTTGCTGGAGTACGTATCTGGTTTATGGTGGGTAATTTGATTCACCTTTGACTGCACCTTATTTTTCATGATTTCCAAATATTAGTTTTCATCGATTTGCAATCCTGATTCAAGAAAAACTGGTGGCATGAGACTACTAACGTAAAGACCATGATAGAGAACGAATAATTTGTTGTGAAGCTACATTTAGGCTTATTATTCTAACATTCTTTGTCATCTCCTTGCTAATATATCTATTATGATGGCTGTTGAATGAAAGAATTCACGGTGAACACCTTTTCGTCTAAGAGGAAATTTATTGTTTTGGAACTCTTAAACACACTAAGAATTTGCCTCTTTTATTGTCATAGTTTGGTAATTAATGATATATTTTTTGGTTTGAGTTCTTGACATGGCTCCGAAGCCTTCTCGAAAAATTCTCCTTATAGTTTTCTCGTTCACAATGACCTCCTTAAATATCGTTCTCATCCACTGATGTTAATTTTTAACCTATTAGATAGCAGTTGTAATTCATTGTGGGCAACTTTTACTCATTTCATTTATATGCAGAATCTAAAATCATAATGCTAAATCCCTCAGCATGGAACATGTGAGCAAATTGCTTTTATTTTCTGCAGCACACATCTCCTACACTTGGAAAATTTCAAACACAGCTTACTGTTATGGGTGGCGGCGGGAATCTCTTGACAGAAATACACTAACAGCAATTTCCCATATTTAATTACAGGACCAGCAATAGGGAAGCTTTTGAAAATACTCCTCTTTGTTTAGGGCAATGTGATCATAGACATTGATTTCAAAACCTCGTATACAGTACGATACGTACTGACAGACGTTGCTCGTATCCTGTATTTGGCATTTCTCACGACCTCGAAATGATCTGGCATTCTAGGAATGTGACTACTTTTATACATTTCAAATAGCATATAAATAAAACTCTGTATCCTGTATAATATGCATGATGTATGGATGTGTATATGTGGTGGCCATTCATATCACAGCAAACGAAGTTCATCTTAGAAAAAAAAAAAAATAAACTCCAAATAGCAAGGCGAAAATTGAAGAAGGGTTAGGACTTTTGGAGCTAGAGTGGAGTAAAAACGAAACGTAAAAACTTTCCGTGTTAAAAATTTTCTTTGATGTAAAATGTCGCGGATGTTTAAGCCTTAGTAGAATGAATTTTGGGCTCTGACTTCCCATCTCAGTTTGCTTCAAATGCCATCGACGACATTTTTTAAGAAAACGAAAATTTCTGTGCTCCATCGACTACCTTACAGAAAACTGAAATCTATGAGTTTGAGACTAAAAGTATGGAGTTCATTGCATATGGACCTGTTTTTAGTATCGCAGTTACATATATAAGTACACTACATATACATATAGATTAGTGTAAGAAGGTGAGGCTTCAAAATGTTTCTTATTTACGTAAAGTGACTTCGTGACATGCATGTAAGACCAGTTTGTGAGGTATTATATGTGCCTTGGGATTACTCCTCTAATGGCCTACTCTAAATAGCGTTCCACTCTTGACTTTCGCCTGTTGAAAGATTACATGGAAGTTATACTCGATGATTTCTTTCCATTTTATTTTATGTTTGCTTCGCTTCGAGTTTTGGTCCTGGTTTCCTGTACCAGGGAGCAATTTTATATTCATACCGTTGGAAATTCGGAAGAAGTCCTCTCTATGTACAAATCCGTACGAATGCAGAATTTTAATAAAATCCCATAGAGAAGGAGTTCCTTTAGAAATTGGTTGTTTTTTTTTTGAGTTGGGAAGGAGTTTTTTTCGTACGATGTGTGTGTGTTTTTTTTTTTGCAGGAAGTATGTGTTTGATGATGTGAGCTTAAGAGGTAACGGCTTTGATAACCCTCGATGTTCGAAGATATTTACGTGTGAAATTCGTTGTTGATTTCCCATTGTCTTTGGCTTTATAAGGTAAATAACTATAACATGTAATGTATTATTTATTTCGATTTCTATGCAAAGCACATAATGTTCCTATTCCAAATGTAATCTTGTCGAGCATATCTTCATATGAATTGGGGGGTAGGCAATTAAGGAACAAGCCAGTTCTTCCTAAATGAAGACTAACAGAAAACTCAAATTTTCCATCGCAATTTAATGCATTTAAAAAAGATATATAGGCCTACTTGTATATAAAAAAATATTTTTGAGAAAGACTCGAAAATCTGCACTAAAAAATAGATAATAATTGTTTCATTCACTTAATGAGCAGATCACAAAAGTTCTCTAGAGTTTCCCCTCATTCTGCTTTTAATTAATTAGCATAATTAATATAATTTCAAAATTTAATTAACTGTAGAATGAAAGAAAACTCTAGAGAACTGTTGTGATGTGCTTATTAATTGAAGGGAACAATTATTTTCCATATTTAGCGAAGATTTGGAAGCAAAGTCGTGTGATCTACTGGTATTGTCCTGCTCTTGATATGAATACGCGATACGTTCATGAGGTTGAAAGCGGATAGAACTTAATTTGTTTTGGTTTTGTGGTGGCAAGGAGATATTATTGTGAAACTGTAAAATTGTGAATTTTGTATTATGAACACACAAATGTAATTAAAAGGAGAACCATTAGTGAAAACTTGTATGTACGAGAACAATTAATATGCGTCCTTGCTTCATGGATGGTTCCACTCAAGGATATGTAATTTCTGATAAATGAATGACATTTTATGGTATGAGCCCCTGAACAGTTCGAACACAAATTGAATACCTATGCCAAATTGCAACCGTGCTATTAAGTTTTAAAAGCATCGTCGTTCGGTATGCTAATTACAAAAGGATATGCGAGTTGAATATTATTACAAAATCAAAAGCTGTTAATAGGATAAATGCACGAATCCGCGCCCACTACCCAATTTGCGTCCATTTCATTTATATATTATATTATTTCCTCTTCTAATCTGTAGCTTGCTGATAAGGATAAATGTTTGGTAATATCGTCGAAGTATTGAGCTACACAATTAATGAGCAGAGTTCGCTGATCGTCCGTAAATTTAGAATGTTTTTCATACAGTTCAGATAGTAACAACTCTTTTGATGTATCATTTAAAATGTTCGACAATTTGATTATGTGTGCCTTAAGAGGTTCTGGTGTTGGTGTTCTAGACGAATATGGTGAGGACCTGGCCGACACAATTGGTAGGGATGCAATTTTCTCTATATTGTGTGGATCATTCGAATGGCAGAGAGAACATCCAATTGACTCCTTCCACTTTTCTAAATGGTGTTCACAATAGACTCGTTTACCCCAATGGCAATCCTTGAGAACAATTCCTATGTGATGTCTTTTTATTACTTTAAAAACTTCAACATTTACATCTTCCGCTAGAATACCAATTTTTATGTATAAACAAAATAGAGTTTAATAAATAAACGGTCAACAATACATGCGTTTCATTTTCATCACTTATACGGTGTTAGTATTAGTATGTTAAACTAAATATAAACCAAGCACATTATGAAAATACATGCAATGTGACATAGAACAAAAAAGAATTTAAAAGAAAATTAAATAGAAAAAAAAACTTAAATATAATATAGACGATTTTTTAAAACATGCTTAGAAACGTCAACAACAAAATGCTCACCCGTATTATTAACAGTAATGCACATGCGATTAATAGCAGGAGTTAACATGCAACAGAGGTAGCCTTCTCAAATTGTGTCTACTATCACGTAGAATTAAACTTCGCGGTTAAGAGTTTATGCACAAAAGTTGCATCGGCTACCATGCGACGTTTCTTAAGTGAGTGCATATTTAAAACTTCAAGCGATCATCATAGGGTAGAAGAATTAATGAATTATTCCAGGATAGGTGCAGACCAGACCTGGCTAGCGTATTCAAGAAGTGGTCTCACAAAGAAAGAAAGTATACAGACGTAATGTTATGGAGGCATTTGAAAACTCTCGTTACCAACGTTTTATAAAGCCCACAACTACTCTTTGATACCATGTAGTTTATGTGGGAGATAAAATTCAGTCTATGGTCACATTTGACTCCCAAGTCAAAATCCACACGACGAATCGAGGAATTTGAGAACACATAATCATAGGTGATTGGTTGCTGATTCCTGTGGAAAGTCATAACTTCACATTTGTCTATATTGAGTATCAAATTATTGCTGTTGCACCAATAATGAAATTTTTGATGCTCACCCTGTCGTAAACCGATTTAATCTGAGCGAAAAGCTTAATGTCGTCAGCATAATATATCAAGACTTTGCAATGGGTCACAATAGATAAAATAAAGAGCAACGGGCCCAAACGGCTACTTTGAGGTACACCAGACGGAGCCCTCAAGACTTTAGATATGGAACGGCGGAAATAGATTTGGTATGTTCTGTTATCTAAATAAGACTACGTCTATTTTAGAAATTTGGGGGGAAACCCATTTTAAAGAGTATCACAGAGTGAGAAAACTTATCGAAGGCTTTACTAAAGTCTGTATAAATACAATCTGATACCCTGTTGCAAACCCGCCACTGGTATCCTAGACAAATTCAAATAAATTAGTGGGTGTAGACCTGCCCGATGTAAACCTATGTTTGTTTGAAGAGATCAAATTCTTACAGGAGGTTGATAGTGGACAGAAAATGATATATTCGAATAACATAGGCTTGAAAGATAATTTTGCAATAGGCCTATAGTTAGAAATTACATTTTTACTATCTTTCCTGTGTGATAAAAAACTTTTTCTATTGCTGCGGGAAACAACCACTATCGAGCGATTTTTGAAAAATAATACTCAGCCATTGCACGGCAGGAGGGATCCCACCAGGACCAGTTGTGAAGTCATTTGAAAGCCCATTAACATGATCGAGTATATCCTCTTGTGTAATTGAAGGGATAGTGAATAAAACTTTTTTGGAGTCGTTTATATTACTGAAGTTACTATTTCGAGGTTGAAAATTTGATGAGGGAAATGCATTGTCAAAAACTGACGCAAACATATTACAAATTTCAGACGAATCATCACTAGCAGAATCTTTGTACCTCATGGTAGTGGGGTAGTTGTCTATCTTAAAAAAAAAAAGATCCTGAAGGTCCCAATCTCTTTCAAAAATCTTTGTCATTGCATGCATGGAGTAGAGCTCATGATAATCCTCTTAAATGAAAGATCTTTTTCTCAAATCATGCTCAACTCGCCTAAAAGCTTAATCAACCGGTATAAAACTATGGGTTCTGGCCGGAAATTATAACTCGATTTTATAAAGGTGTGATGAAGTATTATTGAACACCCAATGCATTAAATTACGTGCCCACCACACTCTTTACAAAATATATGTAATCGTAAACAATCTTTATCTGAGAAATCTAGGCAATCTAAATCAGCTAAGTGATCCTCTGTGCATTTCATAAAAATAAGGATCTGCCGATTTTAAATAAACTACATAAAGTGTAATCGCTAATTTGACGGAAATAGAACGCATCCTGTATTCGAGTTCTAGGAATAAGCTACACTTGTTGTCGCTCATTCTTTAAAATATCATAAAAATAGTTTGGTCGCAATCTCGACTAATGGACTCTTTTTTTTTGTTTAGTTATTAACTGCTGCTTTTCGGTGGCATTTTATTGTAGAGATTTCTATTTTGTATGTACTTTAAATACATTGTTCATTACACCTGTTGCCGGAGACTAAAACCATATGTTTAGTGTTTTGAAAATATTCTAGTAGAAAGTCAATTTTATTTCCTTTAGTGACACATTGTTCATTCGATGCAATTTATTTAAGTTAAATTTTGAAGGTTGCATCTTTGCCACTTATGTCTTTCTATTATAGTAGTTCACTCTTGGTGGTAACTGTTAAGAAATTTTTAATACTTTTTTTCTTATACTTTATTGAAATACGGTCTCCCCCTCCATTTTCATGTTGAGTAGTCCCCCTATTAATAGTTTTTTTTAAAGCTTTTAAAAAGAAGGCCAGACAACCCATAAATGTTCCTTTGTTGTGTTTTAGGTAATAATGGCCTGCAAATTTCCTTTGTTTTTTGAACTGCCGTTTATTAGTACAGTACAGTTTCAGTAGAGGTAAAGATCCCGTTTCCTCTAAAATTCTGGCTTCCAGACCATTAAAGCCACCACCTCTCTTTTGTTGCGGACCTTTTTTTGTGTTTTTTTTAAGAGGCATGGGAACAGGAGAGACCCATCCCAAGCACAGAGGCCATCCTGTCCTTGCTGTCCTGCTAGAAGCCCATTCACCAGAAAGCTTCTTGCCCTCTTAATGAAGCGCATCAGGTATTAGTGAGGAAGATTTTTCAGCTCATCTACAGATAGAAAGACCCTAGAGTATCCAGTCTGCTCCGGGCGAAGGCCGGACACTCACACAAAAAGTGTTCGGTTGTCTCAGACTATCACTCCAGGCAGGACAGACCTCAGGGCTGTCAAGAACTCCCATCATTGATAATGAGCGTGAAATGAGCTGTGGCCGGTGATGATGCCAACGACAGTTCTACATTGTTTCATTCCGAGCCCCATGAGAAAATCGGAGAAATTCGCATTAGGCCCATCAATAAGTAGTTTTTACACCTACAAGGTCTGCTGATGCTTTCTACGAACATCTGCTTTGATGAGATACCCGATACTCGACGTGGCAACTCCTTCGGCGGGCTCCGGTCCGAGGTACGGAGAATCAGAGCCAGCCCTAGCCAAAAGGTCAGCCCTTTCATTCCCCATGTGACCAGGAGCCCACAGGAGGGTCATTTTGTTCTGAATACACAACTTATCCGCTGACGACCTGCAATCCCACAGTAACTTAGACGTTATCCGAGCCATCAAGGCTGCCTGACTATCCGAAAGAATAGCAATGTCGTTCCGCTTGATTTGCATATCAAGGGCTAACTTCGTTGCCATTGAGGTGTCGAAGACTGCAGCCTGGAAAACAGTGGTGTGTCTTTCAAGTGAGGACTCCATTCCAAAATCAGGCTCAGTAAAGTAGACACCCGGCCCAGGTCCCTCATTAGTGAGGAGCCGTCGGTGAAAATTTTGAGAGCAGACCGGGGAAGGCTCGATGAGGCATATCGGCCGGAGGGTTGCGAACGATTACTTAGAAGAATAACTTCGCATCGCAGTGTATGTGGAAACTCTAATATGTCGCTTGTTGCTTAAATGGAGGCAATCTCAGAGGCCTGTAGATGCGAAATGCGTTTGGGATTTTAATTCCATGTATTGTATCTTTATATGAAGAAGTGGTTGGACCATTCTAAGTTCTTCATTAAAAGGGCAACTTTTTACAGTAGTGTGCCAATACAGCTTAGTAGGTACATTGTTTTTTCACCACAGAAGATGAAAGTTGAGTGACAAGATTTTGTTAGATCTAAAAGTTTGAGAGAAAAAAAAATGGTTTTTCTGGGAGATCCCTATTCATTTTCTATGCGTTCGATGAGAGTATTTAGAAGAAAAAATACAGATAAAGGTAACTTAGGAAACGGGTGAAAAAAAATTAACACAAATTTAAAAAAAACTCTAAATAACTCAAATAACGAGGAGGTTTTTACAAATGTTAAGTTTTGATATGCTGGTATGTCATGACCGAAGCTATAATCACCTTAAGTGTTATAAACAATTTACACCCTATATATATGTACCTGCATATATACATATAAATAGCTACGAATTCCATTGCAGTCATTAAAAGTTGGAAAAATACAATACAAATTCACCTGAATTCATTATAGTAACAAATAGCAAGAGCAAAATAATTCCTTGCTAAATTAAATGAACCCTAAAAGAAGGAAAATATTTTTATCGTCACAAAAAGTACATTTAACCCAGACGCATGAATATTCATATTCTCCCTATATTATGTGGGCAATCAAAGAAATATTTATTATTCACCCTTAAAACTTCATGTTATTTTCGGTCTAGTGAACTCTCTTTCTCGCAATGCCTAATGAGTCTTTTGGCAGTTTGACTGCAAAAATAAAAGGAAAAGAATAAAGAAAATTCAGTCACCAACGATCAACCTCCTTAACTAAAGAACGTAAAATCATACTACGCACGCAATTTCAATTATCAGAGAATGAGTTGCCGAAATGTACTGCTAATAATGGGATTCCAAGTATACATAATCGTCATATAATTCCTACATTGACTTCAATTCGGAAATATCATAATGAATTCATGGTGGAGGGACATTACCTTATGGGTGACTTTTACTTGGTACCTTTACGTGAAAATCGAAATAACTCCGAAACACGAAAGGTCCCCATACACGCCGGAAGTCGGAAATTGAAACAGTGACCTCTACGCTACCAAAAAAATGGCAAATGACCATATCACCCAGGATCAAATCACCATCATTGTATTATGGCTGCTTCTAAGGATCTTAATATTCCGTTTTGTCTGTGAAGTTTTTGAAATCGGAAATCGACTCAAGAAAATTATCCACAAACGACCACTCTGCTCACCAGATGGTGGTTCTACGGAATATTTTTCCCTCTAACTTTGTGCAGTTATTAAGACTCTTACAGACATTGTCGTAGATAATTAGTCAAGGAATTGACCCTTTGTTCCTGGTTTAATAACTAAAACGATGACGGAATTAATTATTACTTCTAGCGGCGTTAATTTGTGCAGGTTCTACAATGTTTCTACTGTTTCTAGAGATGAATGTGTTCAGTAATTTATTTTAGACTTATGCCTATGTGAGGCAATTAGTCTAATGTCGTAGTGATTTAATTAATGACTTTGTTGAGTATGTGAAAATTATAAGGCAACTGAATAATTACTGCGGTAATAATTGTGTAGAAATACCAGGTCGGGCACGACGTAATTGTATGACTGTACAAAGTTGAGTTGCCTCTCAAAAAATGAATTAAGAAAGAATGATTTCCTGTTTCGAAATACTGGGAGGATCATAAAATAGAAAATTTATGTAAGCCACGTTTTGTGGAATGTCAAATTAAGAAACTTGTCTGCACCAGCTGCCTCTCTCTGTCTCTGTTAACAAGCAGGTTACCATTAGTGCAGTAAGACTGCAGAGGGGAGACTCCTTGGAATTTCCTTGAAGAATTCCTAGAGGACCTGATGGTTAACTTCATTTCAGATATTATGTCGAAATGCTATAAGGTCGAAAAACCATTCAAAGTGATCTTAGGGGATCGTAAGCAGTGACATTCTAGTGACTTATTCTTTAATAAATAGTACACGATTGGATAAACAGAAAACACGACAGTCGTAGATATATGTCCACGGGTTGAACTATCGACTCTTTATGGTACTGGGGGGCTCACGTACAATTTTTTAGTCACATATCCAAGCCATAAAAATCTCCGCTCGCGAAATCATTTATAAAAATATGCATTGTCTAAATATATATATATATATAGGCGCTGGTTTATTGTAAAGAATGCAGAAATTTGGCAGATTTGTCGAGAAGATTAAGAGCGGCGGACGAAAACGTCAAAAGAAACAGGCAAGCACTCAATCAACTGAAAGACAATTTTTCCGCCGTTGTCGGTTATGTGTCGAAAAGGAAACATTTTGAAAAAAATTTCTAATTTTTAACAATAAAATAATTATTTTTATTTAATTTTCAGTTTTACTTGTTTTTACTTTCCAATTAAAATTGTTAAATTTTACACTTAGTACAATCTGAATCGAAATTTAAGTATGCTGCCGTTGAGATAAATTGATAAAATTTGCGCCATGTAAAGTCGATGAACTGAGGAAGTTTTCAAACTAGTTTCTAAAAAGAAAAAAATATGGAGCTTTTTTCTTAAAATTGCCGTAGAACATTCAAGTTAGTTTTTGTTTTGGTAAAAGAAAAAATTCAACATAACTTTTTGAGACAATGTTGAAGTGTATTTAAATAAATATTGTTTTTAAATACAACATATCCACTGTTAAGCTATTTCGGTAAAAAAAGTGCCACCTCACTTTCTTCGACCGCCATGACCAAAATTACCTTACAACACGTAATTAGCGGAAAATCTAGAAAATTTGTAATAACTCGAAAACTACAAGAAACCGTAGAACGTACATGGGGGTGATTTGGGTTCCGCGAAGGACGCTCTACCTCCAGGCTTCATATTATCACTATTTTTTGAGACACCCTGTATATTAGATAGCTAAGGAGCACTGGAAGGATTGAACTCGTATACCTTTGTTTTTATGGTGATATTAGACTACTTTACTGTTTTAAAGCAATTATAGCTGAACTAAATATGATCAAGCTGACTTGGGTGCCAGGTGTAGTCATTAAGGGTCATGAAATTGTGACCGCCTTGCAAAGTAACGAACTTGGTTTTGCCTTTATTTTTAGACACATATCAAGTCTTGGGAGGACATAATTATTACTACACTGGTTGAAAATCAAAACTTTTTCAGCGTAAAACATGCGACTATTTACTGATGTAAAGCGCTGGGTAATTTAATGGTCAATCATACAAATCTTGCGAAGAGATCCCGCTTTTTTAAAAAGTCCCATTCAAAATAACTAAATTTATTCGGTCCTCAAAGTTCAAAAACAAACAAAAAATAAGAATTCAACAAAAAAACAAAAGAATATCTAACTTATCACAATAAATTCAAACTTATAAATAAAACTTGAAAACCCATTCATAAAAAAATCAATAAAATTCAGTAATTACAACAAATTAACTTCAAATTAAAAACCAGTATTTCCTGGTCGAATTTTCCTCTTAGTTCCATATGTCCGAAAGGAAAGAAGAAGATTTTTATTAAATTTTTAATTTATTTTAATTAAATTTCTGGAATTAAACTTCGATACATTAATATTAATAGTGAAAAAGTAACTAAGTAATTTCTTATATTCTCACTCTATTCTATTAAATAAAGTTCATAGAGAAAATAAAACTATAAAGGACAAAAAATAACAATATCCACTATGCTTAAGAAAAATTAAAAAAAAACAAGAAGTAGAAGTAAATAATAGAATATACAGAAATATTTAAATAATAAATAAATAAAAGCCGTCTATCGGGATTAGCAACCTAAGTATATTTATTTTCATTATTAATTGCTTTGTACTCATTATTCATTAAAAAAAATTATTAATTGGTTAAGCAATAAATTCATTCACAAAAAAGGAACGATATCTCTCAGCTGTTGTTGGATATAAAAACAAACCACTAAAGTTGCTTCTGCCATTTAAAATGTCTATAATTTCAGCTTCAGCAAGTTTATTTATCCCAAAGGCTCTAAATGTATATACATATTAGAGAGACCAAACTCTAAATTTATCATATAGATGGGCGTAGTTGTTGGCAAACGAAGCATTCTTTTAACAAAGTAACGTTGTAGCTTTTCAACAGGGTCTTACTGCTGAAAACCCCACATCTGTGCTCCTTAACAAAGAACTGACCTTGAGACAGCGTTGTACAGAGCAAATTTGTCAGAATACTTATTTCCTTCTTTTCGCAGAAAACTTTTCCAATTTACATTAATAGCTGTTTTTTCAAACTGTAGACAGTTTTTAAGGTCGGCGTTGAATGATAGCTTCAGTATTAAATTAGCACCGAGGTAGGTGTATTCCTTTAAAACTTCTACTTGCACATTGTTATATTGCCAAATTGCATTACTCTTCCTGGGCCCTGCCTCGTAGGAAAATCATAATTTTGGATTTTTCCAAGTTGACAACCAGGTTCAATAAGTCGCAGTATTCCTGAAGATTATTGATCATACGCTGGAGTTTATGTGGATCGTCAGATAATAAAACGATGTCATCACCATATTTTAAGACTTTTAAATTAATCTCTTCAAGTTTCAGGCCTACCTCCATAGAATCCTCTAAGTTGTTAATAAAAATTTCAAATAACAGCGGGCTCAAAATGCATCCTTGCTTTACCCCAGATGTTGTTACAAAAGAATCTGAGAGATAGAATGTTCACGATATTATCAATTAACCGATATATCGATATTTTGATCCAAATATTTCGATATTTCCATTCCGATATATATATCGGTTATCGACATTTTCAAGCCGATTTTTATTTTATTAATTCAAATGGAATTCCGGTCGTTTTACTTGTCATTTTTGACGAGTTTACCTGGAAATCCGTACTATTTGCGCACGGATTTCCGCTTCTTTGGCCGAAGAGAACTGCGTCGAGATTCCAAATCTTTGATTGTATTGGTAGATGGAACTGAACGTGGAAATCTGTCAGATTTGTTATTTCCTTATTATTTTCGCATGGAATTTTCATGGCAATTCTAGGTGGAATTCCTAACGATTTCAATGCTTTTCTGTATTTTTTAATTAAGAAAATATAACAAAACTCCAAATACTTTCCGTTCTATTTAAAAAATAATAATTTGTAGGATAAATAACAGTAGAAAAAGTTTTGAAAGTATAGAGAAAATAATCAAAGTGCCATCACTTGAATCCTTGCAAAATGTTTAAATAGAGCTTGATAAATTCGGAAAAAAATTTGACAGGTTTAAAGTTTTGTAAGAATTCAAATCATGGCACCTTGATTATTTTCTCAATACTTTAAAAAAATTTCTACTGCTAGGCACTCTACAAATCAATTCAATTCACAGTCGCTTGTGTTTTTTCCAGCTGAATTCTGTGAGAAAATTCCACATCTGGAATGTTTGCTTATTGGGTGGAAGCCCGAATTCAATATTTCAATTACTGCCGATTTTCGGAGCGCAAACGAAAACCAATACGTATTTCTGTTATCCGATCAGCGCTTCCAACTCTTTTTTGTCCATCTTAAACGGTAACCCACCCGCTTAAGTTTTAGAGAAGCAAGGAATTTTCTGGCCTTGTGCCTAAACGTGTTACCACAATAATTTTTCTGCAATGTATTCCATTTACTTTCTTATATGATTACCAGGTTAACTGTGTAAGTGTTCAAACTAGTAATAGTTTTTGATATAAATAATAACGGTATCACAAATTCACAGCACCTAATGAGAACTAAATTGTTATATTATTACCTCAAATTTCAGGTAAAGAACTGCACAGCCCTCCGATCAGAAAACTTACAATATCTAAAATGACCGCAACTATTTGCTTGTACTAGCATTGATATGTTGCCAGGGCTGCAGTTCGAAACTTCTCAAATATTGGCACAAAGTGAAATATATTGCAATGCAAGGTAGCTGATAGCTGATTCAGAAATCTTTCTTGGGAGGTTTTTGCCGCCGCAAAACCCATTTTCAAGCACTTCGGTCATATACACTCTAGATACTACATTTCGCATATATTTTTTCCGTTCTTTCTTTCAGGGACATTAGTGCTCTCTTGTGAGCATTTTTCTGATAGGAAGTCATTTTCCACGAAGCATGGATTTCGCACAATCACGAGCGCAAAAAAGTCCATTTTTTCATCCAAGCAAATCGCTCAAAATACATCCGATCGCAAAAGTTTTCCCCCCCGTATAAGACAAAAAAATTTGTTAATAAAATATGACTTTCTCGGAACGTTTTTGTCGCCGGAAACCCAATTTTCATATACTTGGGTCACATACACCCCAGTTACTACATTTCGTATATATTTGTTCCGTTCTTTCTTTCAGGGACATTAGTGCTCTGTTGTGAACATTTTTCTCATAGGAAGTCATTTTCCACGACCCATCGATTTTGCACAATCACGAGCCCAAAAAAGTCGCTCAAAATACATCCGATCGCCAAAGCTTTCCCCCGCTTAATAGAAAAAATGTTGTTAATAAAATATGCTCAGAGTATCATAATGCCTCGTTTAAGATATATAGAGAAGTTTTTAAACAAATTTAAGTTTCAGTTTTTTACATACAGAAATTTCAAATTTTCAGTTACTTGATTGAACTCCGATATATCGATATTTCTCATACCCTATTATTATTGTTTCGATAACAATTAAAAATATCGTACAATATACTGGATAACGTGATTAGCGCTAGTAACTTCGTAAATTTTTATCAGGATCCCCACAAACTTACTAGAATGTCCAATATTGTAGAATTTATAAAAAAAGTGCTCCTCTTTCAATTGTGTCAAATGCTGCTTCAAAATCTACAAGAAGGCATACAACTTTTTTATATTGAATGAATGTGAAAGTTGGATAGCATTTATTAGATTGAAAATTTTAGCTATCGTACAGTAATCACATCGAAAGCCTACTTGATTTTCATTCAACATACCGTTCTATTGTGTAACATACGAAAAGCTTGAGACATGTGTTCATAAAGGAAAGCCCACGGCAGTTTTCTACTCTATTTACATCACCTTTTTTATGAAGCGGGAAGATAATCGACCTCGTGAAAGATTCAGGGACGTCACATCTATTGTAAATGTAATTAAAATAATCTAGTAATTCTTTTAAAAAGCTTTCTGGGGCATTCCTATAAAATGCATAGGATATTCCATCTATACCTGGTGCTCTGTTGTCTTTGGCTTTATTTAGGATAAAATTGAGTTCATTTAAGTAAATTCACTATCTAAAAAACTGTCATTATTTAATGCAAAAGCATAAGTATGGGCTTTTACTCGAGTCAGGCATTCAGTAATGTTTAAAGTGGTTTTCGAAAGCACTGATTTGAATGTTAGGGCCGATTATAAATTTCTTACCACATATTTCTTTTGCTAAACCCAACCCCAAGTCTTGCAATTTTTTACATGAATTAATTTCACCTTAAGGTTCTCGTAATATGACTTCTTTTTAAGTTTACATAACTCTTTGAACTGCATATTGGCTTCAACGTAATACTGTTTTGCTAATGCAGTACTAGTTCTCCGGTACACATGAGCCATCTAAAGGAAACTATTCTCGCTTGTAGACAATTATTGTCAAATAATTTTTGTCTGATTGTAGTTCTAGTTGTAGCATTTACATCAGCTGCGATTACATTGTTTTTGTAAGTATCTACATTTTGTAGTTCCCAATTTAATTTAGGGAGTAGACTCTATGGCTTTTTTATGGTATCTACATTTGGACAACATATATCAGGGAGGGTTACTTCTAGTATAACGGGTAAATGATCCGAGTACACTTGCGGAATGACATAAACACTTCTAACATACGGACATAAATTATACGATATTGCTATTAAATCATTCACAGAAGATCCGTTTCTTCCAATATACGTATATTCACCACTGTAGTACCCCTCAGTGCGATCGTTCAGTATTGCTAGACCAAAGTCGTTACAGAATTCAAAGAACGTTTTACCCCTAGAATTGACAATTTCATTTTTGGAAACAGAATTAAACTTCCACAAATTTTATAAGTAAAAAACAGAATAAAACTTCCATGCAAAGGGAAGCAGAATTAAACTTATACCGATTTTGTTATTACGCACATAATTAAGCCTCTGTATAAAAGGATCTGTAGCCAGAATTAAACTCCTCTGGTAAAGAAACAGAATTAAAGTTCTGTATATATGATGGGAAAACCTAAGATTAGACTATGGCGGTTTCAGATTAAGCTCTGACCTAAGATTGGTGATTTCTACTGCAGCTCGTCGCTCTTTTATACACACGCCGTAGCCTAAGCAGTTCTCTTTTTAACACGATGTTTCACCCTGGAAGTGCTTGTTTCACTTTTTCTTCTTCGATTGTGAACGCAAACAGATGGCTGAAGCCATGAAAATATCAAGTTCTTGAGATGAAGAAGAGTAAACATACGGATGTACGTTCGTTTTTGGTGAGTTTGCTATTAATTTTCGAAGTAATTATATTTTTATATATTTGAGGTATAAATATAGTTGGGACATCGGTGGAGCAGAAGGAGGAATTTCTTGGATATCAAATTAGTGTTTTTCAGCACATGTGAGCACACGTTAGAAATAAAAATTTGCTGGTATTTACGTTCAAAAAATCTGGAAGCAAATTTGTTTGAAAACGTGAATGTCTAACTACAGCTTACCGAACGCATTAGAAGCGTTTGTTTACCACAAAAATCGTGCGAAGCGATTTGTCAAGTGTGTACAGTAGCAAAACAAGCGAATACGTCTGGTATTATTTGTTTGCGTAAATATTTGTATTGCACATGCGGTTGGGGATTTGCAAGCTAATTTAAACGAATATTGTACATGTATTGTACACCTAGAGAGCTGAAATTTTGTACACGGACTTTAAGAAAAAAAGAAAAAAATAAGTTCGAAAATGAGATAAATCGGGCAACTCCTTCGTGGGGTTGCCATACAACAATTTTGTTTTCCACTACATATTTAGGCACTTCCTGAGAATGCGTTGACATAGAGAGCTGAAATTTGGCACATGGTGTTTTTTATAGTTATAGCATAGTAATTTCAAAAATGGACTAAATCGGGCAACCCGATCTTGATGTTGCCATATACAAATTTTGAATATTTACGTGTACTGTGAAAACGATCAGTCCTGGACGGTTTTAATGTATCGAAAATTACTTCAGAATGCGAAATCCTATGAAATTGGTTATAATCGTTTTAACTGTCCAACGAGTCGTTTTAGAAATATATGGGAAAAAACCACTTCAAAAATCATACTTGCACAGAGAGTGACAATACAAAATTACATACGGGCGTTCATCTAGGGTATCATTAGAAATGGACTTTTTTACTTGTTACTTACGTTACGTTTCATGTAATTTTCCAAGAACTAAGAATTTATTTATACATTTTCATAATTGTTGCCTCCCTGATTCCGTTAAGATCGCAAGTTTAAATTTTGATATATTCTATTGGATAGTATAAGATAGAAAAATAAAAGAATAACATTAAAAGTACGTCTTGAAGGATATGCAAGGATAACTCACATAATCCTTATCTTTGATATCCCTTTTCGCTTATAATTTTAAGATGGTATTTCCTTAGATAGCTTGAAATCCTAACTTTCAAATGAGCCATATTTTTTTATTTTTTCATGAATAGCAAAGTTTGTGCATATGAGTTTTTAAAAAAAGATCAGAACAGCATTTTTTCAGAAATTTTGATATGCTATAACTTGCGAAATACGCAATGTATAAGGAAGAGTTTTAATTTGTATTTTTCACAAATCGTCACTTGCCGCCCATTTGTTATGAAATGACCCATATACCTCCGGCGATGTTACGGTTCTGCTTGTCTATATTGCGTGCAATGACGTCCATATTGCGTCCACTTTCTGTCCCACAATCTTACGGCACCTCGTCGGTACCGTAATTTAAGTCTCTGACAAAAGGAATGTGTATATATGGAGAATAGTAATAGAATAATTTTAGATGTATTTGGATAGATGTATGGGTATTGTTTTATCGCATGCCGCTTTGTCACCGCAGCCGAATCTCACGTCCAGAACACTGTTGTGTGCATCGGGCCTTGGGATTCTTTTTAAAATTTTGTAAAAAAACAGCACAAATTGGTTGGATTTTATTAAGTAAATAAATGTGTTTCATTATTTAAGAAATTATGATTAATCTATTTAAAATGAAGAAAACAGTGGATTTATGGTCCATGCCGAGATTTTACTAAATAGAACGTGAGATATTATAACAGATATAGAAACAGGAGTGCTTAGATGGGCTTAGAATGCGACTTTAAAGCCCTATCTTTCCACTCCATTTGTGCTTGCGACACATATGCCCCCCCCCCTCCCCAACACAAAACCTGGATGCGCTACTATTTGCATTTGCATGTTTTCCATTGAAGCTGGAAAATTGCAGGACATGTGCTAGAAGAGTAGTAAGTAAGTTATCAAATGTCTGCCGCCGTCTTTTCGATGTCCAATAACTCCACTTTTTATGCACACGATTAAATCTATAGGGAAGTTACTATGTTCGTCATACCGTTTGTAATGGATTGAAAAATGAAATGAATACCTTCACATAAAATTGAAAGTTATTTTGATTTTTGCATATCCGTTTGTCCGTTCGGCTCTCCGTCTGTCCGTCTGTTCTTCTGTCTGTCTGTATCCAGCTGTATCCAGCTCTCCTCACGATAACTTGAGAATGCGTGTACTTAGAGAGCTGAAATTATGCACAGAACATGGCCTTTTCAAAGTATTGTTAAATTTGAATGTGGGACAAATCGGGTTACTCTTTTTTCTTTCACTAATATTTTGACACTGCCTGAGAGCCCGTCGACGTGAAAAGATGAAATTCTGTGTAAATGAACTAAATCGGGTTGTCCGGTGATGTTGCATATAAAAATGTATGTTGTTTACGTATACTGTGAAAAGAATCAGTTCTAGACGTTTTTATTGCATTAAAAAATAATTCTGGATATAAATTCCTATGGAAATGGTTATAATAGTTTTTTCTGTTTTACGAACCGTTCCAGAAATAGGTGCGAAAAACCATTTTAACAATTAAATTTGCATAGAGGTGGAAGTGTGGTGTAACTATTCAAAATTATGCACACATCAGCATTCATTTAAAGTATCGTGAGATCTGGTTTTATACAAATTCTAGCCATCCCTTGTTTTTTTTTCAATTAAATGGTTTACCGAAGTCAAATGAAATAGGAAAACTCGCTGTCGAACGTCATGAATTTTCAATTTGCACAAACATAATTGCGCCAAGCACGAGGGTAATTTTTTCCAAACCTTGTAAATACGGAAATAATGGTTACATTATAATTGAATAGTAATCAGTAACATTGGAATTAATTATTAAATTATTGTCCGTCATTGTAATAATTAAGCAAAATTGATACCGGTAACCTACCAACGGAACCAAACAGCACTCATACAACAAACACCTCCGTTTTCGTTCTCTCTTTCATAGTCCTATACACTGCGCTTTGCGCAAAACTTGCGTTCTGAATAAAGGTGACGACCCAATGATTGCCCTGCGATGCTGATTTAATAACATAATGGACGCGATAATAGCTGTGTTGACAACTGCTGACAGTTGTACTCACATCTAATTATGAAGAATTTGGGTTTTGTTTCGTGTTTAATATATGTATTTTTGATAATAAAAGTGTGAAATGGATAGTTTTCAAGATATTGTGTATTTGGCAATTATTTTTCTGAACCTCGGTTTTGGGTTAGAAAATTATATTTAGATAGTAATATTTCAGGATATTTTCCAACGAAATTTCAAAAACCTTTAGAAGAATGGATAAAGAAACCTTTGATGTTTTGTGTAACCTTTTAAAATTAAAATTAATGAAGACATCCATACGAAGACTCATTTCTTCCAATAAATTTCTTTAGAAATTATGAACTAAAACGAGCGCGTGCTAGTGCAGGGAGTGCCCTAAAATGGTAGAATAAGTTAGGTTTATTTGCCAGTATAGGATTAAGTTTTAATTAATGTCTATTATCTTTTTTTAAAATAATTTCTAACTAATTATTGAAATTAAAAAGCGATTACTTAGGTACATCTTGTCAAGATTATGTGCACCAAGGTAGGTCGCAATGCACAACCCGAATCCTTTAAAAAAAAAATTGCCATCTTAATATTTGTTCTGGTTTACTGAAATCGATGATTCTGCTTGCCTATCCTGACCTTGCTCTTTATACTACGTAAATCACCTGTATACTAATGAAAAGGCACAACCTAACCTCACCGCGGACGCAGATGAAATTTTTACTGAACTTAATTTCCAGGAGGATTCTAATTATATACCTGGACTTCCAACAGCCCAAAGCATAATCTAACATCTGGATTACTATTATTAACTAATTCGGATGGCATAAAAGCAAATGTCAAACTTAAACTTTATCGGCAAAATTTTAACTTTGCTTGGCCATGAAAAAGTTTTCCGGCATTATCAAGTGATTTTATGAAGACTTCGGGTTGAATTTATTATCAAAAATAAAATTATTAAAAAAAAAAAAATTATCAAAATATTAACCGATTCCAACCAATTGTCCTGATTGAGATGTCCCTGGAAATAGTTGCTGGAAATTTACAAATTGGGGTTTTTGCTTATATGAAAATCCGCTCCTTGGTAGGTGAAACGAAGTTTGGTACAGTAAACGCCAAAACGACTTAGGCAGGAAGTTTTTTTTTAAATGAAAAAAAAAAGGAAGAAAAAAGTGAAAAGATAACTTTAGACGAAAGTACAAAACCAAAGTTTAAAGAAAAGCAGCTTACAAAAAAAAAGGAGGATGTGAAGTCAAGATACAAATCTGGAAAAATCGCGATTAGTGGTGAATAAAATCAGTTCAGCGGGAAGAGGAGTTAGGCGCAAACATTTCTAGATTTGTTTTTTCCAAGATAAGTAAACTTTCTTTGTCATTTTTATTAGCTACTGGACTTTAAATAAATTAAATATAATTTGTGAAGTTATGAATTTTGTTGTTGTGCGTGTACAATGTGTGAAACTAGAGTAGAAGCATAGTTACCAAGCAATAAACTTATAAAGTTGTAAAAAACCGTCCATTGCTTTATTTCCTGGCAACATAAAGTTTAGGGTCTCTCAAACCAAACGTAGCACCCAAAATTAAATTAACCCACCCTGTTCGTCGAACCTGAAACAAAAGGAAAAATTAGTTAAAAAGCTAAAAGAAAAAAATCTTACCAGCATTTGGAGATTGCTCAGATGCAAGGTTCCCATGATGACCTGAAATAAACAAAAAATGAATTAAAAGACGAAAAAAGGTTGAATTAAATTAAATAAAAGGTTTAAATACATATGAACGAATATTATTTCATGAGTAAAACATACAAAAATAAACAATAACAGCACTCTGCTTGCACAGTGGCAGGCAAACCACCATATAATGTATGCAAACAATAACAATGTAAAATTATGATAAATTTCATGTTTCATCATACGAAACAGTAAAATATACTTTACCTACCCATGCAAGGGCACACAATAAATTCTTTTTCAATAAATTTGTGGATAACTAAGATGAGAATTTTGCAAAATAAACTAACCTTGACATGTATAACAGGTATACACGGTATTGGAAAAGGTGAGGATTTTTATCTAAATTATACATAAAAGCAATAAAAATGAATACTGACCTGTGCACTGAGGAATAATTCCCATGATGAATGCTGATAAATAACACAAAGTATACAAATTATCACATAAAATTTCGACGACGAATCAAATGGCCGCATTCATTTCACGATTAGTTTGACGGCTCGCAGGCACTGACATATATAAGATAGACTGCCTGATTTTCTATTTCGTATGGGTCAAATATTGTTGGCAGGGGTATGACAGCTATCTTAATTTTAAGTTTTATTTTTGCTTTAATATTCATATTAAAAATTCAACAAATTACAGATGAATTCGAAATTATTTCTATTCTTGAAAAGTCGGCTCCTACAACATCAACTATTCTTTAAAGATGATTTTTAAAGAAATAAAATTAATCAATTTTTGTCTGCTTGTCCCTAAAAGTAGGTAGGTATTTCTATTCTATATATCCATTTGGAAAACCTCCGAATTATGGTAGATTTTGTATAGAACATATTATTTCAAGTTCAGCGGAGTAAAGTAATTAAACCGAAAAGTGAACTATAGAAAAGTGATCCCATAATAATGTCAAATAATATAAGCAATTTCAGTAGTGTCAGCAGTCCATTTCATATACATATGTCATTGGTTGCAGTTAAAGCTCGATTTTTACAATTCACCTTTACACCACTGAGTGCTAAAGAGGCACAAAGGTGTGAAAGGGACAACGATGAATATGAATGAAAATGAATTCTGAGAGGAAGTCATTGAAATGTAATAAAACATGACGAAGCGCTAAGGTATGGTAAGATTTAGAAAACTTATCATAATTGCAGAAATAAATATAAATTTCTATGTGAAAGTTATCAAAATTGCAGTTTGTAATTTGACTGACATAAATTGATACGAAATCGTACAGTGTTTTCAAATGTAGTCTAAAATTAAGAAATTCATTTCTTATGGATATGAAATCTGAATAAATTTTTCTATTTTCTATTTTCAAAGTTGCCAAATTGCTAACATATACTATGACATTCTTTTCACTTATTTGCAATCTTTCTTCATTACCATCAGCAATAGATCAAATTTTTAGCAGTCAAGGAACTTAGCGTGAAAGGCAGGGACCGTAAGTAATTGTTATTATTTTTTTGTAAGCGAAAAACTCTTTCATAAAGTTTTCTAGGAATTAGCGTAGTACAAAAGGAGTATATGTACAGCACTTAGATTAGCTTCCTATGCACGTTGAAATCAAGAAAGTTTCGATTTTAATATATAAATCCAGTCCTAACTGTTATTGTAAGACATAGATTTTATATTTAAATTTTAATTGTTAAAGAAAATACTTATATTATTTTACAGCGATATAAAATTCTTTATCAGAGTTTTGCATATTTCGTCTACTATACGAATTAAAAATGAATTTTATTTTTTTCCTCAAAAAATAAAACTGATAATTCAAGTTTTATACTCTCCTCGTCTTATAACAGTTAAAAATAAAACTCATAATTCGAGTTTTTTATTTTCCTCAGGAATGGATGTTTTCTATTTTTGTTGCCAAATATTTGTTACAATATAAAATTTGTGAATTTTTTAAAAAAAAAATTGTATAGCAACCGTACGAAGAAGTTGCGCGATTGGTCCTATTTTTGAGGCCATTCCCATTAACTCGTACACGAATTTGTCTGTCAATTTATTTATAGATTTCTTTTTTACTATTTTCGACACTCTCGTAGACCCACTTTACGTCATCATATCGAGCTGAAATTTGCAACACAGGTTCATGTCGCGTGACAATTGAATCTGTCAAAATTTGAACAGGAAATTTCCATGGAAAACCCGGAAAATCGGGAAAAATCATTCGAAAATTTGGTAAAAAATTTTGATTAATGATAAATCCGTTTCAGGAAAAATGCAGAGTTTTCCGAAAAATTTTTCCGGAATTTTCCGACTTTTCCGGAAAATTTTCCGGTAAAAAAGTTTTCTAAATTATGCAGGATCAAGTTCCCTATCCACTGGCAACATTAAGTTCTCTCCGATAATGGTGAAAACTTGCAGAAAAAATCGAGGAAAATTCATGTAAAACGCTTTTTCGGAGTTTTTCAGACCAAGGAAGCGTTTGAGCGTTTTGCAACCAAGACAAAGTTGTAGAGCGAAATGAGCTGCATAAAGTTGCTTTTGTGGAAAACTCCGTGGAAAGCCCGGAAAGCGGGAAAATCATCGGACAAATTTTCATCGATATGATTAGTGATAAATCTGTTTCAGGAAAAATGCAGAATTTTCTAATTTTTCCGCCAAAAAAGTTTTATAAGCTATGCGGAATCATTTTTTTCCGTCCTACTGGCATCAATACTTTCTCTTCAACAATCACGAAAAATCGAGGAAAATTCATGTAAATTTTTAAAAAAAATTCATAGTAATAGGAAAAGTCTGTGGAAAACATGGAAAATCGGGAAAATTCATGTTATATGTGATCAAGTTGGAATACAGCTAAAAAGCTCTGTTTAAAACATAAATTGAATTTCAGAAAACCGTTGCAGTACTTCAACGATTCGATACTCGACAAATTTTTGTTTTCGGATCGGCACCAAACATGATTTAAAAATTGTTTTAAAATATCTCCATGCAGCACGTAATAAAAATTTAGTTAACGTGAAAAAGACAGCAAATAAAATAAGTAAAAAACGAGTTTTCAAACAAAACTGAGGCCACGCCGCATGAAAATGTAGAAAATAAACTTTTCTTCACACACAGAGGTGGACTCAGACTTTATTCGGTGACAATCACCGATATATTTCAGTATGATCAATCAGAGGTAATAAGTGATTTGATTCATGAAGAGAAAGAATATTCAAGAGAAATGTCCCAATCAAAAAATCTGAATCCACCTCTGTGTGTGAAGGAAAGCTTATTTTCTACTTTTTCATGCGGCTTAGCCTCAAGTTTTGTTTGAAAACTCGTTTTTTACTTATTTGATTGAACTTAAATTTACATTTTTTTTAAAAACGCCGTATACAGTGAAAAACTAAAGCTATGTATGACAACATCAAGAAGGGGTTGCCGATTCCAATTTTCCTTTCCCTAAGAACCTTATTCGGACAGGTTTATTTCTTGAGGAAAAAAATAAAACTCATTTTTAACTATAAATTGCTGAGAAAAATGATAAACTCAAATTATGTGTTTTTTGAGAAAAAATAAAATAAATAAAACTCTTTTAAATGTTAAACCGCGAGAGAAATATAAAATTTAAGATAAGACTATTATTTACTCAGAAGAAAACAAAATTCTCTTTTTAACAATTTCATTAGAAGATAAAATATAAAATATCAATAACAAAATGTTAAAACCAGACTTTTAAATGTTTCTTATAACTCTTATAGGGGAGGGAAATAGGTGATACCCCAATAGTTTTATGCTTCGTGGTGGCTTTCTCAGATACATGCATTTTATTCAGAGATGTAACAAGGGTGGGGCAGCTGTTGCGGATCGATTGGTTCACCAACATGTGCCCCCTTATGTTGGAACATATTTGGAAAAAATGACAATATTATCGCATAATTTGGTGAATTAAAAAAAATTTGCCCATAAATCATTGTGAGTAATTGTTAATTCTAATAAAAACGCTGGAAAATTTTCATAACTGACTCTATGGTACCAATTTTAAATAGCCTAGGTATAGAAGAATCGAACCTTACATACTCTTTAGCTCGTAGTAATGAAGTAACAAAGTTACAGCTTATGACAGCTTGTAACACTGGAACTGATGGTAGTGATATAACTAAGAAATCTGGTCTTCTCAATTTCCTACTTCATGTTTCATTGATTGAAGTGATTCAAGTCTGGTCAACCCATTGTCGTGGGTTTGTGACGGCATGTACAAAATACTTTGAACTTGGCACGTCCTCAGGGGATTTGTAAAACTTAATTCACAGATTGTCGAAAAACGCAGTGATTTGTGAAAGATGCTAACACTAGTGCGCTTAGGATTAATTTGATTAAAAAAAATTTCTTCTTCAACTTACCGTTGGGATGTTTTGATGAACACAACTGGTTCCACCTTGAAGCGCCTGGTTGTAACATAGTCAAAACAAACTTCAAAAATTGTTGCACCTTTTGAAGCAGCTTTCAGAAAGGAACGAGAACGCAAATGCCAGGACTGATGCCGCTTCTCTTTTGGGAGTTATGATATCTTTCTCGTTGCTCAGTTTTCTTGGATCTTGAGCACATGCTCTAGTCAAGGTGAATAGCGTCCACACATACCTAAAAGCGTGAGGCCTCAACTTGCAGAATTGTTCTCAGAGACTAAAAGCGCTGCAGAATCATCTGATGGAAAATCGAGAAGTCATTTCGTAAAGTAGTGTAACTTATGGTGAACAGAAGAGTAAGAAGTTTGGTATTACAAAACAAACTCAGCATCACATACGGAACAAAGACGAAGATGACTGGCAAAAATTGCGAAGATGCCGGGCTTCCTTTTAAAGATAAGTTGCGTCGCGTAATACTCTCTTTACGTAATCTCATCAATCAGGAAGTCAAAACAAGATTCCAAAAGCTGCATGAGCTTGCAATCAGTTTCGAGTTCCTAATTCCAAGCAATCTTTTGGACCTCAAAATTGGCATCTATTCAAGCAAGGTAGATGCTGATGAAATCGACAATGATAAGTTTCCGCTGGAACGCACAAGATTAATTAAATTCATTGTAGTTTCTCCAACCTGAACATCTTAAATCACTAAAGACGGAAGGGCCCTTACAGCTTCTGTGCTTAATTTAAAAGTTGAGCCTGGCTGATACAGTCCCGAATATCGTCGTTATACTACAAATCTTCCTTACTGGGGCCATCCAGCGTCGCGACTTGCGAGAATACTTTCTCCAAATTGAAACTTATAAAGAATTATCTACGGTCAACAATGGGTGATTCCAGACTGAACAATCTTGCGATTTTGTCCATTGAACGAGATCTGATTGACTCAATGTATTTTAGGAGTGCGAACAACGAATCTACTAGTCAAAAAGTACGTAAAATAGATTTTTAAACATTATTAACTTTATCCTTTTAGCATAGCCTATGACAAAGTACAGATTATAGGTAATTAAAATTTTAGACTGCAGTTCCTGTGTTGAAATTTCCATGGCACGGTAATAATTGGGGCACGATTTTCACGGTCCGCCTTATACCCCAAAGGAAAGAACCTTAGAATATATAACAAACAGTAATGCTGATAAGCTAAATGAAGTGAAGCCGATCGATATTTGTGTTGGGTGGAAGTTTTTCAGTTTGGGAGGACAGTGCAGTTATAAAAAGCTAACAGAACCCATAAAGGCGCAGTGCCACAGTAAATTACTTCTAATAAGAGTGTAAATTTCTTCGCTTTGCCACTAATTCTTTTTCTGATTTTGTTTTTATACTGAATTTTATTTTCTTCTGTATTTCCTGCCCTTCATTATGAACTACCCCTTCGAGATATTATTGGCGGTTCTCGACTTCACCCATATACACGAATTTTGTACGATACCCGCGTTTTTTATAATATGTTCTGAGGAAACAACACTCTATGTATACAGGGTATTTCCGTCTAGGTGGTCCAAAGAGCAGGAGGTGATGGTACTACCTAGCCGAACAAAAAATTGTATGGCAGCACTGGCGTAACTAACGCCCCCGCAAACCCCGCCACGCGGGGGGGGGGGGGGGGCACAGTTTCTAGGGGCCCACGAAAGCCTATAAAATTATTAATTTCATATTTTCATATGAAGTGATCAAACTTGCAACCACATAAATTAGCAACGCTGGATTAATCAGCAGTTAGTCAGATTTACTCAATTAAAACTTTTTCTGGTTTCTCGAGGGAATTTTGGTCGCAACGATCTCCCAACACTGTTTATGCAAAATTGTTATTTCTTTCTTAATTCTTACTTTCGTCTTTTGTGTAAATGGGCGAAAAGAACTTGGCTATGTATTATTGTAGTGCAACTACAAATAAAGTTACAAGAAATCTGTGTTAAGAGCATTTGGAGACTTGGAGTGCTCTGAGTGGAATAAAGATACGCGACCGTAGTAGCATTAATCACACACTTAATTTACGAATTCACTTTTATAGAGGTCTAGGTCTCCTCTATCAATAAATACAAATTAATTTTTAAAAGCTAAGTGATCTATTCCTTTTGGAGCATTTTTTATACTTTTTGGTACATAGGGAAAAATTGTGGGAATTTACATAATAATCTGTCTGTGCGAAAAGTTCCAGTAATTCCCATTTTCGAGGGAATTTTTGTCGCAACAATCTCCCAACACTGAGTGAAGATGCAAAATTGTTACTTCTTTCTTAATTCTTACTTTCGTCTTCTGCATGAATCGGGAAAAGAACTTTGCTATGTGTTATTGTAGTGCAACTGAGACAACGTGTTGATTGTTGAAAACAAAAATCGAGTGAACACAAAAGCGTGGGAACATTTTATGAGAGTAAAATCTAAAAACTCCACCCTTTCTCAATTATTTACGAAAATCATTCATCTCACATCATGTGTAACTTACGAGAATTGGAAGAAAAATAAATCAATTCTGAAAGGCTTTTTTAATGAAGAAAACAAAAAAATAAAAGCTATACTTTCACGGATTCTAAATGTGATTCTAACACTAGCGAGATGTAATATACCTTGTCGTGGTCATGATGAAAAACCTTTTCCCATAACCGAGGGAATTTTTTAAGTATTATTGAGCTAGTTGCGGTTTACGATCCTCTACTTAAAGCTCATTTTGACAATGCCAAAAGCAAAACAAAATACTTGAGTCCTAAGATACAAAATGAATTCATACCTCTTCTTTCGAATTCGGTCAGAAGATCTATTATCCAAAACATTTCAATTTGTTTCTATTTTGGTGGATACATCTCAGGACATAAGCAAAGTCGATTAGTTACGTATAGTGATTCGATATGTTAGCACAGACACGGGAAAATCAGTATCTATTAAGGAATCTTTTATTGGGTTCTACGACCTAGAAGATCAAAGTGGAACAGCTTTTGAAAGCGAAATTATTAAAATACTCGAAAGTAATCAGCTGGATCTGAAAAAGTATCGTGGCCAGGGTTTTGATGGTGCGTCTAATATAAGTGGCAAGTACAATGGTCTACAAGCTCGTATAAAAGATAGAGTGCCAACCGCCGTTTATGTACATTGCGCGGCACACAATTTGAATTTGGTACTGATTGACTCCATTTGTGGCATTGCAGAAATCAGAAGTTTTTATATATTTACTGTGCAGACCATTTATGTGTTTTTTAGTGAAAGTTTACCACGGTGGCAGAAATGGAATAGTGCTTTGGATAATTCTACAACCAAACGAATGTTAAAAAAAACTTTGTCCGACCAGGTGGTCTTCACGTTTTGACAGTTTGTTTGCTTTGGGAAACGGATTTGTACAAGTGATGATTTGTCTTGAAAATACCGTCCTAGTTTTAAATAAATCTATAGAAAAGACGGAGGTCATTGCAATAAAAAACAAATGAATTCATTTGAATTTATAATTACCCTTGTGTTCCAAAGCAAAATACTCCGTGCAATCTATATTGTTTCTAAATATTTACAAGATCCAGCCATAGATATATTGACAGCCACCTCAATGCTGCAGCAAACTTAGAAAAACATGATGGAGCTCAGGCAGGATTTCCAGACAATTTTAAAAGATGCTAAAGAAATCGCCACACCTTGGAAAGTAAATCCGGCTTTAAAAAAATCACGCCAGCGCCATGTGAGGAAGTTTTTTGATAAGTTGGCTATAGATGAAGGTATACAGAATTCGGGAGAAAAATTCCGAATATTTGTTTTTAACCGTTGTCTGGATATCATAATTCAACAATTGACAGTGCGCTATGAAAGTATGAATAGCTTGACGGAAAGATTTTCGCTGTTTCAACCCCTAGTTCTCAGCGGCTTAACAGATAATGAAATTGTCGAAAAAGTAAGTCGCCCCTGCGAGTATTATTCAGAAGATTTGTCGCCTACTTTTCCTCAACAAGTTTTGAGTTTTCGATCCGTGATGCTGGAAAGAACTCGAGAAATTTCAACTATTAGAGAACAAGCTCCACTCTTAATTGTAGATAGCTCTGCTATAACAAGTAGTGTCCCGGATCTGTGTACAGCTCTATCTCACATTTCCAGTCAGTACAGCAACACCAGAACGTTCATTCAGTAAGCAAAAACTTATAAAGACTTACCTTCGTAGTCACAGATGCGGCTGAATTCTCTGGCGATACTGAGCATCGAAAATGAAGAAAGTCGGAATAATAATATTGACAGTGTCATGGACGAATTCTTGTCATCAAAATATCGGCGTTTCGGAAAGTTGTGAAGAAGGTAAGTTTTACTCATTGGTCATAAACTTATCAATGTAGAAAAAAAAATTAAAAAAATGAGCCGGGGGCCTAGTAGGACTTATTTGCGGGTTGGCCCAATCATCCTTAATTACGCCACTGTATGGCAGGGAGAGGGGGCGTCCACATCAACCGATTGGGAAATACAGGGTGATTAAGAAACAATGCTAGTATCTTAAAAAGTACAGGGTGGACGGTCGCATTCAACAGCTTGTGACTTTGAGACCTTTCCAACGACTATTCAACCAGTCCCTCTCAGGAGTTCTGGTGGTCTAAAGTAATAATTTCGGATTTTTGTACCATTTTTTTTAACTTTGACATTTTTTTTTATAAAAAGGTGGTTAACGTAATTTTTTTTATAATAACTGTACATTCTCATTGTACACTCTCCTCCTCTAATATCGGTATGACCTGAATAGGTTATGAGCTAATAACTCTACATACAGCTTGTAGGGTGTCAAGGTCATATAAAGATGAGAGTCAACAGTTTCCAGATTTTATGAAAAAATTTATATTAACCAACTTTTTCTAAAACAAAAATTGTTAAAGTCAAAAAAATGGTACGAAATTCGAAATTCTTACTTTAGACCAAGAGAACTCGTGACAGGAGAAACGGTTGATCTCGACCCCCCCCCCCCCTCATTGCCGTACAATTTTTTGTTCTTCTGGGTGAGTACTATCATCTATTGCTCTATGAACCATCTAGATGGAAATACCCTGTATATGTATTTCAAACGGAGGCAAATTTTGAAGCAGGGCTCTAGTTTTCGTGTTATGTTCTTAGTATTTAGAGCATTTTATTTTTTAACAATAACGACACCGATTATATATATTGTTCTTCTGCGCCTTATGATAAATGCGGCCCGGTTAATCAATCAACGCACTTACGCACGCATCGCTTCACTGTAACATGTGCTCGCATTTGCTTCGCGTACATACTAATTTTTAAAGAAATTTAATTTCTACGCATTTTGCTCGTTCTTGCTTGTAAATACGAACACACATGTCACCTTTGTTGCAAATGTGCATTTGACTCGAAGCATGAGTACAGGGTCTAAAACATATTCCCTTCCATTTGCCACACATACACATTTACTTAAAAACAATTGAGTTCAAACAGATGTTTTTACGTTTGTTTGCTCAGTTTATACCCACCTTTACAAACCAATCCCTAGATAAATTGCGCCCAGTCTCCTTTGGCAAAGTTTAGCTCACCCATTCATTACGTAATCAAATTTAAAAGCAAAAACAAACAAGTCTTCCGAAATTCTTTCAGGCCATTCAACTCTTAATGCTAAATTGTCCATGAAGGTTCTTTCCTCACAATATTAAAGTATTTAAGTATGCAATTTTCATACACAAATTCTTCGAAACAAACTCACTTTCGGAATAGATTGAGTTCTACGCAAGAAGAAAAAAATCATTTTCAATGAGTGATGCTAGTAAGACGTTCAACGGACTTGGACATATGGTAACCTTTGGCCATATGCGATTTGTTACTCTTGACCGGAAAAGTACGATGTAGTATGGCTGGTCAAGTTGAAAATAAATTAGATCTGTCAGGTTGATGTTGACAAAGTATCTTGAAAGAATTCAATTTGTTGTCCCAAATATTATCACTCAAAGTTTTCGTTATACACACACAC
Source organism: Dioctria linearis (assembly GCA_963930735.1). NCBI lineage: Eukaryota > Metazoa > Arthropoda > Insecta > Diptera > Asilidae > Dioctria > Dioctria linearis. The sequence continues at coordinate 302,049,420 of OZ005740.1, read as the reverse complement.
ATAAATGCATATACATGTGTAGTATTTATATATACTTATGTACGCTTTGCCCTAAATTTTAGGTCGCCGCCACAAAGTCTCCTTTAACTATTGACAGTGGTGTATTGCCCTCCACGGACGTCTATGCCCATTCCGGCGCGCCCTTTAAACTGTTTCCATTCCCATTATGGGGGTTTATCCTCGCACAAATGTTGGGGAAGTTGACTTCCTAATTTATTGTTTGATCATGACTTGTAATTCCATCCATTTCTTTAAATTACGTGCTCCTGATGGGTTGTCATTAGGGCAACAACATAGAAAGCACATGGAGGGAATGACAAGACACCACCACCATAGTGCCGTCAACGAAGTAGCAAACGTCAACGGAAAATACTGTAACAGTTGACAGGCGCTCCATTCACGTCCTTCATATCATAGTAGAGGTACCTAACTCATACTCAGTCGTCAATCCAGTAGAAAACAGTTTATGCGATATCTCCACTCCAATTTCAGTTGATGATTATATCTTTGGGGTGGGACATGGGACCAAAAATTGTTCGTAAAGGTCGTTCGAAGTGTGCTTAGGCGGATATTGGTTGTACTTTCATCCGGGGGCATTTATGCAAATAGAGATGACAGAAACAATTGAAAATTGCTGCATTATGATCTAGAAAATGAGATTTAATTAATTTTTCTGATTTTTATCATTGCACTGAGAACGGTTTTTTGTGCTATTTGGTGCGATTGACATTTTGATGGGAATAGTATAGAGGGAATAAAAATGTTATCAAATTATTTATTTGTTTCCAGTTACCTTTTTGTTTGGTCTGCTCTAAATTAGGTAAAATTTCGAATGATAATTCTGAAAACTGCAAAAATCTAGAAATTTTTTCTATTGTTTTTAGGGCTCCGTACCCAAAGGTAAATACGGGAACCTTACATGTACTACTAATCCTCCGATGTCCGTCCGACTGTCCGTCTCTTTGTCTGTCACCGGCCTGTATCTCATTAACAGTAATAGGTAGGCAGGTAGACTCTTCTCATTCATTATTATCATAAGTAGTACACTAGTACTAGTTAGTATACCATGGTACGGAATCCTTCATGTGCTAGTCCGACTCGCCCTTGTCCGCTTATTTTGTTACAATCAACTTACCTTATAAATATAACTAGTAAGTGTAACACAATTTGATTCATAAATCCAAAAGGGCATTAAGAAAGCTGACATACTATTTCAAGGTCATGTGAAACAAAATTCTCACTAATTTCGTTAGTTTCCAATATGAGAGGGCTTTCTAGTTAAATAAAGAGCCTGCAAAGGCCAAACAAGGCAACGGTATAGGAAACATGAAACTGTGACAGATTGCATGGCATTTATGTATATCTTTTTAGTAAGATGGTTTAGAAGGAAAACTATAGCAGGAGTATTAAACTTCGCTTATTTTAATATAGACAAGCATATTAATAGTATTTCGTGAATAATTATTCTCTGTTGAGAATATCCCCACCTGGCAGATACCCTAGATACCCTAGTGTTGACCACGGCCTTCTCCTTCATAAATTAGCAACCTACCTACCTACCTTGGCTAGGGCGTATATAAGTGGTCGTTCCCAGCAGGTTAAAGTTGGTAATGAATTCTCAAATGCCTTGCCCATACTCTGTGGTTTTCCACAGGGTTCTGTGATTGGCCCATTATTATTTAGTCTCTTTAATAATGACCTTCGTTTGGTAGTGGAGGATGTGAAGGTAGGTACACATGTATGCCGATGATGTACAGATTTATCTAAGCAGGCCTTTTGGTCTGCTTGAGGATTGCATTGAGCGTCTCAACTCTGATCTATGTCGAATACACAGCTGGTCGATTCTCAATGGACTTCTACTTAATCCTACAAAATCACAGTGCATGGCGTTCTATAACAGCGCCAGAAGGGCTACCAATTTAGGAATTGTTCTGAACTGTAACATGATGTGCTGCGACAACGTTAGTTCGATTCTCAATAAGGTGTATGCTGGGTTGAGAAGGTTATGGCTCTCGGCGAGTATTCTGAGCACTAATATGGGGCTAAAATTAGTGATTACACATTTGCAAGTCATATTTTTCCTAGCTTGTAGTGTAGGCGTAAGATAGGCGTGGCTTTAAACGATTGCGTACGTATTGTTTATGGCCTGCGAAGGTTTGACCATGTTTCTCCGTTTGTTAACACGTTACTTGGTTGCTCGCTGAGTACACATCTTAAGCGGAGAATAATTCTTCTTCTATTCAAAATATTAAAGAGCAACCAACCAGAATATATTTGTGAATCTTTCCAGCTGTCTTCTTCGCCACGTACTCATAATATTGTAATTCCGCGCTTCAGTAAATTAGTTATGGAACGTTCTTTCCCTGTTCTGGCTGCCCGTCTTTGGAATAGTCTACCTGTAAACGTTCAGAGGGCCTAAACTGTCGATGCATTTAAGACTATCTTTAAAGCTCACATTTAACGTCGATTTTCTTCCAATATTACGGAAAATATTTGATATTTCTTGGATAGTTTCCTGTCGCGCGGTGAGTACAACTTTGTAAATTATTGTTTTCTAGCTATTTTTAACTTGTTTTGTTTTTTAGCTTTTAGTTTTCTCTTTAGTGTTTTTCTTTTATTTCTTAGCTTTTTATATATATTTATTTATTTATATTTATTTTTCTGGCTTTGATTTTATTCATATTTAACTAATTCATGATTTTTTGTTTGTTTTTTTTTTGTAATTATTTAAATTTTTTTTTGTTCCTTTGTGCTTAACTTAATTTTGTATTCTTACCTTGTTACTACTGTACTATTAAAAGATTGTAATCTTGTGTACATATGCCATAGCTAAATATATTATTATTATTATTATTACCCTCAGCACTTTTCTGCAAAGAACAATTAAAGTTTGAGGTGTGAATAAAGTCAACATTTTATCTGCTCAGTGAGTACTTAATCCTAATCACTCATAACCACTTATACTCACTCATACAATACCTTCGCGGATCCACTGTCAATTCATGCGTCCATACAGGAGTATATACATACATGCTTCATACCAATGTAGGGTATGGACGTACCAGTGCCATTTGATGATCGACAACAGATCCACGGATAGTGTTCACGATCTCATATCAATTACATACCCAAATTCACTATTAATTAATTAAGACACAAATAGAACATACATTCACGACATAAATCTAACTTAGGATACATGCAGACATACTGCACCCATACTGCACCCGCCTTATTAATATTCTAAACACTTGAAAATAACGTCTTTAATTAAAATCGAACTCTTTTAACTTTTACAATCCTTGCTCTCTCATCCATTCCTTTACATTATTTTATTTTTCCATGAACCCCATACTGAAATATATTACCTTTTCCTGGGATTTCAATAAGGAGCGGATAAGAGAGGGATGTTTCTGTACTGCAGTCCTGCTAGTAAATATGCTTACCCTTAATAAACCCTCATGAAATTCAGTCAAAAAGATGTTCAACTTCCCGGTGTTTGTTCACTCATAGACTAATTTTTTCTTTTAATTAAATGATAGAAAAGGTGAGTAATTAGCTAAGATGCGATTCAATTCCATATTTGTCATAACTGCCTGTCACGATCAAAAAGGACCTTTTCGCAATTTTGTCTTCTTCTTTTCTGTCAGAGTTGATACCCGTACTCGGTCCCAGCCAGGTTAAAATCGCGTAGTCAAGTTCTAGTGTAGCACATCCACCGTGTGGCATTCTGCGCGTGCTGCTGCTAGCTTTCATGTAGCATACTGCTGCATGCAGTATGCCACGACCATAACAAATGTTCATAAAATCCGCACTAAAAATGCTGAATACGTTGATGATAGTATAGCCGCTGTTCCTGAAAATGAAATTGATAACATCTTAACTAAATTCAATACACTGCATAACAGCATCAATTTCACGTCTGAGTTGAAAGAAGGGAAAATATCCCTTAGTTAGATATGAAGTTGTTTCACAATAATGACGGCACAATGTCCACTGATTGGAACTATAAGACTTGTTCCTCAAATAGGATTTTTAAGTACCTCTCGTTTCCTCCACACTCATTGAAAATGAATGTTCTAAAAGGACTTAAAAATCGAGTTCTCAGCTTATGTCATCCAAGTTTTCATTACAAGACTGCAGATATCGTGAATAGAATTGCATGTCAAAGCAACTATCCCGCACACATATCTTCAAAAACAGGTATCGATCAGGACTTATTTAGCTTTAAACATCTTATAAAAAAGGATGCACATCTTTCAACAATGAAATTCATTACATTTAAATTGGGTGTTCCAGAACACTTGTTTCATAAATTGCTATCTGCTGACGTTTGGCCAGCTGGTGTTATTATCAGAAATTTTCACTATTTGTCAAAAAACTTGAGGTAACCAGACCCGCCAGCTCAACAATATGCAACGAGAACATCGTGTAATCGAGCATAGATCCGCAAATTAATGCCATATCTTGTCGATCTAAGGATTTAAACTTCTCTATATTCTACTGCAATATGAATGGGTTATTACTTAACTCTTAACTCTTTCACCTTTCTGCGCTTGAACATGTCTACGACATTATAGTGTTAACTGAAACATGGCTTTGCTTCGGAATTTTTACGAGTGAATTATTTGATGAGTCTGTGCACATAGTCTATAGAAGAGACAGGTATGACGCCCTTAATAATCGCGCGTGGGGTAGTGGTATCATAATTGCTGTAAAGTCTACTTTTAATAGCCAGCTGATTTCATTACATTTATCAGTTGAATAGTTATAGGTCTTAGTGATCATGGGCTCAATAAAGGCTTACATCTGTGTCAGCTATATTCCTCCGTCTAGTCCTATTGACGTATGTATATAAAAGCCATATTGATGCATTAAATGAGATGTGCTGAAATTGTCATGAATCGTGAATAGTTTGCGCTTTAGGAGACTTTAACTTGAGTCAGATTGCGTACAAGTGGATGGAGGAGGCGAAATGTTTGCTATAACTGCGATTGTAACTTCGGATTTAGAGGCTTACTTTATGGATTCAGTCCTATCGCTTAATTTAGTGCAAATTAATAATATCGCAAATTTTTTTGGTATATTTAATTTTTATTGATAATAATGTACATGCGGTAGTTTCAGAGGACCAACCTTTAGCTCGCACCGATTTACATCCTAAACCAGTATGTGTGGATTTCTATATTTATTCTTTTGCACCAGTTAGCAATGAAAATAACATATGATGGCGATGTGAAGCTATCCATTTCATATACCTTTTTAGATAGTTCGTCAGCCGATTTTACTGTGGGTTGGGCAATGTGGCCAGAGACGCAGGATGGTCGCTCTTTAGATTTTCGATAGCATAATGCTGATTGCATTTCCGCTTCAATTCCAGCCACCTGACTATATAGAGCCTTGGTGGACGCTTGACTGTACTCTGGCTGCGACTACCGCAAAATATATTCTTGCATGTAATGAATATCAAACTGGCCTTGTCAGCTCGTTCTTCTATGTTAGTCTTCTAGTTCAGCTTGAAATTAAGTATGACTCGCAGATATTTTGGTTCATTTGAGTGTAAGATTCTTTACCCCAACCAATGGAATGCTTCTGCCGTTTCCTATTTTGAGTAATTTACTCGAGTGGCTATCTCTTCAAGAAAAGACGATAATATCTTCATATAATATTTTTATTCAATAATTATAACGAATTTGTGGATTGAATACATTGATATATGATTGTGTAGTCAGGCGCTTATACAGGGTCATGGTGCCTCCCTCTCCAAAGCACCACCTAATCCTCACGGTGAATTGCATATGGCGCGGGACTGTAGAGTGAGTTGTGAAAGTTTAACAGGACGATTTTCGTATGGTACGGACGCAATGTGTAGCTGACTCCGGCGTTTAAGGCCTGAATTACAATTACGACTGATCTGTCGACTGTGAATTGATTTTCAGTCGAAGTCGTGGCTGCGGCGAAATTTGTAATTAAATTAAAGCTTCAACTACTTTAAGAAACAACAAGTGCCGACTACTGTGATTGAACTGAAGTTAGCCGCAGCCGACACCAACTTTGCTCTTTCAGCAAAGTTTAGTTTCAGGCCAGGCGGAGTCGAAGTCCAAGTCGCCATTGTATCTTGCCCCATCCATTTAACACGTGGGCAAAGTCGTAGTCGACTGATCAGTCGTAAATGTAATTCACGCCTAATGCTGCTGCTGTAACGCACTTTTCCAATCTGCGGCGACAGCTAACGCTGGGTTGGGCGTTTGTCTATCTTCTTATGAGGAGTAATACTGGAGTCTGAAGTGCACAGAGAAAAATATATTGGAATTTACTACTTTTTAGATGGTAAAAAAGTTACACTCTTTTCCTTAATTTTACATAACCCTGGAGTAAATTACTTATAAAATGCATGTAATATTAAAGAGATCAGGGAATCTTAAGTCGAAATAATTTAAAGTAATATAATTAAGTTTACATTAAATATAAATCACGTAATTTTGTCCACACTTTCAGATGCTGTGCACATTTATACCGTAAATTCAGTAAATTTTATAAATAAAAAGATTTCTCTTTTGGATTTTTTACCGGGTTAAACTTAATTTTGTTGAAGAAAGAATTTTTTGGGATTCTCCGGTATATAGCAAAAGCTAAAAAATGTTCTAATTTGTTATTTCATCACACAACTCATTAATTTTTGGTGACAAGTTTCAAGTTTTGGTTTGACTCATCAACAGGTCCCAAATAGCGAAATTGGGTGATTTGAAAAACAAATGAAAAAATGAAAAAATGAAGAAAGAAATGAAAAGTTTGAGAAAAATAGAAAAAACAATTTTTTTATTTATTAAAAAAATGTAAAAATTTTTTTAAAGAAGCATATTCTTGAACAAAAGTAAATTTTATATATATTTCAAGTTTAAGAAGCGACGACATTCAATATAAACGTGAAGTGAGAGAGAAAGGTTTATTCATGCAGTCACTTTTGTGTCGAGCGGCAATGTTTTTACAGGCCTATAAGTTGGCTAATCGCATACTAGGAGAAATAACAACATGTGCGATTTCAAGACAGCTATAGCATAAGATATGTCCTAAATTTACAGAAATTCTGCTAAGAATCGCAACGTGCAAGCTCCACACAAATGCTTCTGAAGAAGTTGAGAGTGTTCAAAACCTGCTGTGTAAATGCTCCAACCCTGCCAAGCGTAGGAGGAATACGCTTGGTAGCTACTGTTTTTGCGAATTGCGGAAATTGGCAGACAAGGATCTGCGGAAGGCTATAATTTTCGTTATAAATCCGTCAATTTGCGCATTAAAGAGGGAAAATTACATGTTTAAAACTTATTTTCTGACACTATTCCAAGTGCAATTTTATTTGTGAGTCAATATATTTGCGCATTAAAGAGAGAGAATTACGTATTTGAAACTTTTTTCTTACACTATTTAACATGGCAAATTTACATAATTTTTTGGTATATCCGATTACTGATCATTTGGGAATATTGCATATCGCAACTTACTTTACTATTTTGAATGTAGGCAAAACAAATGCCTACATTCAAGGCAGTAATTTTTTCTCTCAGTGTGGGTATAATAGTCATTCGCTCGTAGCTCTTCGTTTTTGAAACGGTTATGATTTTTTTTATAATTTTCTTGTGTTTTATATAGTGTCGAAAAGTCATCTATCATGCCTATCACAATTTTGGAATATGTACTACACATTTATTTTAGTGTTTGATTGTTTAGAAGAAGGCACGTAATGCTTAGCAGCGCAGTTATGAACATGCTTTTATATTTTTGTTGCGTCGATTACTCCTATGAAAAAGCACACGACTGCGAAATTCGAAAGTGTTATTGTTTCTAAGAAGTTGGTGAACGATCATATGTTTTTTAACTATCTGATTTTCCGACATAAAATCGATGACAGGACAACTTGGTGGGGAGTTCGCAATAGAAGCATATAAACTGACCTAAGGAATTTTTGTTTAGCGTTCTTCCAGTAGAAACCTAGCTCCACGTAATCATCAACGTTCGATAAGAAAGCAAGATCATTTAAGTTCCCATCAAAAGAAATAGTTAGTAACATATCATGCTCTTCTACTCCTGTTCCTTTGAATGTGACTAATGGTGCAAGCTCTCAATCTAAGTCATTTACTTCACCCGTGACAGAGTCAGTTGCGTCAGCTTCTATTTCTACAATCTCTGCACGAGAAGGCATATCTGGTTATGCGTCCTTAATATCCACCACGAGATCTACATTGATGTGGATAATTTTATCGATAAGCTTTCCAAATCAAACCGATAATTGGATTTTGTGATAAGACATAAATATGATTAAAAAAATAATTTTAAAAGCTACTTCTTCCTACCCCTCGAACATGCTGGTAGCGATACGAACCTGTGTGCAGAAGTGGTATGATTTACAACGTTAATTTTTTGCTTTTTCGTGTATTTCCTTCAAATGGATTTTACGAACTTTGTTTTATCGCCTGTTCTAACGTTAAATTTTCTTCTGATAGATATTTTTCTCTCATTCTATCACATGCACATGACACTCCAATAATAATTTTATCTCTGGCTCCCTTATATTACTCTTTTCATAACACTGACCTTTGAAATAAATACATTCGCGAATTTTTCCTGGATCATATCCTGTTTTTTTTTATTTTAATTGTTGAGTCCGAACGAGCTCAAGATTTCTTTTGTGTGTGGTCCGGTAGGTTTCTAACATGAATTCTGTGATATGCTATTGATGGTAAGGTCCAATATTCGCTACATTCGAAGCTACATATAGTTCCTAGAAACATTTGGATCATTGGCGTTGGATTCGTCGAACTCAAAGGTCAAGTTAAGGATCTCAAACATTTTCGATTATATGTATATCAAACCCATTAGGATGCTCATGCTACAAAAATTATAAATTATGTATTATCAAAAACAGTGGATTTGGTCAAAGAAAAGGTATTTGAAAGGTAGAAAAAGGTCCCCATAGTCAGAGATATCATCCAAAAACATGGGCAAAGTTTGGGCAGATTGAAGGCAGATGGTAGGCAATCGTATGGAATTCTTAACACAAATACAGGTGTAAACCTAATCCAGATTCAATCTCTACATCTCTATGGTTAATATCTCAATAAAATCGATGGAGAAATATACCTATATTTCTAACGTTTGCATAAATTATGCTATGTTTACAAACTAAACCGTAAAAACTTGTGTAGAAATAAAGTTATAGAAGGGCAACAGAGATACACGCACAAATATATAAGGTATCTTCCGGAATCTTATCACAAGTCAAAATCATATCCCACAAGGGCAAAATACCCTCGTTAGGTATTCATCCACAAAAAAAAAAAAAAAAAAAAAAAACTGCGCGTATAAAGTTCGCTATGTTACAGTACGTCCTATACGTGGCACATCCTTTCCGCCCCCGTTTTTATCGTTGAGCGAACTATATACTATTCTCGATATTTATTGCTCGATTTGATTGTATGTACCATCGCCCTTTGCACCGGAGCCTAGAGGGGGAGGAGAGGTATAGTCCTTTATAGGTTTTCCGATTTACAAAGCTGTAACTCTTACTTTTTATGAATACGTGTATGTAGATGTGCTTGTGAATTTTGGTAGTGGAGTTAAACAGAGGCTAAAAGAGCCTACCACCTATGTAAATCTCTAAACTGTAAACAAAAACGTTTTCTTCCATATTCCTAAAATGGGTAATACAGGATGATACAGGGTGAACTCACTGAAGACTATGATGTTTTTTTGCCTTTTACATGAATAAGCATCTTGGGTTCGATTGTAAGTAGGTCTGAATATCTTTTGCGTTCTGAATATATCTCTTGATACATACCTCGAAATGTCAGATTGCATACGTTAGAAGCAGTCTTCATATAGAACGTATAATAGCCATACATATTTGTATTTTTGTTTTTATATGTGTTTACTGTCAGTTGAGTTCTGAATCGAAGAAAATTATGCATGCGAGAAGAAAACCATTCAGCAGGATGTGAAACAAAGATGTACCCGCAATAAGAGAATTTTATCTCAAATTCAGTGACAACAAGCAGAAGATTTTTTTTTATGAAAATTAATTCAAAAGCAGGAAAATTGATTGAAGTTGCGAAAGAAAACGTATTTCCTTCCAACCCCTCAGCTTCAAGGTTGAATTGAAATCACTTTAAAGGGTTGTCACTTGAAATTATTCTCAATTTTTGAAAATTTGTTAGTTGATAATTCAGAATTCTGTTATTTTTATTATTACCTAAAGCAGGAAATTTTGTGCTAAATAGTTCATTCTAATATTACACCAACCTAGTGTTACACAGTATTATGGTTCCTGGATGGAACCACTAAAAATGTTGTGTAAGTAGTGTGAATCATACGCAAGGTTCTTGATTGAACTATAAACTCTTTCGCAGGGACACCTTACACCATATGCTTGTATAATAAGCTGATGAAAACCCTTTATTGTCTGACAATACTGTGCTTGCAGCACGTGCATAACGGAACAGTTTATATAGAACCGTTCACTAGCCACATGTACAATATTATTTATCTTTGGTGGATTGTGTTAGTGTAGCGGTAAATATTAAATTCAGAACAATGATAAATAGATTTAAATTCGATTTAATAAGACATTTGTAGTTGTTCTTAAGCACGCTAATTTACAAATAGCCACTTAATTGTTCTGTAAATCAAAGCACTAATAAAAATATAAAATTAAAGCAAACAAAGAACAACTCGCATATATATTCTAGCTAATCCAAGTTGGGAAGTGTAACAATCACTGTCTTGAATTTGTTCTGTACGAGGCAAATTTACGTTATAAATAAAATTATTATTATTAATGAAAATGTTATTAAATTTAAGATAACTAATTTCAGTCACTTTATTAAATATTAACTCACTTGATACAATTATTTTGCCTCCATCTAAAATTGAATATAAACTTACTCTTACCATGGGTAGATTGTAAGACGATTTTACAATTTTTACAAGTTGCCAAAAAAATTGAATAAAAACCCTGTATGGTAATTTTGATACGATTTTGACTGGTTGAACTCGAAAAACTTAAGAGAGCGTTCCATTGAAATGCTTGGCCTTATATACATAGGGTCTGAACCGCCATTTGTGTTGTGTGGAGCCCGCAACAATAATGCAAATAACTTAAAATATTTTATCTTTCATAATAATGTAATTAATATTATTCGATGCGGAATATTGACATCTATATTTTCCAATCAAAAAATTTCCTTCATTTATTAAATTCATCAATTTAAGATAAAAGTTCCAAATTGTCCTATAATATGGCGTAGGTAATTAAATTCTTGTCATCCATGTTGAGAGAATTTTAATGTGGAACGTATTTTTTAACTATCTCGCTTCCACTTGCTATATGTTTTCTTCTCATTAGTTAAATGAGAAATTATAAATTATTAAATATCTTTTAACTGAGATACTTTAGTTAAAAAGGATATCCCAATGTCGTATGCAATATGTTGGCAGTACATGAAGTTTGACAGTTGCGCGATGTTTGTAAATTCGTTTCGCGGTTTCGCGGTCGCGATAATTTTCTGCGTGTTTTTCAGGAAAGATGTGTTGTTACGACCTAAGTGAGTTATAGTCATTACTCAGTGTATATCTCTGTTTATGTTGTAAGAAATCTCGTTTTTATAGTGATTTCGTGGGCGTAACTTGTCTTCAGGTGAAATTTTCATTTGTTGATTTGCGCGGAAAATCATCACGGGAAGTTGTTTTTGTATAAAAAAACCAATTACTCCAATTTTTTGCGATTTACAGTCTTTCATAAACTCGATTTTTGAGTAAATTGTTTTTCCTTATGACAACTGTCAAAGGTGAAAATTAATGTGCAATTTTCATTCAAATAGTTCGCGGAAAAGCGTTTTATAATAGTTAATATGTTCTATAACTACATTTTAATGATTAGTGTAAATTTCATTAATGTGTCTTATTCTACAAGTAGTTCATTAGTAACTCAATTAATTTAATTTATGTTTTCTTTTTATATCTGGATATGTGTATGTGGGTACTTGTGTGCTTTTGCTCCGTGGGTGGAACTTGTATGCCAGTCGATTTTCCTGGCTTGTACTTAAGTTAAGTAGGTATTTTACATTTGTTTGGTTTGTAGTAATTCTTTATATTTTTTTTTCAGCATTGTCCGGTGCTGAACACCTAGTCTATGTGTTAAAATTGCTTATTTGAAAGGAGAAACCAAAGAAATTGATTGACTAGCGCCTAAAATTAGAAATGAAATTTTATATTCTGGAGCTTCCCCAATTCCTATGGATTTTGCATTTTTGATTCTGTTTCGTGGCGAATAGTTAAAACATGCACATAGGTCAAGGTGGCATTTTTTGCCAATGCTTAGTAGGAGAATCTGTAAAATCCGAAAAGAAACTATATAAATGGTAGAAAAAGCGAGAGAGCGTGTCGAGGTGGGATTCAAGCCAAAAACCTCACTTTCTAGGGTTTAAAATGACAACAAAACATGTGCGTATATATAATGAAAGCTTAGTGAACTATTAATATTATTAGGTGACATTTAATCGTTCTTTTCTCTACTGCTCCAATCAATTGCTCCTTCTATTTATTGTCCTGCACCAGAGTGGCTTCGGACGCCGCTTCGATCCAAATCGGGCAGTTGTATTTACTCCACTTCAATACCCTGACCCGGAACGCTCCGATGTACCATCTTTTCCTATTGGGTTCCGGTGCTAAATTGTTTATGTAGCACTGACGGCTATTTCGAAATACTTATAAATTTATTATATATATAAGTATTTTATAATAGTTTGAAACAAACCTTTTAGAGGTCTTTTCAAGAAATTTAGATTCCGAAGCAATTTAAAGGTGGAAGAATTTTGTAAAGATGTTCAAAAATTAAATTATTAACACATGTAATACCCTGTGGTTGCGACACTTGAACTGAGCAAAGGATCTCTCCTTTATTAAACTCGAAAGCTGTATTTTACTTTTATAAAAATTGTATGAAACGTAGGAGCTACTTACTTGATATTAAACACTTTAATAAAACTATTCTTCACATATACCAATTAACCTGTATGAAAATAATATTAAGTATATGGAATGTACTTTTAGATTTCCGATTCTAGTAGGGTTTCGTAACATAGCTTTTAATAAAATGTGGATTTAAGGAACATGGAAGAAGGTGAATATGATTGTTTATTCCGAAGAAGAGTAGAACAAAATTTGCATAATATTACAGAAAGGTAATCCAATCTCTCCAAGATATTCCCTTCATCGCTTTTTCTCAAGGATCGGAAATTAAAAATTCTTTAACATGAATAATTGTGACAAAATATCCAAGAAAATGAAAAGAGTGATAAGAATGTTATGCACGATTGAGAAGACCAGTGGAGATGAGGCTGAGAGTACTCATCATCGGTGATCAGTTTGGAGACACCGACTCGATTTAGCCATCGGAAGACTTTTGCCGATTATCAGCTAATGGTATAGATATAATGCTACGGCATGAGTTGGAACGTCCCTTTTTCATCGTTCGTATAATATTAAACGACATCCATTTATATCCTTATACTCATCATTGCAAATATAGTCATTTGGAAACTATTCTTACATATAAAAATATTCAACGCAAACAAAACTTCTGCAAATTTGTCAGCTGGCAAATACCGCTTCTTGACGACTAATGAGTAGACATTTTACAAATGCTTTATAAAGGTGCACTTCATAGCCATCGAACTATAAAAATTAGAGTTTTTTCTGAAACAGTATAGTTTAGTAAGAGTTTTAGCTGAAGCAAGACGACTATGAGAATTTGTAAAGATTTTTTTTTATGGTTAAGAAATTAAAAGTGCTTAGTTGTTTCATAAGGTTTCACACGAATCTAAAATGTTTTATAAGACTTCAAAAGTGCAGTGAAAGCATTCGGCTATTTTATAAAAAAGAAATACAATGGTACTAATTGTTTTTACCGGGTGTTCAATATTTATGAGAAATTAAGGAAAAGGTTATTTTTCGGGGTTCTCTGTATAAAAAGGCTTGTTTTTTTAATGTAGCTTTATTTGGGCGGGAACGTTTCGGGTCAGGTTTGACCCATCATCAGGCCCTGTGTTAAAATAACAAAGATAGAAAAAATATTTATTTTATTTTACATTATAGAGCTATCAGAAAAATGTGAATTGTATTAATTCAAGTAAAAAAAGAAAGAAATGAAATGATTGAGAAACCTTATGGATATTGGATATATAGAGTACAAATATACAAATGTAAAAAATATATAAATTGTAAAAATGTGAGAAAATCCTCTGAGGAATTAAAACGACATCTACACAATACACTAAAAAACTTACGTAGAGCTAATCCATCACCAGATTAGCTCTATAAAAATATTTTTTACATCTTGTTTAAAAAATGTCGCTCACACTTAAATATATAATTAACGAGAAAAAATTATGTAAAACACATGTTGAAAAATAAATAAATAAAACGATTATAATAATTTAGGTCGACAAATGTAATGTAGACAAAATAAAGACACAAAACTAGATCACAGTAATAAAATAACACGTCTATATCTAAAAAGCTAAGCGAAAAATGTGTAAGCAAATTTCTGTCGTACTGATGCATTGTTTGGTGGAATCTCTCAAGAGTGCAAGGTCATGATATTACGGGTTCAATGATCAGTGTAGATGATCTGCAGTCCGTCACATTTGTGTAATAGACTATGGTATGTGGGATGTTGGCATTCCATGTCTCGTCTCATATTGACTACTCTGTCACTGTGACTCACTATGTAGCAAGCCTCTTTAATCTCACGCTTGCGAAGAACCCCGAATAATAACCTTTTCCTTAATTTCTCATAAAAAAGAAAAAATGGAGATATTCCAGCGAGCATTATTTGGACATTTATTATTTTGTTTACTGACACACAAATCTTTTTGCGAATAAAACAACAAAAACTTATATTCTTACTCTTAATGGTGAATTTTTTTTTAATTAATGTTTAACGTCGGGCGCGTGGTCAAGAGTAGTCAAGGGTACAGTCCCACACTATTTAAATAGTATGCATAAAGCCGTTAGTATCAATTCAATAATAGTTTTATTCAATGCTTATATCTACTAAACATTATTTTTATATTTGTTATCCAAGATTCCCTACGCTATTCTAACTTCACGGTATTCATTACTGATACGTACGGATGCCGTAGGTATAGCCAACACGGACAGGAAATACGTACGAATACCAGGGCCAATACGAATAGCGTAAACGAATGAAGTAGGTATTGCGAACAAGGACGAAGAAGCAGGGCTGGAGTTACGAATGCTATAACGAGGGCCGACGCAGATAACGTACAGATGCCGTAAGTATGGCCAACATAGATAGGTATAGTCAGCACAAAATGTATAAATACTGGGACTGGGAGCACGATCAAATCAACCAAAGCGTTGGAGGGCAACTAACTGCTGCTCTAGTGTGACGCGTGCTTTTATATCATCCCTCTGGTATACAAGACTTGTCCGCTGACTACTGAAGTCGCCTTTGCTTGGTGGCTGGTATCGATCTGGCATCTGGAGAGTGATTTTGATCTTTTGTCGTACTTTAGTATCAAAATTAAATGAACCTTTCTATTTCTTTTTTTTGTGTTTTTATTCAGTTCAGCAAGTCATCCACTACATAGAATGAACTGCAAATGGAGCTTCACATTATAAAATAAAAATTTGACATATTTAAAAAATATTGGCACAACCGGGGAAGCAGTTGACAAATTTTTCGTACTTTTAGGCGTATATTCTGACGTTTATTTATTGCGAATTCATTTTAGTTTATTTTGTGGTTAAAGAAGAAGTTAAATTTAAATAAATGTGATGCAAATAAAAATATGACAAATTTGTGGTGAAATGTCATAAACATAAGCTTAAGCTACGACAAACGATCAGAATCAGCACCCTGCTGGACTGGTCTTCTGGGACCGGATTCACTGACCACGGAAAATTTGGGAATTCGGGAGATGAGAATATTCGTTTTCTCCGACTAAACTCCCTAATTCTCCATTTCCAATTCATGAACATGGTTTGAGAATTAGGTAATACGGTGAGAGCAAGGAGAAAAGAAAGGTTGCAATTCCGACCACTAGAGCGCTGTTTTTAGTAAATTACGAGGGACAGTCCATATTTTACTGGTGACTGCTGACAAGATTGTTATTTGATTAATGATTGCGAAGAACAATCTAATAATAAGATAAACAACAATTCTATTCAAACTGCTTATACGAATCTACGATTAATTCTTAATCGCATGAATCAAATAGGTAATCAGTCTGCTGAGATTCACGACAGCAATATGATATTCCAATGGTACATGTTTTAAGTTTTTGATAAATAGATAATTTTGTCATTGTGATTGAGTTAAAGTTCTTACAAAGTTTTTTTTATTTATAGCAGCAAGTGCCTCAGATGGAAAAATTGTTAGTCGAAAAGATGACGACAATGGTGACCTTCCCACCTGAATTTTCCTTTGGAGTAGCTACAGCCGCATATGAAATTGAAGGCTGATGGGATGCATATGGCAGAGAACCTTCTATCTGGGATACTTTTACACACGATCTAGAACTGATTAATGATAGATCAAATGCCGATATTGGACCCAACTCTTATTATTTATTTGATGAAGAATTGAAGGAGCTAGGGATGATTTTATTTTGTATTTAATACCTCAAATTCATTTCGATTAAGTTTTATTTTTCGTTACATACAGCGCTTGCATTAAAATTTATATAAAATAATTATTATAATATCCACATATTTACCTACATATGCATATATAAAGTTTGGTATATTGCATAAAGCTTTGGTATATGTTATTTGTCAATTTGTAATATAATCCAGACCCGGTAACGTGAACAGAGAATTCATGTTGACGCATTTTGGTCAATTATTGTTGTAATGATTAAGTACTAAATTGGAAGATTGAAAAAAAAAATCTTTATTAACGTTACACGCTGATTCTTTTTCGTGTTAGCGGGTGTGTATAATCCATGATTCGGAAATCTTGTAAGGTTTTTGTGTTATTAAATCCTCTTATAAATTACTTTATACGTACTTTTTCATATTTTCTTATCACCGAAAGCTTAACTGTATTTTGTTGTGATCTGATTAATTATGAGGAGTTCTTATGTATCTGTAGTACAACGAACTATAGAAGGAAGTCTATTGTTATTGTTGATTTTATGTATCTGATAATTATGATATTATCGGTGTATTGATTGCTTTTTCACTTATCAATAATCAATTTACTTCTGTTACAAAAAAGATACGAACATCAGTGGCACAAATTCTTGAATTTATATAATTTGATCAGAGAAAAAGAATTAACTAAGAAAAAAAAAACGCAGCATTGTGAAATATTAAATGCTTGATTGGGTCCATTCTAAATAAATATAAATAAAGGTATTATTTATATAAGTTTTAACATTTAAAAAGTTCTATACGACAATGAATTGAACCGTAAGCCTTTGGAATGTTTTAGAGTGGAACTTGCTCTCCAGATTCACGAATAGTAGATCAACAACAACTCCGTAATCCGAATGCAGCTTGCATTTGCTGGTCTTTAAAGTACGAAATTCTTTAACAAGGGTTACAAGGTAAAAGGATAACGGATAAATAGCCAATAGAATACAAAGTAAATAAAAAATCAAGACAGCAAACGGTACAAAGACGTAGGAAGGTTTTATCTGAATTTATTTGCGTTAGAGAAGGCGGATAGATAGAAACAAGTCCAACAATTTGTGAGTATAAGTTCGGCTTACGGAAGCTCTCGAGAAAAGTATTACAGAGTTAAGAAAAGGGTTTTATATGAAAAATTGACAGGAATGCCAAATGAAGTGCAAAAAAATACGATTTTGGACGTATACTGTGAACACGGTTAGTCAGACATTTTTAATGTACTAAGGAATTTCTCAGAATGTAAAAATCTGTAAAAATGCTTATAATAATTTTTATCGCCCGACGAGCCGTTCTAGAAATAAATACGAAAGCCATTTTAATTATAACATTGATCTAGAATATCAGACAATTCTCAGTTGAGTATTATTCTTCTTAGTTTTCCACTTGAAAAAATCAGAGCACTTTAAAAAGTGGAGTAGAGAATTCGGGAATTCTGAAAACAAATTCGCCGAGTTACAGAATTCCAAGTGGAGAATTGACTGTCAAAACAACTCTCATTTTCCAAATTCCCCAATTATCCGTTTTACAGAATCCGGCCCCTAATCTGGTTTACTGGCGGTAGATTGATTGGTCTTTGTTGATGTTTTCTCGATGGCTCAAGATCGATAACTGATTTCACTGCAAGACGGCTGCCCTAATGGTTTTATTGTGTAGGAAAGTTAGAAGATCCCGAAAGAAATATGTTAGCAAACCTAATTGTTCATCAAGAACTTGGTAATATAGATCACTGTAGGCCATATATTCCACAATGTCGATTTAAAGAGCTGGCAACAGAAATCCGCGAAATATTTTCAAGCGAAACTGAAGAAATTTACTTTAAAGCTAGGAATAAAATAACTAAACAAAATTGTTCTGGGAAGTTATGGCAGGTATACAATTACGTCAAATCAAAAATAACTGCAAGCAAATCAGATGATGTTATATCACAGCAAACTGCTGAAATATCAGAAGATGTGAAAGAAAAGCTTGAATTTTTAAAAACAAGTATGACAGATAAAGTCAAAATTAAAATATATTGGGAAGAAACAAGAACCTATCGATCCCAAATGCTGCAACAAAAATCACAATTTTCAATTACAGATTATTTCGAACTTATACCAGTTTTGAAGAGTCAGTTCGGACTAAGTCTATTGTTAGGAGATTTCGCTTACCAATTCCGTAATTGTGAAAATAATTTAATAGAAAAACAAAAAAATTTTGCTGAAAAAATATTTGAAATTGCCGACAAAAAAAAAACGAAGATTTATGATGAAATTATTAAAAGCAATAGTTCGCTTTCCAGCTTTTTACTACTCTCGCATTTGGTTGTAGGGTCATCATATACTAAAAAGGAGAAGAGTTCTAAACGAACCAAATTAACTAAAGAAGAAGCTCTTCAATCTTTTATATTACTACTTCAATCTCCTGACAAACTGAAAGAGGAGCAGGAAAAATTGCGAACAAAATTTTCTGCTCGAAAAGAAACTATTCAGCCTATGATTTTGCTAGTTGGTGACACTTTTGGTATGTATACATTGAAAGGGAAACATTACCAGCATTCACTAATAATTTTATCTTTAGAAACAATAGAAGCATCCTACATCTCAGTTGACGAAGTTGTTTATTCAGTGGAGTCTCCTGTTCATGCCATTGATTACTGCTTTAAAGTTTTCTGGGTATTAAACGCAAGTTATCCGGAGAGCACAGAAGCGGTGTGGACTTTCATTCAGCTTTACTTCTACGAAATAAAAACGGAATGGGATAAATCATTTGGAAGTGTTAGCAAACTATTATCAGATCTGTAATTAAAATTGTAAGTCAATAATTTTAATTATCTACATTCTAAATTCTATCCATATAAAGTTGTTTTCTTTCTAACAACATGAACTGTTTTGTTTGTTTTAAACGAGTCAATTCTGTCAAAGCATATATTAGTCACATTAATCTGTGCCATAAATTAGAAAATAAGTTAATTTGTAATACTTGCATAAACCATCGTTTTTTTTACTAAAATGAATTCGTTTAAGAAACATATTCATTTTAGTAACAATCATTATAGCAAAACAATGTTAATTTAAAAATAGTTGTTGAAAACAAAAGTAAAACAGAACTTGAATTTGGGCTTCCGTTACAAAAGGCTCCATCAGTACTCAAGGATTTTACAAATATATCTATAGAAGATCTTACATTACATTCAAAAACCCAAAATTTATTACTAATTTCTAATTTGTACGAAAACCCGAAAGTTTGTAGAAAAGTTATACAAAGTATAATTAAATTATTTTCAGAATACTTAAACAGTGAGCTATTTACTGTAGCACAAGAGTTAATAATAAAGAGTGTTACCGAAAAGCAATGTAATTCGCCTAAAATTATAATGCTGATAAAAGAAGTATTTTATATTTTACAAACCTCAATAAAAAATATTGGAACGGAGCATAAAAGAATGAATGCTCTGTCTTTCAATTGTAATTACTTTAAACCAGTAAATGAACTCATAGGAACCCAAACTGTTACCACCCGGAAGAATAATAAATTATATATTAAAACTATAGAAATTACAGCTTCCGTATTACCGTTGAAAGAAACACTTAAATCATTTTTTTTAGATAAAGTTACCTTAGAAAGAGTACTTGAATATTGTAAAAAACTTTCGACAAACAAAACTTACAAACAGATTTTTGGAGAAATAAATTACTTACTTATTCTGAAGATATCCGTCCTAACGTTTTACCACTCCTACTGTACTATGACGACTTTGAGACCAATAATCCATTGGGTTCACGAGCTGGTTTGCAAAATTTGGGCGGAGTTTACATTTCAGTACTTTGTGTACCTGCAATTCACTCTTCAAAATTAGACAATATATTCCTTGCAATGATTTTTAATAGCCTAGACAGAAAAACATTTGGAAATCGGATTTTCTCACCAGTCATTAAAGAATTAAGAGACTTGGAAATTAATGGACTTGACTTACATGGTAGAAAAGTATATTTTAAATTAGCTGTTTGTATAGGAGATAATAAAGGCGTAAATTCAAAGCTAGGTAAAATGACGAGAACTATCACACAGAGCGCAAGCACCGAAAACGTTAATTTGCTTAGAAATAGGGAAAATTATGATGCTGATATTAAGCTTGGAAAAGTGCAAATAACGGGTATAAAAAGTCGTTGTGTGTTTCACAAGTTAAAAGACATTCACGCCACAGAAAACTTTTCAGTGGATATAATGCATGATGTTTTGGAAGGTGCCTTAAATTTTGAAATTGCTCTAATATTGAATAGATTTATTTACGTTGATAAGTATTTTACTTTATCACAATTAAACGAAAGGCTAATATCATTCAACTACGGCAGCAAAGAAGATCTGAATAAGCCCCCTGAAATATTTGAAGAACACTTAAAACTAAGAAAATTGAAATGTTCTGCATCGGAAACTTTAACATGGACTAAATTTCTACCAATTTTGATAGGTGATTGGATTCCACATAAGAATTTATTTTGGAATTTAATTCTTCTGTGGAAATAAATTATTCATATCTTACTTTCAAAGATTGTTGATAATGACATTACTTCAAAGCTTAATAATTTACTAACGAAACATCATTCTTTATATAAGCAATTATTTGACATTAATTTTAAACCAAAGCATCACGCACTACAGTCGAATCATGAGTACAATTGGACCATTAGTGAATATATGGTCAATGAGATATGAAGCTAAACACAAGATTCTAAAAGATATCGCTTCATCCACAACTTTTCGCCGAAATATTTGTTACACTATAGCTGAGAGATACGCACTTCGTGAGAGCTATATTATCAACCAAAAAAGTTTTAAAGTTGTTCCAAGTTTTGGAAAGCGAGTTAACCCAAACCTTGTAAATATTACTGCAAGGACAAATAAAAGTTTCGACAAATTTTCTTTTTATTCTGATGTTGCTTTTGGAAATGCAAAACACAAGACAGGAGATGTTCTGGAAATTGATTGTGATGGGGTTACCCACTTTCGGGGTAATTGAAATGATCGGTTTAAGTGAAGAAATATAATTACAATCGGAATTAGTATTCTTGAAACACTTTACTTCAATAATCATTTTTATTGCTATGTTGTGGAATATTCAAAAAGATATAATATTATACATTTAAATTCATCAGAAAGATATGAGACTTACATTCTTCATAAGAGCCGAGAGGTTTGTTTATTTTGTAATTTTGACGTTGAATTCAATTAAAGTAAATACACAAAAGTTGGGTTGTCTATCCTATTTCATTAATCTTGGTTAGATAAGATGCAAAACAACTACACGGTTAGAAATATTAGGATGAAACTAATACGCAATTCGTGTTCATGTAAATCCTTACGAAAAAATTCTATACTCTATAATTCTATAATGTATTCCAATAGTTTAACTGCGTGTTATATTAAAAACGTATAAATTTTATACTGAATTTTTTTTTTTTCATTTATCTGATCACTAGTTAGTTGAATTACATTTCAGTTTATAAATATTTAATACATGCGCAGATAAAACATGTTATAGTATAAGCTTAAGATTCATTTATTTATTTTCATTTAAATATACGGGTACAATTAGAATTAACTGGATGAATATAATAAAAATAAAGTATAAATAAAAAATTTAAGAATTTAGAATCTGAAAAGTGTGAACAAATCTTAATGTTACAGATTTTAGACATTATCGACGACATAACGCCACAATCAACGAAAAGTAGGCTATTGCGAATAAAATTATTTAGGTTCTTTCCTGCCAACTAAATATATTTCCAGTATTATTTTATGAAATATTAATTATTTATTTTCCATTAGCTTTATTAATACCAAATATTTGTCTTTGACAGTTTGTGTTAGAGAAACCAGACGGTTAAGGTTTGGTATTTAAATTTAAGTTACATATAAAAAAATATTGTGTTTAATTCCATTGTGCCACTGTAAATATCTTATGAAGATATATATTCTTTATAAAGAAAAACTGAATTAAAAATGTTATTATCACATGGTTCAATTTATTTTTTTTATTTATTTATTACCCTTTTCTAAATACGAATGGTAAAGTTATGTTTGTTTCAACATCATGGTGGATTTTCCCGATTTCGTTTTAGATGTTGTGCTAATGGATTCAACATATTGGTATCGTACTCTACTCTATAATAAGTACAGCCTCGCTAATTCGAATTAATTATTGCAAGGGATACTTCGGATTATTGAATAATTCGGATTAGGGAATACACAGTTTAGCCCAGACATTTTTTATTATTATTAGGGATAATAGACTGTTCTCATATATATACATGTATAACGCAAGTAACATTGTAAAGTAATATCAACGCTTCTTCAGACATAGCTTAGAGCCGTAAACGTTTTGAGATGCATAGTACACAAATAATGACAAGTACATTTAATTGCCTGTTTTATAAAACGGCATAAAAACTAATAGAAAACTCTCAATATATTTTGTATATATATTATATTATTTATAATATACTTATATAATGAGAGCTTTCTATTATTGGGCTAATTAGCTCGCTTAACCTAAAAGCTTTTGTGCGGTTTTATAAATAAGTAGTTCAAATCTACTTGTTCATCTCCTTTGATATACACTCCAGGAAAGTTACGCATTATTTGCTGGATTCAGCAGTTCCCATACTGAGGCTATAGAAGTCCCTATGCAAGCATAAGAAGATTTGCTATTTTCGTTTGGGATACATTCCACTAACATTCTAAGAATTACTATAAGCACATAACAGCAGTTCCCATACTGAAGTGAGAGGAGTCCTATGCAAGTAAACGAAGATTCCTATTTTAGCATGGGATATGTTCCATTTTAATGTAATCAACAGATTTTTTGTTGGCACTTGGTGAAACCTCATTTTCAATTAAGGAAAAATAAAACACTTGTTACGTTTCACAGAAAATATATAAAATATTCTATGACATTCCTATGTTAGTATATGAGAATTTCCAAATTTTGCTAGGAATGTGTTCCATTGACATTGTAATCATTGTTATAAAGACCTAGCAACAGTTCCTTTACTGACACCGTAGATATTCAATTTTTTTTAGTATGTTTTGCATTGATATTGTATTGATACTTAGTATCTGCGTTATTAAGCTTTTCTTTATTTTTGCAGGAAATCTTCCTACTTTTATACTTACCGTTCCTAGTTCCATCTTCCCATTAACAGATAGAAATATTTCCTGTATTTTTTCACTATCCCGTTTTTTCCTATTTTTTTTCGGTAAATATTCCTATAATTTCTTTCAGTGTACTATTAAAATATCTCCGCAGCCAAATTTTAGATATAAGTCGTTTTATAAGGGTATTAAACACTTTCTGGCAGGTAAAATTATTATTATTGCTTTATAAATTAAATTAGTATCTACAACTCTTATGCAGTGTGTCCAATTAGCTCTGTAAGGGTTTGTTTTAAACTTCCTACAACATTTTAAACAACAATCTTATAAAAGAGTATCATTTATAAAGAGCTCTGACTTCTGAGAACATTTCCGTGGCCATCTAAGTGAAATTATAGCGGTCATACTAGGTTTTGTCATATAGAAACAATGATGATACGGAAAAATAGATAGTACGAAAATGGGCTAAACAAGGCAACATCTTCGTAGGGTTGCCATGCCATAGAAACATGTCGGTTCTATTATTGTATTTGGACTCTAATTGGAAAAAGGACTCTCTTATAAAAAAATCTAGATTTATGTTGGAAAATGAACCAAATCAGTGTTGTCATTCAAAAATTTCGGTTATATTATATATATATATATATGTACTAGTGGGAGTCCGTCGGCGTTGCCCGGCGATACAGAGTGAGGATGGGGTGGGGTGTTTAGAGAAAAATAATATCTAAGCTATTATTTGACTCGATCGTGCGATTTCGCACTGTAGGTTCTCACTCTGCCTCGGTATGTGTGTGTGTGTTCGCGTGTATGAGAGTGCATTCATATCAGTGGGAGATTGTAGTTCCCTACGTCGACGGGTTCCCATGCAGTGCCCGAATATGTAGTAAAACACGAAAACTTGCTCTCCACCTTGAAGCCTTCTCAGACAGCTACCAAATATATAGTGAAAAACTTAAATTATGTATGTATCACTAAAAAGCGCTAGCCCAATTTAGCCCATTTTTGAAATTTTATTTAGCATTGCTATGAAAATACCACTTAGCAAATTTTTTGCATGGCAACCCTACGAAGGAGTTGCCTGATTAATCCCATTTCTGAACTTAATTTAAATTTTTTTTAAGAAAGTCCCGTGTACAAAATGTCAGTCTGTCAGTCCTCTACGTCGACGTGTGAGGCAGTGTCCAAATATATAGTGCAAATCGAAATTTTTGTAAGGCAACACCAAAAAGTGGTCGCCCGATTTTGACCATTTTTGTAATTTTATTTACTATTTCTATGAAAACACCATGTACCAAATTTTAATTCTCCACGTCGACCCGTTCTCAGACAGTTTCAAAATATATTGTTAAAAACGAAATTTTTGTATGGCAACCCTACGAAATAGTTGCCCGATTTGTCCTATTCTTGAACCTAAGGTTACATTGTTTTTTTAAAACGCCGTGCATACAATTTGAGCTATCCATATTGACGCGTTCTCAGACAGTTTCCAAATATATAATGAAAAACCAAAATGTTGTATAGCAACACCTAGAAGGGTTTACCCGACTTAGTCTGTTTTTTTAAATTTTTTATGTTATTGCTATGAAAAGACCGCGACCAAATTTCAGCTCTCTACGTATACTCGTTGTCAGACAGTGTCCAAATATATACTAAAAAACGATATATTTGTATGGAAACGAAGGAGTTACTCGATTTAGTCCATTTTTGAACATGTATTTTCTATTTTTATGAAAACGCGGTGTACAAAATTTTAGTCAGTTTTTTACGTCTCGATAACAGCGTCATCTATCGTGTCCAAAGCTATCCTTATCTGTCAAGCTGAAATAAATCAAATACATTCACAAAATTTCATTGAAATCGGTTGGGCGGTTTCGGAAATTAGCGTGCACAAACACAGTGATACTGGAGTTTTATATATTAAGATTTGATTGAAACAAACAATTGACAGACAAAAAGAACTGAAATTTCGTTGGTTTCATAATAAAAAATGCAGTAAAAAGTGACATGTTTAACTCAAAAATAAAATCTTTTCCTTCCTCTTCCTCTTGTTATTTGTTTTTACAAACTTTTTTAATGCTGTTAACATTTCGAAATAAGTAATTTTTTTTGTTTCCACTACCTATATGTTGTAGGTCGGCATATTTTGACAACTCGTCAAAAACAGAATCATTTTTCACTCGTATCCACTAGTTCACAAAAAAATATTGTCGTTTTACAAGTGCATTAGCTCACTGTATTTGTTCCCTTAATTATCTAAATATTGTTTTCATACATTTGATATTGGGTAATTAAAAATTTCAGTTGTCCATAACCGATGGGAGGATGTACGTGAACTAATTCAAAAGTTGTGAATATAGTCAAGGCTGTTTATTTAATTCTTATTGTTGCGATCAATAACTAACACAACATTTTGTATTTCATATCAACAACGCCATCACGTCTACGTCTTAGATAGGTATATCAAATCGAAAGATAGATTTCTAAGTATTCCTGTCAGTACTTCAAAATTTATTTGGTTGTTAGTTTCAGTTGCTTTCGAATGGGCAATACATACATATAAAATATTAGAACGTACATAAATACGTATACATCGTCGTATATACATTGATCTAAAGCCCACATAATTTTATCACCTCGCTTCAACAGTTTTACCCTGGGCGGTATCCCAAAATCCTCACTCCTCTGAGTCACTCAAAACATATAAACTTCGTAGACAATTTAAACACGATGCAGAGTTCATGACTTATCCTTATCATTAGTTCTGAAACTTTTAGACTTCGCTCGTGTAAAATAGAAACAAATGGAAGAACATAGTGGAGACCTACCATATATATATATATATATGTAGGTACTGTGTTGCTTAAAACTTTTAGTTTTAATATTTATCTCTGGATTCTAGTTTGGCACTTCGATTCCCTTTTAGATTTTCTTTAAGGAATAATATCCCAAAGTGACTGATTTGACTACACCTTTTCGCCCCCGGGAACGAAAAAATGTAGAAATAGAAATATCTGTTTGTAACTTATAGGGTTGCTTACCTAAACTTATATTTAAATTTTACCCTTTGTTAAATCATCTACAAAACTCGAATGGAATAGAGCTATTTTAGTACTGGTCAGTAGGTACTCTCTATAGCTACAATAAGTATATTTGCCATCATGGAATTAAATTAAGAGCGAAATAAGTTTGAATCATGGCTGTGTTGTTACTGTTTCTGTTGTTACTGTTCCGCTTCGGGCTATACAATTGTCTAAGCAAAAGGGTGAAATCGTAAAAGTTCAGAAAAGTGATAAAATATTCCACATTTAATTAAAGATACGTTTCGAGAGGGGTTGGTAGTGGTGCTCAGAATTAATTACGCTTTAGAAATATACAAATTTAACAGAAAGTATGAATACAGAGGGGAAGACAATATAGAATGCAGGACCGAATTAGAGGTAATTAGTGAGTTGTAGAACTTATTTGCACCAAATATTCCATGCTGAATAGCCTTAGGGTTGAGATAAAATTATCTACGAAAGTACGGATATCTTTTATTAGATGTGCAAATGGGAATGGAGGTTAATCAGATATGGTTGTGTGAATGGATGTTTGAAAAAATAAAAAAATAAAATAAAAATAGAAAAATTTTTACCACTCTTTCATTCCCTGACACAGTTGTAATGGAATGATTTTTCTTTTAAATAAAATTTCTAGAGTTTAGGAAAATTCCATGACTTTAATAGATAATAAAAATTTTAATACGATGATAAAATGCTTGAAAGAAAATTTTATTTAAATTTTCGATTAATTCTTATAAGATAAATTATGTTTCGATTTTATAACGTTTGCGAAAAAATTTATTGGATACCAAAATTCGGATTAGGGAATTAAAAGTAAATTTAATTAACAAAAAATCTGTATTTATTCAAAAAAGGGCAAACAAATTATATTCTGCTGAAATACGTATTTGTTTGCTGCACTTAAGGATATTATGTTAAATAAAAAACGTAAGGGAACGCAAGATCAGCAGAGAACAACGCCGCTGTCCGTGAAAGAGTGCACGAGAACCCGAGGCAGTCAATTGTTCGCCATGCACAAGAACTTGGCCTTTCATAAACTTCAACTTGGCGAATTTTGCACCGGGTCTTGGGCCTGCATCCGTACAAGGTCCAACTGACCCAGGAGCTCAAAGTTCATGGCCATAGACAACTGCGTTTGTTCGCTGACTGGGCGTCGGCTTTAGCGACGAAGCGCATATTTGGATGAATGGCTATGTTAAGAAGCAAAATTTTCGACGACGCCAACCCAAACGAGGTTCACTAGGAGTCAATGCATCCACAAAATGTTACTGTTTGGTGTGGATTTTGGGTTGGCGGCGTCATTGGTCATGTCAATCTGTTGCTGTTCAGAAAACTTCCTGCATCTTATATGCAACGGCTTGATCTCAAGCAAGTCAATTCAATACCCAACTTTTGCGGTGTGCCAAGTCCTTCTGTACTAGATGTTTTTTTGGTTATTCATGAAAGTGATGTAAATTTTTCTAACCAGGTGTGCCCACCTAGCTTTCTGGACCACGATTTATCTGGCTCGCTTCCATAGCACGAGATCTATCTATGCGGTGATGTTGACAATCAAGTAGATAAATTTGATCATATGATTCAATATCTACATGATAAGTACGCTCCACTCCATTCCAGGCGTACATATAAGCACAAAATCCCTTGATTCTCGCAGGAAATTGAAAATTTGATAGCCGAGCGAGAATTCCTCTATCGCAAATACAAATATTTAAAAATCAATGCAATCAAACTCCAATACAAACGTGTCAGAAATTTTGTAACCAGCAAAATAAGAACGGCAAAGCGTAATTACTATGATACTGAGTTTGATCCTGAACTCCTAGCTAGCAAATTTTGGTCCAATCTTAAACGTATGGGTGTTCATGGTGTCCACGGTGTCCTGGCTGCGATTTTGACTCTAACGACATAAATGAACATTTTGTTTCTCCAACGACATTAATATAACCACTGTCATCAGATATTGTGAGTGTAACTCCTACATTGGTATCAAATAATGGTTTTAGCTTTCGTTGCGTAGATTCGGCAGACGTGTACAGTGCTATTCTCTCAACTAAATCGAATGCCTGCGGTCCGGATAACATACCGGGATATTTCCTAAAAATACTCTTGCCCGTTATACTACCTGTATATTCGGGAAGCGCCTAATAGTGCGAACTTTGGTATCCTTCCCTTATTAGACTTCTTAAAAGCTTTTGATAGCATTAATCACTGTAAATTATTGTAAAAATTGGCCATGCAATTTAGATTTTCCTCTCCTGCCCTATCAGTCGTGAAAAGTTTTTTGTCAGATCGTACGCAGTAGGTGAAAACCGACAACCTTCCCTCTGACTCCTTATATCTGTCTCGTGGTGTACCACATGGTTCTATCTTTGGACCATTTCAATTTAGTCTCTACATTAACGACTTACATGATGTACTGCGCAACGTCAACATACATATGTATGCAGACGATGCTCAAAATTCCTGTGTTGCCCTGTTGGTCTATCCGAGGATTGTATCCTCAAAATCAACTATGATCTGGAGCGCATCCATGAATGGTCTTTGGTAAATGATCTTGCCTTGAATGCAAACAAATCAAATTATATGCCTCACTTGGAGCGATTTAGAAATCTTGGGGTCATGCTCAACTCTCGCCTGACCTGTTGCGATTATATTAATAGCATCCTGAGTAAGGTTTATGGTGCACTTTGCAAACTTTGGTGTGCAGCGGATTTTCTTTTAATAGCTACCAAACTCAAAACAGTCAAAGCTTTAGTTGTTCCATTTTTTACCTATGGAAACTTAGTCTTTCCTAGCCTGGAATTTGGCTGCTCGCGGAAGTTGGAGGTGGCATTTAACAATTGTATAAGATTCGTGTTTGGACTTCGGCGCTTTGACCATATATCTCAATACAGAAATTCAATACTTGGCTGCCCCCTTAAAAATTACCTTCTGTACCATTCACTAACCTTTCTACATCGTCTTATATACAGTAACAATCCCTCAAAACTGGGCAGCAGTATAAGCCTTTTGAGTAGTTCTAGACATATCCACATTCTAATTTCTCGTTACATAACAGTCATGGGCCAACGTTCCTACTTTGTTCACATATCTAGTAAGTGGAATTCACTTCCAGTTGATATACAATGCGCAGTGCCTGTTGGCGCATTAAGAGGCTCCTTTACCGACATTTGACTGATAGCAGCTAGCTGCACGCATCTAATAAATACACTATTTACATGTAATAATAAATTCAATTAATTACAAAAACTACTTGCATAGTTAGTCAATTGTTAGATATACTTCTTAGTGGATTATTTTGATATCTTCCTTTTGTATGTAGTCTACAATTAATGACATCAATGCCATCCGTACTTTGTCGCTCATTAGTTTCTTCTGAATAATATATGTTGTACATGTTAAAAAGATCTAGTAATCTAGATGTATAATACCTTTAATAAAGAATTGAATTGAATTGAATTGGTCCGTACTTCCGAAAACGACGTAGGGGAGGCCTTCACCGTCAACGGCAAGCGTTAAAGATCGATGATAACAAATTTATTTTACATCGTATTGAACGGTATGTTCGCGGACGAAACGTGGTTCCAGTAGGACTTTGCTACCTGCCACACAGCGAACGCCACGATGGACTTTCTGCATGAACGGTTTGAGGGTATGGTTATATCTTACAGAGGTGTTGTGAATTGTCCAACAAGATCTTGCGATTTGACCACGCTAAACTTTTTCTTGTGGGGATTTCTGAGCTCGCAAGTCCATACCAATTAGCCGCAATCGACCGATTAGCTTAACGTTAACATAACCAAGGCCATCGCTCAAATTCAGCCGGATGTATGCGGCACAGCCATTGAACGTTGGACCTCTCGGATCCATAATGCTAACGTAAGAAGCCGCGGTGGACATTTGAATGATGTCACATTCCATACATAATGGCATATATGGACTTTTCAAATAAATAAATAATTTCGTTAATATCTCACTGACAGCTGGTTTTTTTCCATTTCAACATCGACCCGCCCTTATTGGTAAACCTATTAGGTAGGAGAATGTCGTCAGGGTTGGCCTGTCTGCTCGGTCGATCATTTGCGACACATACAATGTTCGAGTGCGGAAAAATTTCCTTCAGTAACAGCGAACTTTTCGTAACATTACAGATTTGGTTGTTACCTTGACTATGCGATTACCTTGTCTGAGGCATGGTCTTACTGTGTGTGTCATGACTTAACTGGGATACCTTGACTGTGTGACAAGGAGAACGATTTCGACTGTCACT
Organism: Dioctria linearis; assembly: GCA_963930735.1. Lineage (NCBI taxonomy): Eukaryota > Metazoa > Arthropoda > Insecta > Diptera > Asilidae > Dioctria > Dioctria linearis. The sequence continues at coordinate 302,018,244 of OZ005740.1, read as the reverse complement.
GGGGACAGTGACAATGTAGGATGGCCGAGCTATAACAAATGAGTTGAAATCTCGTGGATCATAATAAGTAATTTAGATCTGGCAATAATCTTCTCCTGAGCATGGATGATATCGCCACTACTGACTTGCCTGAAAAAGAGTGATCGTGTCCGAGAAAAGGCCTAAGCGCAATTGCGACGGCAATAGGAAAAATTTTCTCCAGGAACGTTTTATGAAACGTTTATACATAGGAATCTGTAGTTGTCATCGCCCGCCAGCCTTTTTCGCAGTCGAAATTCAATTAATTCAATTACGATGGCAAGATAGGCCGACGGGCGACGGCAACTGCAGATTCCTATGTAAACACGTGCCATAAAACGTTCCTGGAGAAAATTGTTCCTATTACTGCATAAGTCTGCCGTCTGCCATCGCGTCGCAATTGTGCCTAGGCCTTAAAAGTGAGAGAAAGCACCCCTTCATACGAAATATCTTGTTCTTCCCTGCGCAGGGGGTTTTGATGAAAGTGCGGTATGAGGATGAACTCAACTAAGTTAGGACGGAAGGTGATCATATCGTCGCCGAACAAGCTAAGGAGTTGATACAAAGAAGATAGATCCGAATTTAATAAAATCTTTGAGATTACAGTATGAAAGGATCAAATGAAGTGTTGTTCTAACTGTTATGTTATTACTACTAAAATGAATCCGACATACTGAGATCGCAATAAAGCAAGCCAACTCCTACTTCAAAACTTGAACTTTCGTAGCACTCCATCCACTTTTGCCTTCTGTGGGGTCACTGTAACTTAAGAGTAATCTTACAGATTAATTTAAAAATAAAATAAAAAATAAATTGAAACATATTCGCTGATTCTCATGGATCAGAATGTATGCACTTCATATGTACAAGCAATCCGCACCACTCTACTAAATATCAGAGTAATCTGATACAGAGAAAAACCATTAAAACCTTGCAATTTCCTTTCGCTCGCGTATAATTTCATTCATCCATTATCCTTCTGCTCTCCTGATCCAGTCCAGAGTTCAAAGTGTGCAAACTTATAATCTTTAAACGAATATACACTCACAGAAAATTGCATCGAACGAGTCCAGCATCCATATAGCATCAGTATCATGAGCCTGAGCCCACACCGACTTGACCTACCACTTATCTCCATGTTATAAAAAATGCACCTATTGTTGAACAAAGAGGGTGTCCCTTTGTGGGGGAGAAGTAGATAACACCTCATTACTAATGGACATGCACGAATGGTGTTTAATTAACATGGGGAAATGCGTGGCATGAAACTTTTAATGAGTTCATGCCTTCATGAATAATTTAATACTTCTGCTAGTGTGTGTGTAGGTGTGTTTATGTATATATATATATAGTCCTGGAATGGCGGTACAGAAGAGTGTTATTCAACTGAAACTTTGCCATGTTTGCTCGAAAATTATTAACCTTGCCGCCGGGAAGGTCGACACTTTATTAAAGCGCAAGGTGCTTGAGTTAATTTTTAAATTGAAGACCGATTGAATAATTGAAGTCTTAGGCAAATGACTTGTTGTTGTGTGTATGAGTTTATAAGAGGGAATTCAAGAATTAAAATTTTTTTTCTTTCTGTAGATATTAATTACGTACGGAATGTCTAATGTACAAAATATTCTCAATAGGGTGGGGTGTTGGAAGATCAAACAAAGAATATTCATTTCTAAGTAGGTACCTCCTAGGAGATATTAATGAAGTCTCAGGGGTAATTTATCAGGCTTTTGACAGGTGCTCCTTTTTTGCTTTGTTTAAGTCTACTAGCACGTTTCGTTTATCTTCTCGAAAGATTCTTGAAGGTCATACATAAAAGTAAGATTCTTAGATATTTAAAACGTGGACACAATTGGCTTGAAGAATGGAATGAAAGTGAGATGTGAGAATATTGTATTGGCTGTTATTAATTGATTATACATTTTGTTAAATTATGTGGCATATTGAGTTTCTTACTTTAATGCCTGTTGCCATGTGTATGCAAATATAATATGTGATGGACTATACCGTCTTATTAGATCAACTTTATTAAGTTTCTCGTAGTATTTGAGGTTTTCCGACAACAGTGGCTTTGAACCACTGAGAAAAATAGCACTGATGTATACACATATTAAAAGGATCTCAAAAGATTTCTTAAGTAATCTACAATTAGGACAGTAACACGACTGTTAAAAATATATTTGTATCATCATTACCTATTTCATTTAACTAGTTGTACGATGTACGGAGCCAACAGTGGTTGTCTACTGAACGATGTCTTGTTCAAATTGGTCTGCTCACTTTATGACCTTCCTGTTTATGCACAACCTCTATTAAAATTGCTCTGCTATAAATATTACTCGGTCTTTCAGCTCTCAAATGTCCTTCCGAATTTTAGTAAAGAGTCTACTTTCCAACGATATTTTTCTCGTATATCTGCGTTTAGTTCCATTGTCATCGTTTTATATTGTCGTCAATTTCACCATAGTCGGAACATCTTCACAATCTTACCTTCGATACTCGATTTTGCCGGAAATTTTTAGTATATTTCCAAATAAATGCAGAAGGCGTTATATACAATGAGTAAATTTTCATGTCTCGCCTCTATACAGTCCTTAACAAAAAACAAAACAAAAATTAACTCAGTATTAACTGGTTCTGTTTAAAAGCTCTTGGTAGTTTTATGTTATGCACAAATCGCCTTCAACTTTCTGCTTTTGTTTAGAGTTTCTCAAGTGGCGAGGCGTCGAAGAGTTCAAGGTGTTCAGTGAATACCCTACCTCTACTAAACGTATATTTTCTCCAGATAAAAATGAAATAAAAATAATAAATATTCTTCTACCTAAAATTTTTCTAGTTCCCCAGCCATTATATTATGCCTTTGCATTGCTATATGTACTGCCCATGATTCCAGTTAAAACTGATTAAAATGCGCTGGCTGGGATTAATGAAATCTTTTATTAAAACAATTTGATGAATGAACAAAATCTTCACAGTTGGTTGATTACAGATAACTAGATTGAAAGCATAGCATGCTGAGTTACAGTTTCAGCTTAGATCAGAAACTGGCTCAATATGGATTGCTTTTGTGGCCATACAGACGAAGATACATATATAGCCTTTATAATACCGATTGCCTCTGTGCTTTGACATTTTTAAATTAATAGGACCGGCATAATCGACACCAATTTGTTGAAATGGTAACGAGATATTCACTCTTGGAATTGGCCAATTTCCCATTATTTGATTCCTAGTACGGGCGGCTTGCCTGAAGCAGGGAATGCATTTATGTAAGATGTTTTTAACTGTTCGTCGTCCTTGTAAATCTCAATATTCGTTTCTTAAAGTATTTAACAAAAGCTGTATACCACCATGCAAAGTTTTTAAATGAATATAATCCACAATTAGGTTTGTTAGTTTGCTACCTTTTGGAAGAATGATCGGATGTTGTTGATTATATGGGATATGAGCGTTTTGTAAGCGACCTCCTACCCGCAATAAATTGTCATTATCAAGAAATGGATTAAGGGATATCAATTTGCTTTTAGTTGGAAGCGATGATCCTGCTTTTAATTGTCTTATCTCGTTATCGTATGTAATGCCTTGCGCTAATTTTATTAACAAGTATTTTGCTTCCAGCAAATCTGTTGGGGATAGCTGCTCTGTCTGTTTAATTAAACCTTTTGTTAGATATCGGCTTGCTCGGATATTGTTCAGAAATCTGAGGCAATATGCCGTGACATGATTTAATTTTATGAAGGAAGAATATTTATCAAACAATTCGTTTATCATTGTTTGGGCTAAAGCAGTATGTGTCACCCGCTTTTGTTCAGAATCTATCTGCATGTTAGCTGAGGGTTTTGACTTAGGCCAATTTTCCTCGGGCTGCTGAAGCCAACTGTGTCCGTGCCACCAGAGTTCAAGATTGATTAGATTCGCAGGTTTGATTCCTCTGCAGTTGCAATCTGCGGGATTATCTGCGGAACGCATGTGACGCCAGACTTTGATATCTAGCTGTTCCTGGATTTCAGAAACCCTATTCGCTACATAAGTCTTATATTTGTTTGGATGATTGTGTATCCAAGATAAGACTATAGAAGAGTCTGTCCATGCATAGATGGGAGACTCGATTAAGCTCCAAGTCTATCTTGAATCGATTTATGAGGCGAGTTAATAAATCTGCTCCACATAACTGCAGACGAGGAAGTGACACAGGTTTCACAGGAGCTACTTTTGATTTTGCCATTAGCAAATTGATGTGGACTTTTCCTTCAACGTCAACAACCTTGATATATACAGCAGCAGAATAAGCTTGATTGGAGGCATCTGAGAATCCGTGTATCTGACAATTTGTTAAATTGTTTGTAGTATGTAGTCAGCGTGGGATTTTAAGCTGGCTGATATGATGTAACTCTGCCTTAAAATGCCGCCATTGAGTGTCAATGGGTGCAGGAATCGGATTATCCCACGAACATCCAGAGAGCCACAAGGTTTGCTTCAGAACCTTTGCAGTGATTACTATTGGTGAGATCCAGCCTAGTGGATAAAATAATGTAGCAATTTCTGATAAAACAGATCGTTTAGTAGATAGACGATCTGCTATTTGTCGATATTGCAAGGTAAAGTAATCAGCTCCTGGATACCAGTGGATACCAAGAGTTTTTACTGACTCATCACTTGCAAACCGTAAGGGAAGTTGTAATTCCCTTTGCTTCTCTGGAATGCCTGCTAGAAGATCCGAGGAGTTACTAACCCATTTCCTTAGATTAAACCCAGCTAAAGATAATAGGCTAACAAGCTGTGTTTGTATCTTGACGGCTTCATCGATAGATTCTGCACTTGTAATTAAATCGTCTACGTAGAAGTCGCGAGTAACAATTTTAGCAGCAATTGGATATTTCTCAGCTTCATCCTGTGCAAGCTGATGAAGTGTTTTGATAGCGATATAAGGCGCTGGAGTAGTGCTAAACGTTACCGTTGTTAGTTGATAGTCCTTTATGGGTTCACAAGGACTATTTCTCCAAATTATTCTTTGATACCTTTGATCTGATGATTGAATGTTAATCATTCTATACATCTTTTCTATGTCGGTAGACATAGCGTATTTATATTTTCTCCATCGTAGTAAGATGGAAAAAAGTTCGGATTGCAAGACTGGTCCATTATGGAGCTGTTCGTTTAAGCTTTTCCCATTAGTAGACTTGGCTGAAGCGTCAAAGACGACTCGAACCTTTGTGGTCGTACTATCTGATTTTATAACAGCGTGATGCGGAAGGTAGTAGTTTTGTTCTCTGCTAACTTCCCTTTCAGCTGGTTTCATATGCCCTAAGGCATGATATTCGTTTATGCAATCTTTATAATCTTTGTAAAGATCAGCATTCTGAAGTAATTTCTTCTCGAGACTGTAAAACCTGCGTAGGGCCATATTTCGGGAATCGCCTAGCACTGGTTTTCCTTCGATGAATGGTAAACATACTTCATATCGACCACTCGCATTCCGACGATGAGTATTTTTATAAAATCGTTCACACTCTTGTTCGGGTTTTGAGCATTTCCGTACTTGAGGAGTGATTTCCTCAGTTTCCCAAAACTTTCGCAGAATTTTGTCTATACAAGCGTCTTGGCCAGCTTGCGCATTAATTGTTAAGGATGAAACCTTGGAAATAGCGTCTGTTAGAGATAAATTTCCGAAGAGGATCCATCCTAGGGTGCTATTTTGGGCAATAGGGGTTCCAACAAAATGTCCCCGTAGACATCTGCTCCTAAAAGAATATCAATTTTTCCTGGTTTATGGAAAGAATGATCTGCTAGATTTAGATCCTTTATATGTTCCCATTCTTGCATTTGAACGGTGGAAGGAGGTAGGAATTCAGTGATCTTATTCACGATTAGTGCTGTCACTGAAGTGGTTTTGTGTGATAATGACTGTATTTCAAAGGATGTTTTTCCTTTTACGTTTGTAGCTTGTGTGTTCCCCAAGCCTGTTATCTGAATTTCTACGCGGGTGGTAGGTAATTGCAGTTTGCGTGATGCTGCTTGGGTAATGAATGACACTTGAGACCCAGAATCTATTAAGGCCCGTAATGTTAATATGACGCCCTTTGAGGATGCAATATTTAGCAATGCTGTTGCAAGCAGTGCTTGTGTAACGCGCCGTGGGCGATTTGTATAAAATGTTCGTAAAGAACTATCTGCTATGACCTCAGATGTAGAGGGCGAATTGTGTGGCTGTGCTTGTTTAATAGACTAATTGCTTTGCTTAGTTGAAAAGTGAGGACTTAGATTGGAAGTACTACTGTTCTTGTGAAGCAAAGAATGGTGTTTTCTACCGCATTGGCGACACGTAAATTTGCTTGGCCAAGATTTCGTATTATGGTGCCTTGATAGGCAGTTTACACATAGACGGTGAGATGTAACGATCTTAAACCTTTTGTCAATGTCACATTTGATAAATTGTGGACATTTAAACAATCTATGTGGCTCTTTGCATATTGCGCATTTGTCTGTAGATGATGAGAAATGTGTTGATACCTTTTTAATGAAATTATTTGAGTTATTTGTTTTTTCTGAATGAATTGACTTTGAATCTAAAATTGCTTCCAGAGTTCAGAATCTGGTCTCTAGGAAGGTTTTTAGAGAATCAAACGTAGGCAAAACCTTCTTCGTTATTTACCTCCTGTTCCCACAAGCGATGGGTTTCTGTTGGTAGGCATTGCACCAAATTGTATATGAGAATTGGGGTCCCATTGTTTCGTGGAAACTCCCTAAAGCTTCAAGCTCGAAAATGCATTCTGATGATCTGTCTAATAAGGATCGTATCGCCTTAGCAGATTCATTTGTTATTTTAGATAGATGGCACAGAGTTTTCAGCTGAGCATTCACTAATACTCGCTTGTTGTCGTATCTATCCTTTAACGTTTTCCATGCATTTTCGTAACTTGCGTCTGTTACTGGAAACTGTCGCAGCAAATGTTCAGCCTCGCCAGTAACACTTGTTTTAAGAAAATGTAATTTTTGTACTGGAGGTAAAGAAGGATTTATATGAACTAGGGAATTAAACAAACCGTGAAATGATCTCTATGAATCATAAGAACCAGAATTTGTTGGAAGTGTAATTCTGTGCAACTTCAAAAAAGACGAAGATTTGCTGATCAGTTCTAGTTTCTGCAGCAATTTTTTGTTCTGCTTTTGGCTCAAAAGCATCTCATGCATCCCTGAGAATACCTCGAATGTATAGTACTTATTTTCCACCTCTGCAAATTGATCATGTACGAAATACTCGTACTTCTCAAGTTCACTGTCATCCAATGCCTGCGTAGCTTGGATAATTGTATAATGAGTAGACTTGTAATCTGACCAGATTTCGCTTAAAGCGATTAAGCGCTCAGAAAGAAGCCCTTTTGTTCGTCTCTCTACTACAGTATTGTTGTAGTTCTTGAGAGATTTTGATGATTTTTGCTGAGGTGGCTTGGTTAGCCAAACATTTTTGAAGTGTACTCATGTTTAGACGTGTGAAATTATAAACCACTAGACTTTAATTCTGGCTACGAAGGACCATAGAATGTTCTGCCCAATGAGAACACTCAAAAGAAAATATCAATAAGGATGTGGGACTGTAAATAATAACGCCGGGGAATATTTTATAGTCAGTGGTTTATTGAACGCACGTAAAACTTAAGTACAAAATTACAACTATAACTAATATTAACCGAATTCAATTTCACGACGCTTAAGAACTAAAAAAAAAAGGTCACTTATTCACTACACAATAATAATTTTATTCTCAGTATAACACTGTCAAAGTTGATACAACTTTGACCAATGGCAATTATATATGTATGTATGTATAAATATATTACTCAATATGAATCAAAAAATGTACTCACCAGTATAAAACTATGGAATCGACTTTATGGCGTTGGTAATTAAATAATTAGTGATTATCTTGTTCTAGTCGTTCCCCGGAACAATATACTTTACTTCAGTCGAGACCCAAAGCAAAGTTGTATTAGTAGTGTTTGTTCTAGTCGGTTCCCAGAATAAAGATCTTTATCTCAGTCGAGACCCAAGATAAAGCTTTGAGGTTAGTGAATTTTATTCTAGTCGCTACCCGGAATAACTATCTTTATCTCAGTCGAGACCCAAGATAAAGGTATTAAGTTAGTAGACTTTATTCCAGTCGAGACCCAGAATAAATATCTTTATCTCAGTCGGTAGCCAAGATAAAGTTGTTGAATTAGTAAGATTTATTCCAGTCGAGATCCAGAATAAATATCTTTATCTCAGTCGGTACCCAAGATAAAGTTAATTTGTTAATAATTTTATTTAATTACACTCGCCAAGTCGAATTCCAAAACGATGCACAATCTATGAGAGCTGGATACTAAAAGAGAAAGATTCAAATTGGCCTGCGACTTATATTGCCTCTGAATTGCGCACGGCTCCAACAAATTATTTTACATTGCGAATAGTAACCAAAGTACGTTGACCTTTGCAGCTGTGCGTAGGTAGCAACAGAAAAGTCCGTTGACGTTAGCAGCTGTGCGTAGGTCAGAAGAGTACATTGACCCTAGCAGCTGTGCAAAGCAACTGGAATTTTGTGCATTTTTTGTTGCCGTTCCTAATTTTGCCTATCTAAAGTTATTAGGATTATAATTATACAATAAGATACCTATTACAATATTGCTAATTTGTTATTTTAAAGATTCATTTAAATGTACAGATTCCTTAAGCTAATTCCATTTAATTCGCGCACTGTTAGCGAAGACAAGTTACTTTCCTCTTATTGGATTGTGTCCCGGATTTGTTTATGTGGAATGTAGCCATGAGGTGTTGATTGTTATCTCCACTAAAAACTGCCTTATCGATATGTTTGTAGGTCGGTATACATCGTTTCGTTCCCAACCTATTTTCAATGATTAGAAAAACTTGGAATTAGAGACTTTTAAACAATTTTACTTCCAGGTGGCTATTTAATGTTGGTTTGAACAACATCATTATATGACTTCCCTTACAATAAACACATCTTCCTGATGAAATGGCATGATGAGCCCTAACGTGAGTTACCGAACTACGATGGCGAGTAATTTCTCTGCTCTGAAGATCTACGGAACTATCTATTACTTCTAACGTTTGAAGACGACTTTCTAAAAATTCTCGCAAAGTTTCGAATTTGGGAACGGAAGTGACATTATTGATTGATTTTTCCCATTCTTTACGCAGAATTGCGTCCAACTTTTCAGCAATGATGAATACAAGCCAATCATCCCAACTATGGACAGGTCTCCCTAAGTTCCCTAGTGCTCTAATTGCTTCTGTCGCACCATTCAATAATCCCTTAATAGAAGTGGCTGATTCCTTAGTGACTCCAGGCAATCTAGTTAATTGATTTACATATGTATTAACCAGGATACGTTCGTTGTCGAAGCGTTTGTTCAGAAACTGCCATGCACCGGTATAATTGGTTTCAGTTACCATGACGTTGCGTAGTAATTGTTCAGCTTCTCCGGTAAGATTACTTTTCAAGTAATATAAACGTTGTACATCCGTCAAACTACTGTTGTCATGAATAAGAGTTTTAAACATGACTCTAACAGAGGGCCATTCAGCGAAGTTGCCATTGAATTCTGGAACTCGAATGCGTGGAAGTTGTATTGACTCAGAAGCTGTCACTTGTTGCGTTGTGGGACTAAGAGCAATTTCACTGCTTTTAGTTTTAAATTTCTGTCGACGTTCCTGAATACAGACCAATGCATTTATATATGCACATTCAATTGTCTCGTACTTGCTGTCTGTGAAGAATGCGTGCTCCAATACTTTGGTATCTTTTGATGATAGTATATCATTATGTAAATTTCCGAAACTGGTCCAATATCTGTTTAATAGATCTTCACGTGCTGATAAAAAGCAATTGCTTTGTTTATCCTTTCCAGTTTTGTCCGTGTTTTGGATAAACCTTGCGATAAACCTCGCGTGAAACTCAGGTTGCTCGACCAAGTCCGTCATTGCGCTTTTCTTTTGAATATATCGGCACTATTTGAGCTATTGGTTAGACAATGTCATTCACGATGTAGTTGCTTAGACCGACGTTTTAGTTAAATTATTTTAACGATTGTATCACTTTAATCCCTTATCCGGCTTCGAAGGACCAAAATACCAGTTAAAACTGATTAAAATGCGCTGGCTGGGATTAATGAAATCTTTTATTAAAACAATTTCGTAGTCTAGAATACACCAATTCAAATGTAAAAAACAAAAATGAATGAACAAAATCTTGACAGTTGGTTGATTACAGGTAACTAGATTGAAAGCATAGCATGCTGAGTTACAGTTTATAGTTGGTTACCGAACAGCCCGTTATTAGAACGTACACGCAAATTTGATTGAATGACTGAAATGAATGCACTGCTAAATTTTGATCAAGGTGAGTGGTTAATTTCCTAACAAAAAGTCAACACTGTTCACTTTCTTTCACTTTCAATAAACTACTACACTTATTTTGTTGATAATAGATATATAAATAGGTACTCAATATATGGGGTTAATATAGAGCAAAAGTGAAAATAACTTAACCTCAAAACACTGGGACACTTACTTAGCTTAAATATTTCGAGTAATCGTATTAAGACAGAATTATATAAACTGTTGGGTCAGAGATCAACATACACTAGAAAACACACTTATTGACACAGATTTAAAATGTACGATTTTCAGAAATAGATATGTTGAGACAAAACTCAGTACAAAAGTTTGGGTCAGAGATTTTTGTATCACACTGAAAACACCAATTGGCAACAAGTTGTAATATAAGATCGTCAAAAATGTAATATAAATATATGTGTAAAATACGTAAGAAACGAGTTTTCAAACAAAACTGAGCCCAAGCCGCATGAAAAAGTAGAAAATAAACTTTTCTTCACACACAGAGGTGGACTCAGATTTTATTCGCTGACAATCACCGATCTATTTCAGTATGATCAATCAGAGGTAATAAGTGATTTGATTCATGCAGAGAAAGAATATTCAAATGTCCCAATCAAAAAATCTCTGGTGTGAAGAAAAGTTTATTTTCTACTATTTCATGCGGCTTGGCCTCAGTTTTGTTTGAAACTCGTTTTTTACTTATTTTATTTTCTGCCTTTTTCACGTTAACTAAATTGTTATTACGTGCTGCGTGGAGATATTTTAAAACAAATTTTTAAATCATGTTTGGAGCCGATCCGAAAACATAAATTTTTCGAGTATCAAATCGTTCAAATACTGCAACGGTTTTCAGAAATTCAAATTATGTTTTAAACAGCGCTTTTTACCTGTATTCTAACTTGATCCCATATAACATGAATATTCCCGATTTTCCATGTTTTCCATAGACTTTTCCTATTATTACGAATTTTTTTTAAAAATTTATATGAATTTTCCTCGATTTTTCATGCAAGTTTTCATGATTATTGAAGAGAAATTATTGATGCCAGTAGGACGGAAAAAAATGATTCCGCATAGCTTATAAAGCTTTTTTGTCGGAAAATTTTCCGGAAATTTTCGGAAAATTTTCCAGAAAAAATGGAAAATTCTGCATTTTGCCTGAAACAGATTTATCACTAATCATATCGATGAAAAATTTTCCGATGATTTTCCCCCTTTTCCTGGTTTTCCACGAAGTTTTCCATAAAAGCAACTTTATGCAACTCATTTCGCTCTACAACTTTGTCTTTTGTTGCAAAACGCTCAAGCGCTTCTTTGGTCTGAAAAACTCCGGAAAAGCGTTTTACATGAATTTTCCTCGATTTTTTCTGCAAGTTTTGAACATTGTCGGAGAGAAAGTAATGATGCCAGTTGATACGGACCGTGATCCTGCATAATTCAGAAAACTTTTTTACCGGAAAATTTTCGAAAAAATCGGAAAACTATGCATTTTTCCTGAAACGGATTTGTCATAAATCAAATTTGTACCAAATTTTCAAATGATTTTTCCTGATTTTCCGGGTTTTCCATGAAAATTTCCGGCTCAAATTTTGACAGATTCAATTGTCACGCGACATGAACCTGTGTGCCAAATTTCAGCTCGCTGTGATGACGAAAAGTGGGTCTACGAGAGTGTCGAAAATAGTAAAAAAGAAATATATAAATAAATAGACAGACAAATTCGTGTACGAGTTAAATGGAATGGCCTCAAAAATAGATATGCACGCGAAATCTATAATATATATGAAAATAAAAATACAGTCAAATAGATATATTAATAAGTATTAAAATATTACAAGTGACTGGTATTCACCGATCTACACCTTGGCACTTGAGGAATTGGCTTTAAACTAATGTTAAGAGCCTTTGTTTTAATATTTTCTTAGAAGAATTCTTTATTCCCGTCGAGACCAGAAATAAAGTGTTAATGTTAGTAAAAGATTATCTCACAATCAGTCGAGACCCAAGATAATATTCTTTAAGCCAGTCGAAACCCGACTTAAAGTGAATGTTAGTAAATATCTTAACATCAGTCTAGACCCGAAGCAAGATTCTTTATTACCGTCGAGACCAGAAATAAAGTGTTTTGTTAGTAAAAGATTATCTCAGTCGAGACCCGAGATAATATTCTTTAAGCCAGTCGAGACACGGCTTAAAGTGAATGTTAGTAAATAACTTAACTTCAGTCGAGACCCGAAGCAAGATTCTTTATTTCCGTCGAGACCAGAAATGATCTGTTTTGTTAGTTGTTAAAAGGTGATATATCAGTCGATTCCCGATATGAATGGTAGTCCCTAACTAGCCAACTTACCTCAAGCGATGCCAAGTACAAAAAGAGATCGAGAGTCATAGTCATAGTCATTGTCTTTCTTGCGCATTTAAAATATATTGTCCCTAATGTGTAGACCTAACTTCCCTGTTAGAATTTATGGTTGGGTAGATTTAACACTCAGGCTTTTTATTTTGGCCTTTGTGCCACAATTGTCTTGGTTTTATCTTCTTTTGGTACATATATTGATTAAAAACTTTTATGTTTGATATGTTTTTGTTGATTATTACAGCTTCGCGCGCGACACTAATCTGTTTCCGTGGCCGTTAGGAGAGATCGAGATCAGTCCGCTTGTCGTTTATATAGCCCTTGCTTGCACACGACACCACTGATGGAGTAGCAGAGGCGCATGATTACAAGAATTGGCAGTGCAGCTGTGATCTTACGGTACTAGCTGCACAATATGCATAGCAACGAACCAAAATACATATCAACAAGAATTTTTAGAGCAACCCATGCTGCTGAGTTAAGTTGAATTATATTTGCAAAAATTGTTATCTCTATCACGTAGAGTAGAAATTCCCGTTCGATGGTACTTGTAATGATGTAATGATGAGTTACAAATTGATCGGGTTGATCTGATTGTATACGTGCCATGCATTGTATGCTACATAACAACACATGCTTTTGTTATATGTTGTAACTATTTTTGGGAAATTGTAATTAGATTGAATTTGTTTTCCTTTCAGAACTCAATTTTACCATGGTATTTTTGTAATATTGTTACGTGCCACAAAGTGAATCAAGCGACATCTGTTAGGAATGGAAGCAACTTTAGGTTAGTGTCATCTTAGTAAACTTTGGGTTCGGAGAACGGAATATTCAGGAAGGTTCTAGGATAATTCGTAGAGTATAAATACGGCGCTCTGACAGCTAGGAGGAGAGTATTATTTCAGACAGCGAAGTGAACGAAGTAAACTATTTGGATTGCGATAATTAGAAGTACAGTACTAGCGATAAATAAAGAGTCGACTTGATAATTATTTGTGAATTTGTGAGAGTAAACAGTAAAGTTAAATAAATAAAGAACTTTTGAATTATATCTGAAATATTGTGTTTTAAATAACGAACTAAGGCCACGCTCGTAACAATATGTATATCCCTTTGCAGGAATTGTTTTTAGCATGAATCTAACAGTTCAAATATATTCTAATGATTTTAATTTGATCTGCTCAATGAAGCTATACTTGTGCATTGTATGTGTGCAATATGTTATGTAGATGACAAGAACATGGTTTTGTTGGGTTGTGTTCATGTTTTTTGATTAAGAGTATTCAAATTAGACTTAATTTTCGTAAAAGTTTGATGCTTTGTTTTCAGGATGATTTCTTTTCAGAAAGTATCTCTTAAGAAAAATGTATTCGAAGCGATGTGGTTCGAACACTATACGATGTGTTCAAATTACAATCTGAATGCAAATCCCAATGGGTTCATTCGAAAGAAAATCGGCAGATATTGTGTAAATTTCAACCACCTTCGATTTTGATGAAAGTTTACAGGTAGGTTGCTTTTATTGTTGTACTAATATCAATAAACTTCCTGAAATATTTTTTGTTTTTGTCCATTTTTGACGGAGATACGAATTTGAAAAGACCTAAAAATTTTGCTTGGTAGATGTAACTTCAAGAACATATATCTCAGTATGTACACATCAAAAGCCCATGAAACAAATGCTATTTATTTCAGAAAGCTTTGAATTTTCAGAAAAAAATTATTTGAGGATCTTTTTTCGAAAATTTGTTTTCACGGATAAATCCGGATATGTCCGTTATCCTTGAGTATCTTAAAAAGCTCACTCTCGATTTTTTTTATTTTATTCTTTTAAATTTTAATCTTTAATGTGTATTGAGAAAGGTGTAGAAAGAAAAATATGGAGCTCCTTGAAGTTTAAAGTTTAAATATATGTATAACTAAGAAGGATGAAGTATACCAATGGAATTTTTGGAGTGGGAGGGAGGTCTGAAGAACATCAGTATATTCAGACTTTCCTCCCTTAAATCACTCCTCTCAAATTTACGTTTGAAAATTTGTCGTTTCTCGAAGGAAGTGCAGGCACTTAAATGCTCAAAGGCCCTTTCACGGATGTCGTCAGATGAAACTTGGAAACTGGTTTCACAGAGTAACTTTCATCCTTTATTACCATATTAAACATGTTATCGAGCCTTAAATTTGAATTCTTGAAAAAATATCATACAAATTTGGAATATTATCCTTGATTGTGTAAAGTGTATACACCAAAGACATATGTTTTCCCCCTCTCAAATATGACTCGTTAATAGTTCTTTAAAACAGTAAAAGAATCACCTCAATATACGCATTTGTTCAAAATTTATTAAAATTTTTGTGTTATGTGAAAAGTGAAAAAGTATAATATTTTTTGTGTTCTGGAAATTAATTTTTTTACTTTTCGCATAACATAAAAATATTTATAACTTTTGAACGGAAGCAGATATTGAGCTAATTCTTCTTATGTTTTAAAGAACTATTAACGGGCCACATTTAAAAAGGGAAGAAAATATGTATTACAGGATCAGGCATAAAACTACAATTTTTTTCAAGAATTCAAATTTAAGGCTGAATAAGTGAGGCATTTGCATTTTTCATTTTTCGCACACTCTACAAAGAGGACTCAGGCTTTCTATGAACATGTTTGAATAAAGTTTCTACAGCTTGCTCCAACATGTTGGTCTTCAAATTTCAGAATTTTGAGCATTGTTTGTTAGTACAGAGAAGATATTATCGGGTTTTTTGAGAAAATAATATACGAAAAATGGGACAAAGAAACCATTTTATCTTCCGGAGAGTTTCTACATTTCTGATATTTGGTGATCATTTTCATTTCATTACTTTTGGAAGAAAATTTGTTTTCACTGATATCTATTTAACATCCTACAGAGTAAAATCTTGGATATTGAAACAGTGTCAAATATTCGAACTATGAGAGGTAATTTTTCAAGCATATTTGACGAAAACAACGATGGCGTCTACAAAATGCATATGAACCAAATGCATAATACAAAATTTTATTGTTGGAGATCAAATAGACAACATTTCTACCCAAATGGAATTTTGGGTTTGAAGGTATGCAGGAGATTGTATTTATTGAATTGCTGAATTACAAGAAATGTGTAAGTTATTCACACGATTTTCAATTCAATGCATTTAATTCTATTAAGAGTTCGCTTGGGCAGTTCTTTTAAATTTTCAAAACTGAACAATGAGTTAATTGTGATCTATAATTCTAATGGTTTCAGAAATTTGTCCGTTAGAGAAATTTTAGAATGTATTATTCAAAATGAGCTTCATTTAATTTCCTCTGAAGTCTATAAGCTTGCTTGCTTAATATTAAGAATTCCTGATAGCACAGCCAGCTAGTGCTGAAAGATCATTTTCAAAATTAACCAGAATAAAAACATATTTTCGGAACTCTATTTCAGTTGAAAAACATCTCCTCAAAAATTTAAGCAAAACGAAAAAACCTACGAGGAAGACCATAAGAATTTTGTAAGAAAATTAGGCATATGGAAATTATTTATAAATGACTTGTGATTAAAGTAATATATGAAATGTTCACAAAAGTTTCTTTAACCGTTCTGCGCAGCGTTTTTGTCATACATTACTATTTCGCAATTTAAAATTCTTCCCTCTTAAGAGATCCAACTAAGATATATTTCGTTGTATTTTAAAAAAATATGAGCGTACTCAAGTTTATTGATATTTTTAGTTTTTATTGGAGCGAACTTATACATTAATTTCTCAATATTCTTCGATCCTGAACACCCGGCTTAGATAGGTACGCCTCGCCACTGCTTCTCACTCAATACAAAAAATATTAATAACTTTCGATTGTAAGCAGATCTTTAAGGATAGAACAGAAAATTTGTATATTTTTTTTTTAAGAATTCTACTTTACAACTGTAACATTTGGCCTTAAATTGCAATACGTTTGATATCCTTATGAAGGATTCAAAAAGTGTTTAACTTTAATTCAGCGATATCCTGAAAGGGTTTTTGGGCGTTTAGGTGACTACACTTACTTTGAAAATCGTAATATTTTCAATCAGGATCCTACTTATGTAATGATCTCTTATAATATCTGACACCATGCCCAATATACACCGGGAAGACTTAAATGAGTAATAAACAACCAATATTCGATGTAAATGATGTCACCAATTGAGGAACTCATTTAATGACTGTAATGACTGTGACTCTCAATCTTATTTTGGTAAGATATTAGAACCAAAAAAAAAAAAAAACAAAAAAAAAAACGGAGAAAAAAGGAAAACATTTCCATCATCGTGTTCTACAGAAATATTGTATTGTGCCAAGTTACGAAAGTGCATCTTGTGCAATATATGGTCAAATCTATGACCACCCTCAACCATTGAGTGATTAATAGATTTTAGAATAAGCATTTTTTGTATTAATTTTTACTATGTTGCATTAGATAAAGTAAATATTTATATAAAATAGGGAAACAGATTAAGAAATAAGTTAGATATGAACTCTTTACCTTATCCACTCTGGATCCTACCCGGCACATATTGCCGTTTTAACTTAATATCGATATTCTTGCTAGACCTATGGTAATAGGGTTGGCATTAAATTGCCGTACTAAATTGTATATTATTGTAGATTCACCGCAGTATTGGGACTAACATTATATGGCGATCCTGCGAAACCAAAAACTGGACGAGGAAACACTAAAGAATCAGAAGCTAGAAGAAGCATAACAGAACTAGCTTGCTGGCCCCATACCTAAAATTATTAAGGAATGCTAAAAAAGGTATAGCCGGAACAAAAGCAACGACAACAATACACGACCTTAAAGGTGAAAAAGGAAGGTGGTAGGCAAGTACCTACACTACAGGAAGTAAACTACTAATCTTTATCGGTTGGCTAGTTTACTGGTTAAGAATAAGAAAACGAATTCTACCTGGATAGCATTTACTAGGTAAGATTTCACAGGAGAGTCGAGATGGAAAATTAAAAAAAAAAAAACGAAGGAAGAAGAGATAATTTTTAGGTCTAAGCATAAAAGAGGAGATACCGAAGCAACAAATGGTCATATCGAGATTGCAATATAAAAAATTCAAGCTTTATTTTATCACTAATTTAATAAGTTCCAGAAATAATAAAAATAATCAACTCATAATAATAAAGAATAATTCAAAAACTTAAACGATATTTTCTACCTAAAATAATCCAACTAAAAAAAAAATGCTAAAGAATAATCCAAGAAAAATTGAACAATATAAAAATAAAAATAATCCAACTCAAAAGGTAAATAAAAATTATGGCTGAATTAATCTGTAAATAAAACAATTTGAATTAATTTTTAGCACTAGTTTTTAAACTAATTGGCCTCAATGAAGCCAATGTAGGGTTTTATCCGGAAATCAGTACTTTTCGTTATGCAAAAGCTGAAAGGAAATAAATATTATAAGTATAATCTAACTAGGCTTAAAAGCTCCCAATTAATTAGACTTATTCAATATCAAAGCTGATCCTTCTTTTATCTGAATTATTGCTCAAAACACATTAATTACTTTGATTCTGTTTCACTTACAGATTATCTGCATTTTCAGACTGTAGATAGAATCTTTCAGTCCAAATCTGTTTTCGTACACCCACTAGTATCGGATCACATCTTAACTTAAATTTGATAGACAGAAAACTTTAGATAAACTGATGATTAGCACACACCAACAGTTTGCTCTTCAGTCCATATTGTAATTAGTTTGTTAGCGTTTATCACGCAATTCGATTGAATTTTAAAAATAATTATGTCAAAAAGGAAAACTCCTACTCTAGTAATAGTAATTGTTCCGTTTCTATGGGTGAAAGATGGGTTGCTTTACAGACGAAACATCTCAAATATGAGGTTATTAAATTTTTAAGCTAAAAAGTTGAAAATCCCGAAGACGACAATTCAAAATGTTCTCAGTAAATTTCGGAAATCTTGTAGTGTCCAGAGAAAATCTGGACCAGGAAGACAAAGTCAAACTGAACTGAAAGTAATGATTGACGATGAAATTGTACACTTTGTTTCAGTTTACAAATCTGCAGTTCTGTTATCTGACGATGAACTACATTTGTGCGGTGTATTTATCTACAGATTTACAGTCTGCAGTTCTTGGACGCTGATATGGTTGACAATCAAATCGTACAAATTTTCAACAAACACAAGCGGATTACCTAGACCGCAAATAAAATCGTACGATTTGAACTGGTAATGTGTGACGGAAATTCGGATCTGCAGAACAGTTCGGGTCTGCAGATAATCTGTAAGTGAATGGGGTCCTTAAGTTAGATTCAGAGCTGCTTATCCAGTTGAAATGCCGGTGGTATTGGTTGCCATTGTATTAACAGATAACAGTATATTATGCTCGTACAAAATGTTCAAGACGATTTCTGTCGAAATACGAATAAATAAATCAAAGAAATGCAAACCGAACACTAAGCACTTAACAAAACAAGTTAACGGATACTTTTAGCCAATTATTTAAGACAAGAACTAGGTGAAAAATCAAGAAATCGCCCAGACGACTTGCAACGCGACTAATACAATATTTCAAGGTTAATTTCAAGGTTGAATATCAGCAATATCCAAATTATAGCAGTATACTACACACACACAAAATGATTGCTATATAACAAACGATCGCAGTGCCGTAAGACTTGCCTACTTTCGTTTGATCTAATCCATAAATTATAGTAAAATTTGGTAGACTATTTAGCTTAAGTGTTTGAAATAGTGAAATGATATCCCACTACTGTATATCTGCATCATCCTCAAGACTGCATAGGGCAAATCTCCTGAGCACAAATAATTTGATTGTCCGCCTGAAAGTCCTCCAAGAATTCCTAGAGCACCCGATGGCGAACCCAATTTTAGATGTTATGCCGTAGTGCCATAACTTTGAAATACCATTTAAGGTGAACTTAGGGGACCGTAAACAATGGTCTACTGGAGACCAACCCTTTCAAAAGGAATCTGATAAATGGTAAACGGATGGGTCAAAAATACAAGGTGTAGCAGGTGTGGGCATATACGGGCCAAAGTGCCATCTCGCAAAGGCACTGGGATCTCACTAACCATTTTTCAGGAAAAAATACACGACATAGAACTGCACTGGCAAACATTTAACAAAATTATCCGTGGAGCCACAATATACATAATATCTGACAGCCAAGCAACAATTAAAGTGTTAAGCTCGTTTACCTTTTAGTCTAAGGTGGTTTGGGATTGTCTTACTCTCTTGAAGTACCTGGCCGAAGCAAATAACGTGAAGCTAATTTGGGTGCCAGGGCATTAGGGAGGCAACGAAATTGTGGACTGTCTTACAAAGAAAGAATCCAAATCTCTGTTTATTGGACCTGAGCCCATTTTTATACACCCAACCCAAAAAGTTACCTCTCAACTCAGATCAGGCTTTGGGAGGACAGAATAAAAAAACACACTCGGAAAATATCGTGGGGCTAAGCGAAGCGATGAAGGCACTGCCCACTTAGATATTATCTGAAAAAGATAGGTAAGGTCGATGATGATACTTCTTCCTTCTTTATGGAAGACGATGACACCGCTGAACATGTCCTGTGTGATTGTGAAGCTCTGTGCCGCATAGGGTAAAGACATCTAGGAAAGGCATTCGTAGTGACAGAAGCTGTAAAAAAAATGGCCCGCAAGAACGTCATAGTCCTTATAATAGTCCTTAAGTTTGAATGGGTGTCCTAGAGCATTTACACGTAATAAAAGGTCTTATAAGTCGGGGTAACAAACAAATAATAATCTTCAAGATAGGCAACAATCTTTATTCTGTATAACGAAAAATTATTTATATTCAAAACAGTCTTTACTTCACCAGAATAAAAGAGTTTATGCAGATTAATTCCCTTTGAGGTCCCTTTCATCATGATAAGATAATATCGAAGGTGCACACGAATTTAACCAGAGTCTGTATATGAATGAGAATTTAATCTGCAAATTTGCTTGCACACTGTATCGGTACTGGACTTAAATATAAAATACCCCAGGCAACTCAGAGAGGATTTACGTTTCATAGAAATTAACTCAAAGGGTTTATGTCGACCATGAAGCAAAAATAAGTCTGTCAGATCTGTTTAAATAAGGAAAGGAAAACTGCATGACAAGTCTTATTTATAGTTTATTTTTCACACACATTTGAACGATATTTCAATCTTACGGTGCCGCAAGCACAACATCAACAACAAGATGAGTAAATATTTGAAGAAGATATCACCGTGTGGGAGCACTGCTTTCCGAGGATGGGTGAACAACAAGTAAAATTTATTATGGACTTTCACATGTTTGTGAACATTTAATTTATTGCAAGCTGTCTTATTCGTGGGGGCGAAAAAAGCTCGTAACAGTAAAATAAAACACGTTTTTTTTTTATTTTTTTTTTTATTATTATTTGCAACTAGCTATATTGAGTTGTCTAATGAAAATCAAATAGAAATTTTTATTCGACATATTTTGGATACACCAGAATCAATGGCAATTACGTTATTAAAAATTGTGTTGCCTATGCATTCAGTCGTGTAAAGAAAGGATCTGTTAATATTCAGTACCTACCTTTACACTTGTTCATTTTATGGACGGATAACTGGTAAGCTCTTCCATTCATCGTCACTCGTCATCGTTTTCATCTGACGTTGATGTAATCCTTTTAACTTAAGCCAGAAAACCTGGTTCTTTTGCATATTGATTCAAATTAATTAAATTATTGAATACTTGGTTGATATTGTCATTTACCGCGTTGTAAGATACCATCTCACAAAGTGAAAAGCACCCAAAACAAGCATGTTTAAAGTAATTGTTAATTAAGAGGAAACAGGAAAGGAAACAGAATCATTTTGATTTTCCATATTTTGGTTAACAGCAGAGATGAAGACAATAATCAACTTTTAAATTCGGTTCGAATTAAAGAGTGTAAACATCATGGAGGGCTTTGAATGCTCAAAAATCAGTTCGAGTTATAAAGAATTGGCTTATAGAAGTTCTGTTATCGTATGAGTGCCGTGCGTGTTCAGGACGGAGAGTACTCAATCCTTTAAATCTTTTTAACTTTTGGCTTTGTAAAGCAAGGAAAAGTTTTTCCTGCAAAACTTATTAATATTAATTCTATAAAATTTGTTTATCACTTTGGTTTCAAATTCAAAAGGCTAGCTATCTCTCATAATTTATTAAGTCTTAATTCCATTATTCTCACAGTTTATGGATATTTATAAAATAGTAACAAAAAAAAAGAGTTATAATTGGACCAAGACCAATAATATTATACCCTAGATGAAAGAAAACTTAAAAATTCTTCATTATAAAAATAAGGGGGAAAAAATTGAATATTTTAGAAAATTATGAAATTTGGAAAGCAATACAAGGGGAAAAAAACATATTGAATGAACATGTCGAGCCAATTCGTTCAGTTTTGTTAAACATGTTCATCAACAGACAATGATTTTACCAGATTAAGCTACATTCGTAATCCTCTCCTCATAAACATTTGATGGACATATGTGTGTGCATTTTATTCTATTTCATTTTTATTTTAAGTCTAGACGAAGAGATTCTCGAATTTGTAAATGTGTACCAGTAGCACTTGTTTATTTTCCAATGATGGTCCAGTTGAACAGCTCTCAGAATTTATAAAAAGCTTCAACTTGTGAAAATAAAAGTACATGTACAAAATGCTAATAGTTTTATTCAATTATCATGTTTCACAAAACGGTTACAGATTAATCTATTAATCACTTAACTAGTATACCCTATAGATTTCATCTAGGATATAAAAACGGTTGTTGTTTTTCTTTTTCCTGAAATCTTTTCATTGAATACATAGAAGTTTTTACGTCGGAGAAATCAGTAGTTGCTCATAAATAGTGCAGTTAAGTTAAAGTGAATTTTAAGGTGACACAACCCCTGGTACTAAAATGAGTCAACCAACGTAGGTTACAGTAGAGCGGCAATATTATCTGCTACTGGGAATCGATGTAGTAGTAAATAAGATGTTGTATGGAATTGAATATTTTGTAAGTAGCTTTTACATGGTGTAGGTTAACATTACACGATATATACGATATATTGGAGCATGATTTTTCAACCCCGGTAGCGACAATATACCCCCACATGAACGACCAGATGTTAATACCGATGTTGATAGTGACCTCAGCGATGACGAGGTTGAAAACATCACCGGGCATTTACCTATGAGATTGCTTCAGGGTGAGGATGAACTTACAATTGATGGAAACTTACATCAGGAAGGATCCAGGAGCACTTTAGTTCAACAACCTGAGACAAAGTGTAAATCAAGGAAGCCAACTATTTTGAAGCCAATAACGGCTAAAACATGCAAACAAGAACTTGTTGATAAGTTGATATGGGTTAAATCCACTGTAAATAGGTAGTCAATTTCATTTCCTATTATTTATCATATACAAATTTTATTTTATTTTATGTTCAAAAGGCTTATCATCCGAACCAGGAGGACTGGCTTAGGGAAACTTTAAACCCTCCTCTGGATTTTTTTTTGATATTTGCTCCTAGACTCTTTGAGCTTATTCTAGAACAGAGCCAAATATATTTTCACCAACACAATTTGACTACTTCTTCGCTTTCGTTAGAAAATATACATTGTTTTTTGGGAATTCTGCTTTTGTTTGGGTATAACAAGCAACCGAATCAGCGGATGAATTGGAGCACCAGATACTTATAATAGTCTCCTGTCTGAATCAATGAGCCGCAACGCATTTGGTGATATTATGAGATGACTTCATTTGCTGATGATCAAGTCGTCAGTCGTTAGTCAAGTGCGTCCCATGTTTGACATACTAAATGAGCAGTTTTAAATTGTTCTTCCTGATCAGTACCTTAATATGGATGAGAGCATGGTGCCGTATTATGGAAAGTATAGCACGAAGCAGTTTATACAGGGAAAACCGATTCGATCTGGTTTCAAATTGAGGTCATTATATTTTTTCATCTATCCAGATGTTAAATGCAGAACCATATTATGTTGCTAGCACTCAATTGGATACCACGGGAAAAGAACAAGGTTTTGATGTTGTAACAGGTCTTATAAGCAAGGCAAATGTCAGTACGTTATCCTATATAACTTTTGACAACTTATTTACATCTGTGGATTTGCTTTCTTACCTCTCAGTGAAGGGAATCGCAGGAACGGGAACTATGAGAGAGAATAGAATGAAGGGAGCTCCTTTTTCAAACAAAAAGGTTTTCATAAAAATTCATGGGGCTATATGAAAAAGGCTTCTATTGATGATATATTTATAGTTCGTTGTAATGATAACAAGCCAGTCACTGCAAATTGCATGAAAACTAGACCTCTTGTGAGAGTTAAAAGATGGAGTTCGGTGACAAAGCGGTTTATAGAATTACAACAACCGCAAACTATTACTTCATATAATAAGCGGATAGGAGGAGTCGATTTATTTGATCAGTTTGTTTATAAGTACCATGTACGTATGCGCTCAAAAAAATTATGGTACCCACTCTTTGCTTGGGGTGTGAATGAGAGTGTAGTAAACGCGTGGCTGGTATACAGGAAACTGAATGAAAACATGCCCTTGGTTAATTTCCAGAAGCAATGCGCGTTACAATTGCTAACAGTCTATGGAAAACAACAAATAAGGCCCACATCATGTCTTCAAATATTAGGGCCAGCACAATCTACAATTAGATACGACAAGATACACCATTGAATAGTGAAGGGAAATCAACCAAATTCGCGTTGTAAAAATTATGGTGGTCGCACCGTATACTTATGTCAAAAATGCAACATTGGATTGCATCCAGCGTGTGATCTTCCATACCATGTCCACTAATACAATAGGCGTGTTTTTTAAGAGAACCATTTATGGAGAAAGAAGAATTTTTAACGATTTTAAATCAAATTTATAAACACAAGAAGAAAAAACAGCCGCCTCGTCCGGGGTTTGAAACCGGGACCTTCCTTCAAACCCCGGACGAGGCGGTTGTTTTTAGAAATTTGATTTAAAATCGTTAAAAATAAAAGTTTTTAAAAATTCTTCTTGACCGATTCTAACAAGTATAGGTTCGATTCCCGTCCGCGGGAAAAATAAATAAGAACCATTTAGATTTTAAACGTATTTACAAGATTTTGGATTTAATAAATTTTGTTTTCATTGATGCTAATGTTGGTTTATTTTTATATTTTGATTCAGGAGGACTCTCATTGGCAGGATAATCTACCAGCATAAAAAAGCTAATTTTAGTTGTAATATGGCAATATTAAATTTTTTAATAATGTAAGAGTGTCTGAGGTTATTACTTCTCGAAATTTCACTATAATTCGGTGCAACAAATTTACTGGGCATTAATGGGTTAATAGTAAAAACTTCAGCGAAAACTCTTATGAGCAACTCCGGACTTTTCTGATCGACCTTTTTAAGGACAACTGCTCGAAGTACGAGCTCGCTGTCCCAAGGCACCAATGATAGAGGAGGAGGTAGAAATATGGTATACCTGTTACAGTTTTATATATTACAGAACCCAAAATAGATATATCCAAAAAATAAATGGTATATAGATAGGAAATTTGGTTTACTTAAGTGATATTAACATAAATAAATGTAGACTACAAGACATTCAAAATTTATTTTTTATTTAAAAAAATGTGTCAAAATTAGAAACCTCCAAAGTAGGGTAGTAATATGAGACTGCATTATAATATCAAAAACAAACGAAAAATTCTGGCAAAAATTGTGCAGTATCAGTGATACTAACTCGTTAATATTATATATATTTTTCAATGCACGGTATCATTCTATTATGGCCTACAAAAGTCATCATTATCATCTAGAATACTACTTTAAAAGTTGATAGAAATGTGTGATACTCTACTATTTTTACCAACCAAGTGTCTCATATTGCAATCAAGTGGTTTTTTCACTAAAATTAGTAAAAAAGGAAAGTTTTTTTTGTAATATATAATTATATTCTAAAGCTAAAATAAATCTAATGTAACTCACCGTATTTGTTTGCTGGAAACTAAAAAAATGTACACATATAATAAGAAAAGCAAAACATATGAAAGAAAACTTTTCAGTTGCCCTAACTGTGAGCGTCCAGCACGGAGCAGGAATAATAACGAAGCGTCCGCTGGCTGTTTCAAAACCTTCGCAGGACTAACAGCAATGGTTGCCTAGCTATGCTTTAGATGTCAGTAGCGTAAGGAGACCAAAACCTCGGTGTCTCAAATATCTAGCATATATCATATTTCTACCCTCTCCTCTATCTAAAAACAACGCTTTTTTAGTTTTCTACTATTTTCTCAGAGCCTCGAAAAAATGTAGGTGAGCAAATGTAAAAGAGTTCCTATACAGTATGATTTCATGAAAAAATTATAAACTGATATGCCTGTTGTTGTCCTCTTAAAATAATAATTTTAAAACGTCAGAAATAATTGATTGTATAGGTATATGTGCAATTCGGGGGAATTAGTGCGATGTATGTATACACAGTACATACAAGGAAGAATAAATTATTCTTAATTGAATTTTATTATAAGTGAAAGAGTGAGTTTTAAAAGATATTGAAATTAAAATGTATTCAATTTTTGTTCCCCCGGTCAAATTACGATGTAAATATCATTATAATGTATAGGACAATATATAGATATATTGACCAAATAGCTGTGATTCGAGGCATTGAGAATCTGAGTCACAAAATCCATCCCCCATTGGGAAAAAGAGTTTTATTCCTTTAAGAAGAAAAGTTTTTTTTTATGTCGTTACTGGCATAGGTAAACTGTAAATATTAACCTGTTTATATAATTCATAAAATGGGGGAGGTTATATAAACTTTCCGATTATTCTTACCTAAAGTTAGGATTGTTCAACCCTTTTTCGTGTACCTTAGTGTAAAGAACGCTTTATTGATTTCGTAAACATATATAACTATGTAACTTACTTATAATGAGTTGAAAAATGAAATGTGAATATCTGCAAAAATATTGTTTCTTTACGTATATAATTACTTTGGTAAAGCATATGCCATGCTCAGAATTAGGCTATAATAAGTTTTGATTTTAGTATCTAAAATTCTATTTGCAGTACCCAATCAAACTAAAATAATAGCTAAATTGGATATAAAGAAATGAGTACCCTTGTTTCTCCTAATTTTACTTTCGGTATTGGGGACTTGTGTATCTTCACTAAAGAATCGAAGTAAAAATTTCTGTATTCATTGTGTTTTATCATAGATAGAACAAGAATTAGATGTCGCCTGCAGTACCAAAAAAGTATATG
The DNA here is from genome assembly GCA_963930735.1 of Dioctria linearis. Classification (NCBI taxonomy): domain Eukaryota; kingdom Metazoa; phylum Arthropoda; class Insecta; order Diptera; family Asilidae; genus Dioctria; species Dioctria linearis. The sequence continues at coordinate 301,991,141 of OZ005740.1, read as the reverse complement.
GTCCGGAATGGACCACAACATTTGAAATGATGTGTACATCGAGTGATTCATATTTTTTCGTGTCTGATGTGTTGAGGTAGTCGACCAAATAAAACAAAACTGCTATTATAAAAACACTTGCTTTTGGCACTGCTCTAAAACATGTTTTGATCCATTCCGAAATGCACCACTCATTTCAAAATCTGTATACTCATAAGTTCAGTAAAATTTGACCAATTTTCGAAAACTAATATTATTATTCTATTAGTACGGCTACCATTGAACATCTAAAAGTCACCGTCAAAATCTGTTGCGCTTGAACTGCCATCTTGGAAGAAAGCTACTAACTAACTACTATACTAACACCTATTCAGTTTTTTGGCACGAAAAAATAATTCAGATAGAGAATGTAGTTTATTGAATTGCCCATAAAGAAGCATATCAAAATATTTTTTTGTATCTCTAATACTTAAGCTATATTCCGAAAATTTATTTATATTTTTGCTCATGATTTGCATTTTTTGTCTCTGTACGTACACTGTAACGTCGGTAAAAAATATTGTTTGAAATTTATTTTCTGATTGAGAGATATATACATAAAAGAGAGAGAGAGAGAGAGAGAGAGAGAGAGAGAGAGAGAGAGAGAGAGAGAGAGAGAGAGAGAGAGAGAGAGAGAAAGAGATAGGGGGACAGAGATGGAGTAAGAGAGAGAGGAAGAGAAGGGAGATGGTTTGTCCCCGGTTAGGGCCCGTCCAAGCCACGATTGGCAGATATTCGCTCTCACTGACGACAAAACGTTGTGCGACATGCATCTCTTCTACTTTACTTTACTTCTCTCTTTTTCATGTTATCAAACACATGGAAAGTGACATAAATTGTTTTATTTGTTAGGAAAGCCTTTGTACTGGAGAGACAGTGAGTGTTAAAGATAAAGGACTTACCACTTTAAAAAGCCAGTGACAGGAGAGGAGACATTATTTAAGGAAAATTGGAGGGATTGCATACAGTGACTGTGCATATTTCGTGCAGAAAGAATATATACTCGTGAAAACAGAATTATTGTTGCATTAAAATTTAAGCGACAAAGCATCACTTAAGAAGAACCAAGACCAAAATAATTACGTCATTTCATAGACAAAATTTCCCGTCTTTCATACTCTCTTAACTTCGTTGATAACATACTCGGAAGCCTGACTGGCTTACAGTTGTGGAGGGCTCTGCGAGATGGCCGCAAAGCCTTTACAAATTCGGTTAAGTTACGTGATTTAATAAAGGCGGATATTTGGTGTGGTAGCAGAGATATTTCACAACGTTTCTACAATTAAAAATAGACTTAATTTATCTGAAAATTGTTAATTGTAAATCCTTCAATAAATTAACATAATAATCTGAAAATTTTCAATTAAAATTAAATTCTTCAATAAATTCAAAAAAGCAGTCTGGAAATTATCATAGAAGTAGGAAACGTCATAATTTTACCAGAATTTTAATGCTCCGCGCATTAAAATGTTCAGTAAAATAATTGGAGACCTACAAAGTGCCATGTATTTTAAAATATACAAATATTCACTTTTTAACAATGAACTCCGTACTGCACTAGTAAAATCATCAGTAAAATCATCAGTAAAATTTATACTAGGCTTTACCTCCAAAACAATGTACAAATTATCCAAAAGTTCTAATAACTGCCACTAGAAAAAGTATAAAAGTAGGCACGCCATTCATTCGGGAGTCGTGGCTGGCTGCGACAAAATGGAAGCTCCCGAAATTTTTTTTCTAATAACAAGAACAATAAGATAAAATAAGTAAAAAACGAGTTTTCAAACAAAACTGAGGCCAAGCCGCATGAAAAAGTAGAAATTAAACTTTTCTTCACACACAGAGGTGGACTCAGATTTTTTGGTTGGGACATTACTCTTGAATATTCTTTCTCTTCATGAATCAAATCACTTATTACCTCTGATTGATCATACTGAAATATATCGGTGATTGTCAGCGAATAAAATCTGAGTCCACCTCTGTGTGTGAAGGAAAGTTTATTTTCTACTTTTTCATGCGGCTTAGCCTCAGTTTTGTTTGAACACTCGTTTTTTACTTATTTTATTTTTTGCCTTTTTCACGTTAGCTAAATTGTTATTACGTGCTGCATGGAGATATTTTAAAACAATTTTTAAGTCATGTTTGGTGCCGATCCGAAAACAAAAAGTTTTCGAGTATCAAATCGTTGAAGTACTGCAACGGTTTTATTCAAATTATCTTTTAAACAACGCTTTTTAGCTGTATTCCAACTTGATCCCATATAACATGAATTTTCCCGATTTTCCATGTTTTCCACAGACTTTTCCTATTACTATGAATTTTTTTAAAAATTTACATGAATTTTCCTCGATTTTTCATGCAAGTTTTCATGATCGTTGAAGAGAAAGTATTGATGCCAGTAGGACGGAAAAAAATGATTCCGCATAGCTTATAAAACTTTTTTGTCGGAAAATTTTCCGAAAAAGTCGGAAAATTCCGGAAATTCCAGAAAAATTGGAAAATTCTGCACTTTTCCTGAAACAGATTTATCACTAATCATATCGATGAAAATTTGTCCGATGATTTCCCGGCTTTTCCGGGTTTTCCACGGAGTTTTCCACAAAAGCAACTTTAAGCAACTCATTTCGCTCTACAACTTTATCTTAGGTTGCAAAGGGGAGGGATATGAAAGTGCAGTACTGGACAATGCGAAGAACGATGATATTTCGAAATATATAAAAGAAAAGTCGAATGACTTTTTGAAAGCACTGACATCAATTTGGACGCCTTCAGACCCTGTTAAGTTTCTAGTTACGGGAAAATGAAATGTGAAGTTTCAATCGCGTTGGCTATACAGAAGTACAAATGGTTGGCATATATTCCACTTTAATGGATGGAGCATACTGTTAGATCTGTGAGCTATTTAGCTGTGGGACTGGTGGTGTTGAAAGTCAAAAGTTAGAATCGTTGGTGTCTGAGCCTGACATACAATACAAAAATTTGACGATCATCAAAAGTGCGAGTACCACAAGACTGCTTTTATAAAATCAGAAAACCGACGTAAGGTTGATGCTGGAAAAAAGCTTTAACATACGAGCAAAATTCAAAACTCATCGAAGAAAAATGTTAGTAAAGATGAGAATTGTGAAAGTCTATTTTTTTGTTTTTATTTTTTGTTACTTTCATGTAAAATGCGATAATTTTTGTAAACCTGCGGATTAATTAAGTAAATTTTTTAATTATGATCGTGTGAATTGAATGTAACTTTTGACCAAGTAAATGTAGTTACACTAATGAATCGTTAAATTAAAACTGTGTTTCATATGGCTCTTCTACACCGATTTTTTAACCCCCCGCCTCCCCTTCCCAGTAATTGAAAATTCCTGGCACTACTATAAGGTAAGGAGGAACCGAAAATGCACATACATGCGATAAGTTCTTTAAACGTGTTTTCGACGAACATTTTAAATGCCTTAGCGAACTTTTTCCTGCCTTTTTCTTAGTCTCCCTCAATATATTGTTTAATTTTATTCTTTGAAATTTTTTTTTAAGAATTCAGTATATCTGAAGAGGCTTTATGAAATGAGTATGCTTCTAAAATGGTAAGAATAGTAGGAACTTCTCCTTGTTGAATTTTTTTAAGAACATCATCAGACGCATTTGGCCATTCGGCAAATTAATTAACTATTTTTATGACAACGCCGTGTACAAAATGTCCGATTTTCGAACTTTTACGTTTTTTAAAAGCCCATGTGCAAAATTTCAGCTCTCTAAGTTCACGCGGACAGAAGGAGGGATGAACGGACGTATGTATATCCAAATAGAATGACAAACTTAGTAGACCCTATGATATGATCATTTAGCGTATAAAAATGTGCTAAATCGGGCAACTCCTTATTGGTTTTGCAATATAAAAATTACATATAATGTGAAAACGATCACTTTTAGATGTTTTTTTTGTACTGAAAAGTTCTTCAAAATATGAAATCCTATGAAATTGGTTATAATTATTTTATATATGAAAAACCACGTCAACGATCAAACCTGCACTGATGGGTGACCATAAGAAATTACATACGGGTATTCATCTAGTGAATCATAAGATCTGATCGTATAAGGAGAGGGTCCCTACTCGTCATCACCGATTTCGTCAAAATTCACAGTATAAGTAGAGCTTCACTAGAAATAAAAATGGCGCAAGTGGGAGCTCCAGATGGAAAATGCTCGAATTTGCAAATTTTCGCGGGAGTTGTCGCAGTTAAATTGCAACAGAATATGAAAAAAAAGTGTGAAATTCATTCTGGTGAAATGCCAACTATAGAGGAGGTATGTAGATTTACGATTTTATAAAAGGCATTTCCGTGCGTTTTCAGCCGGTAGATGGCGAAAAGTGGGTATATAAAATTTTTATAGATTTAATGTTTTTTTTTTTTTAAATAGGCAGGTAAATGACATTCGATTTTCCTGAAATTTTGCACAGATAATCTGTTAGTAAAAGCGCATCTATAAAAAAAGAAATCGATTAGGTAGTTGTTGAAAAACATTTCGAAATGAATTTTTCAGACATTTTGGCCATCGAAAATTAAATTTCGCAATTCTATCAGAAGGAGAGGGAAAATATGTTCAAAAAATCAGAAAAAAAATCAAAAAAAATAGCAAAAGGAATTTTACAAATCAGATAATATTTACTTCACCTCCCTCAGTACCCCCTAATTCGGGAACTGAGAAAATTTTTCACATTGGTGTAGATGAATGACCTTTAGAGATTGAATTTTTCATCCGATTTTGATGAGATTGTGTTCGAATATTCTACAAAGACTATAGAATATAAAATAAATACCCCCACCCCAGGAAAAATAATTCACTGTTCATTGTAGCTTGTTGCTATACGAATCTCAACATTGTTTCAAAAAATCATAAAAAACTCATAATGAACTTATCAAAAAGAATTTTGAAATTCGGTTGGAATTTGGCCGAGAGAAAAGGTGGTAGCCGCTAATTAATGTAAGTTGAAAATAATTTAGCAAACCTTGCAATCTTATTTTGGAAACTGCTTCCAAACTAATTGGGGTAATGACTTCTGGTTTTCTGTATATTAAAGACAACATTTTATAGATAATTGTAACGAAAACAAATATGGTAATTATCAAATTTTTTTGAAAAAGTTTAATTTTAACCCCGGTTTTACCTACATTATGCATTATTTCGGTATCGCTTGACTATCTGGAGCACACACTTGCGTCACTTTCATTTCTAGTTAAGCCCTACTTATATTGCGAATTTAAGCGAAATCAGTGATGACGAGTAGAGACCCTCACCTTATTAGACTTGTTCTACCAACGCCTGGGCACCCCTCCATAAATTTTACCTAATCTAGACCAATTCTAGCTTTTTTACTTGTCTATTTAAAATGTCATGGCTTCAGAGGGGTGATATAAATATTTGGTCAAGTTCGGACATGAAGAACAGAACTCCTCAATGGAGAGCAGCAAATCGCGATTAGTATAATTATATACAGAGTGTTTTCTCCATGGTGGCCCATAGAGTGGGAGGTGATATTACTCATATGATCAAACAACAAATTGTAATACAGATTGGGGGGTTACATTTCGGAGTTACAGAGTGATTAATAAATTATGCTAAATATTCACAAAACACCCCGTATCTTAAAAAGTGCAGGGTGTACGGTCACTTTCAAGACCTATTTATATGCAGAGCTTCCTGGCCTTTCTACGACTGCTCCATCAGCCCCGTACTCCTTTCCTTTTCGGAGTTATGGTAGTTCGCAATAAAAATTCGGATTTTCTTACCATTTTTTTTGCAAAACGGGCATTAGCATAACTTTCTTTTTATAAACACTGTAAACTATATACTCTCCTCTTTAATTTGACCTATTACGTTCACCCTATATAGGATCTGTAGGGAGTTATTAGCTCTTAACCTATTCAGGTCATACCGAAATTACATGATATTTTCTGTTACTAAGGGAACAAATTATCTTTGAGAATGCGTTAAGAGCTAATAACTCTTTAACTGCTACAGATAGCACATAGAATGTACAAGGTCAAATTAAAGCCTTGAGTCTACAGTTTACAGTTTGTATAAAAAAAGTTTTGTTAATGACTTTTTTGCAAAAAGACTAAAGGTCAAATTAAAAAAAAAAAAAAACAGATAAGAAAATCCGAAATTTTTAGTTTAGACCACAATAATTCCTAAGGAGAGATAAACCCTACACACGGTACTCTTTACGATACAGGATGTTTTGTGAAACTTAGTATTATTTCTTAATCTCCATGTGACTCCGAAATGGCTGATATACCCTCTCCCTACCGAGGAATTTTTTATTTGTTTAAGTGAGTATACTACAACCTCCCGCTCTATGGACCATCATGGAGGAAACACTCTGTATATAGATTCTCCCAGAGCTCGCGCCTTTCCTTTATACCTAGAATTTCTAACTCAATGTGGAGTAAAAAAATTGTTGGCGAGGGTGAGTGACGCAGGGGGCGGTTGTAGGGCGGGTGGTTGATTTTATGTGCTTTGGGTACCTTTTCTCCCAAAACCACGTAACTTCTTTATCATAACATCCAATGAAGGTGATTTTCAACTCAGATGATAGCAAATCGTCCAAGATTTCCATAGAATGTCACACCATCACTCTACTCCTCTCATGTTATAGCGCGTCGAAATCAAAAAAACTGGAGCAAAAAATCAACTTCATACGTTGTATAACATGGAAATTGCGGAGAGTTGGAAGAACACGTACACAAAATCACAAATCCTCCTCTCCGAAGGACTAGGGCGAAGAGGTTGTTTTTCTTTTTCTTGTTAGTCATTTTGTCGAAAATTTAACACCTTTCAATAAAGCGTTAAATAATTAAACCCTATTTAACGGGTTAAGAATTAAGGAGGACTTGTCTCATTTCATATATATAATAATACATAACACATATCTACACAAAGACATATCAAAATGTAAATTCCGTGATACTTTACTTACCCGACTTGAGGCTGTATTACACTACTAGTTTTTTCCGTATAAGTTCTGATATTAATTGTAGATATGTAGTTAAATATGTAATTTTAAATGATAAGAAACCTACATAAGATATATATGGACATCAAGACATGCCTTACCTATAACGCTATAACCATGTTGTAGGTATGTACAAACATTTGAATATCGGTTATTATGAAAAGTTTAGTTTAGTGTTATAGAAATTTGGTAGGAGTCGGTACAATTGGTATTAGTTATTGGTGGTTTCAAATTCGCAATAAAACTGTATTTTAGTAAAATCTCCCAACGAAAGTGGACATACAATGGAAATCGAACACCGAGCAGATACTCATGATGCTTTCAAGTATATATGGATATGTTGGCAATTTGGAGGAGTCCTTCCTTTTAAACGATTTAAATCCGCATTTGTGTTCTATTCAATGTTTATCAACATAACAGCGACAACTCTTATTTCTGCTTCGACATTTATAGCAGTTTTTGTGGAAAAAGATCTTCGAGTTGCATTAATAAATGTTCCTTATGCTGTGAGTTTTCTGGTGTTTCTATTAAAACAATTTACAATCATCGTATATAAAGGGCACCTCTATAATATAAAAGAAATATTGAAGAAACTAGATCGGCGAGCTATACATAAAGATGAAGAAATTTGTTTAAGAAATGTTGTAAAAGTTTGTCGGCAAGTGTTCGGGATTTACGCACTTGTATTTTATTTTACTACAACTGTTACTATTATAACACCATTCTTCTCTTCGCAAAGACTTGCGCTTCCGACATGGTTTCCATTTGATATAACCGTGGAAAGTAATTATAGGATTGCCTACGCATATCAAATATACGCATTGTATATAGCAGCAAACACAAACTCTTGCACTCGATATTTTTCCACCGTCATATATTTGCGTTTTATGTGCACAAATCAAAGCACTTGGATTACGAATTAGACGAATTGGAGGAGAGGGGATAAGGAGAGATTCCAAAGACAACTACAAGGAATTAATCAATTGTATTGAGGATCATAAAACTATTTTGGAGTAAGTATTTACACATTTTGATACTTTGATAGACTTAGCTGTGGCTGATATATACGCCTTCGTTGTCATATTGAAATGAATATTTTATACATACTTTATACAACGCTCTTATATATTATACCTCTACTAATTTCACTAACAATAAGTTACACTTACATACTTAGCTTACAAGTATAGTTCCATATTGTTCAAGTTTTAAAGTCATTTTCGGTATAGTGTTATTGATTGCTTTGAATTGCAGAGAAATTACTGTTGAGTTTCGCAATTTCAGAAAAGCTGTCTTTATATTCCCTTAACCTACTTGCAATACAAATGAAGCGATGAAAATGCATTAATGGGTACTGTACCTGATGCGGTAACTATTTAAATAATTTTATTTCTCTTTACTTTCAGATTATTTGGCGAAATAAAAATCCTCACATCTCGTACTATCTCATTCCAATTTATGGTTGCGGCTATAGTTTCTGGAACTTTGGCGATGGATATGTTCATCTTTAAATTGAATTTTATAGAAATGTTGTCCCTTTTGATATTTCTATTGGCCGCTATATTTCAAATTTTGCCCGTATGCTACTGTGCCGAGACATTACAGATATTTAACGAAACCCTAACTGGAGCCATTTTCAACTGTAACTGGATAGATGAGGATGTAAGATTCAAGAAATGCATTATCATATTTATGCAACAAACTCAAACAGATCTCGAAATTTTAGCATGGAATGTTGTGCCCATTTCCTTGAAAACATTTTTGACAGTAAAATATTCATATAAATCCTAGTAATATACTTTTTTAAATGGTTTCTTTTTTCTAGATTACAAAATTTTCAATTTCGATGTTTACCATTTTATGTCAGTTGAATAAATGAAGAAAGAATACGTATTCCCGAAACTGCAGCTTAGGTTATGGAATCTGAAGTACTATTTCACATACACAAATGGACTTTTTTTTATATTATAGTTACAAATGCACAAAATATTTACTAATCAAATAAAATGCAATGAAGCAATTTGCACCAACTATTAATTATTGTAAAGATACAGTAAGCACTACAATGAATCACTAATAAATTGTTAATTTAAAAATTCAGCCATATTGTATTATAAAATATTAAAATTGTAATTAATGTGAAATTCAGCCATATTGTATTATAAAATATTAAAATTGTAATTAATGTGAAATAAATTATGAATAAACAAAAAATCTCAAATAAGTTAGGTAGTTAAATATGAAATAGTAAAACTAATAACATTGAAAATAAAACCTGACAAAAAATAATTTTGCTTTCAGAAAAATATCATCTCATTGTGCTCGCAAGACTTTAAAAGCAAATATGAATTCTTTGTTGTAGAAATGTTTCAATTTTAATCAACAACATCAATTTTTAATAAAATACCGTACGGCCTTGGTATGTTCTTTAATATTCCATAATTATAGTATAATACACAAATAAATACAATTAAGAAAGTTTTCTATCCGGTCGCCAAATACGTGTTGTATTAGATGGCGTTACATATGAATCTCACCATATATGTAAATGCCGGTGTGACCCAGGACTCTGTTATATCTCCGTCTCTCTTCCCAATTTTCATTAAATATCTGCTTTCCCTTACTTTCAATCCCATCCATAGCTTTGCCGATGATAGTACCCTTGATTTCGCTTACTCCATTGATACTCTTGTGGACTCCAGAGGGAATGTCGCATGTGTCAAAGGATTGCAGGACCAGATCATTGAATAACAATCTCGATATTATCCTTGGTTGGGGCAAAGTGGCATTAAAATTTCCAGTAAGTTAAGCTGGACAGACCTCATCTTCTCCTTTGCGAAAGAAGCATCGAAATGTCTTGGATTTCTGAAAAGGTATAAGAAATTTTTCAGCCCATCAAATCTAGTGCTCGTCTGCAAGTCCTATATCAGAGCTAGAATGGAATACAGTTCTTGTCACAACGACTCACTCGTGCACCGCCGTAATGTTGGAAGACTTTTAATCCTTTATCGCTACTCGCATGGCCAATATTCCTATGAAATATCTAGTCTGATCCCTGGTAGCTTAATTCCTGCACGGAATATTAGCGCTGCAAGCCACGTACATTGTCTCACCCTTCAAAATACTTTCGGCCGTACAGTAAAATTCCGTAATGCTTTCTTTTCCCGAACTCTGGGAATGTGGAACAGTCCTCTATTTTTCCTCGGGCTTAGTTGAGAGTTCAAGAGTGACATACATCACCACCTCCGCCTCTTGCCTCATGTCTCCTAATCCTTTTCCTATCTCCTACCTGCCATGCTGTGCTTTGTATCATAGGGTATCCCTTGAAGTTGGCTTAATAACATAAAAAAAAATATGTTCCAACAAAGGAAGATCAGGTATGTGTTCAATATTTCAGCTATAGCTGCTTTTAGCTGCCTTCGTATGCTTCTGCGTGTCCAAAGTAAATCGAAAGCTGCTTTTTCTTACTTGCTGTTTGATATTTTGTTCTGTCCAAGATTTTAAGATAGCTGCTATCATATCAGCTTTGTGTTGGTTACACTCCTTACTCTAAGCAACAAAGCAGATATGGTAATATTTGTGTATGTGTGGCTGTCATTTTCAGTAATGTGGAGATATCAGTTGCTATTTTGTTGGCACTGGAAAATAAAAATATATTTAAAACTGCTTAAGGTGACAGATAAAGACAAAATATTCCGGGCCCTTGTTATAATTTCTGTAAGTATATCATTTTAATGCAAAATTCGAAATTACAAAAAAAAAAAAATGACAGTTCACACATACAATTATTACATAGCATAAAAGCAGCTTTGGGCTATCTAAAATCCCGTTGCAACTTTTATTTGCTAAAACTAAATTAGATAATTCTCAAAGTGTTGTTTTGCTATGCAATCGTATCGAAGCAGCAAAAGCTGAAATATTTAACATATTCCAGACTCGTCTATATTATATCTGAGGCGTTCATGTTATCCTTTCCCTTAGGCTGCGTTCACACCGGACACTATAATACTGCTTTGATGGTCTATCAGAACTGCTGATTAAATCGTGTTTGCAAATTGTTGGTTTCAATCATGATTGAAGCGAAAATAATTAAATCATTTCCAGGACATCATGCTTTCAATCAATGTAAAGATAAAGCAAGAAATTGAACCGATAATTTTTTGGCTTTTTTAGACTATTTTAACAGTTCCAAAATATAAGTGGCCATGTAAATCACACTGCTGGTGTGCAGAAGACGCTCACCGGTAATTAGTTGCTAAGATAAAGTGAGCGCTATTTTGGCCGAAATGAAAATCAGACACCAAATCAAATTCAAATTTAAATTGTTTATTGGATTAAAATATCTCAGATGTTGAAATCTTTGACGATACAAACTTAGTTGGTATGTATAAGGAAAATGCTAAATTAATATTAAACTAACAATAAATGAAAAATAAAAGATTAAAGCTATAAATGACAAACTAAAGAATAATGAGAAATTGAAGTATAAGCAATGGAACATAAAACTGATAATAAAAGAAGAAAAAAAAAACTTGAAACTTGAAAGTAAGCAATAGCAAGAACTAACAGCAGTGCAGGAAATGAGAAAGCATACAAAACAAAACAGGAAGCCATAGGTAATGGAAAAAAAACTGAAAATAGAAATAAAAAAATTACCTGGAAATAATAATAAAAACAAGAATAAAAGCGCATAGTTATTACGGAGTGTGAGCGCAATGCCAGCCCGCAAGACTTTCATCTGAAGATGACGAGTTAGCAGTACCCTGAATGAACTGGCCGAGCTCGTAAGCTGCAATGCCGCCGGTAGACTGTTCCAAAGGCGAGCAACATGGATAAGGTGAGAGCGTTCTAAAATTCTATGTTTATAGCGGGAAACACGCAGCATTAAGTGCCTATCAGAGTTTAAAAAGCTGAGGTCGAAAAATGGATATCCAGGACGCCTGGTAAAGATAACCTTATGAAGAAAAATCAAATTTATCAATGTCAGATAGACATCTAATGATACACCCAATAGAGAGTTACGAAAGAGGGAAATGTGATCATACCTTCTCAATCCATAAATAAAACGAATGCAGTCATTGAAAGCGACATCGAGCTTTCTCCTACATATCGAATCAAAGTGAGGTAAGACAATGCATCCACTTGTGAAATAAGGCAAGAGAAGTGTCTTCACCAGCCTAGAGCGAAGAGCAGGAGACAGAATCATTGCAGACAACCACAAACTTCGAAGTGTGGGATCTGGCAACGCCACACCATACAACCTTCGTTCTAAAAGTGTCAGAACAGGGATGTGTGCTAGCTCAGCTAGAAGTAGTGATTAAGTAAGTAAGAAGAAGAATAAGCTTTAAGTTGAAAAGTAATAATAAGAAAGTTGTGAAGAGAAGGTAGAAAAGTTGTCTAGAGATAGAATAAAGCTAAAGTTGTTAAAGAAATATAGTTTAAATAAAAGCTGTGTAACAAAATTAAAGCTGTTAATAGAGATAAAAGTTGTAAAAAGAGTCATTAAACTCTAATCTCTATAAAGTTATTATAAAGTTGTGCGACGCCAAACAGATTTCCAATATTGATCATATTGGAAATCCATAGAAGAAACCATTAATAAAAGTAAAATAAGAATTCACTAATACTCGTGTTTTCTCTGTATCTTGCTGAACTGGGATAATCCTACATTTTGAAGTGCGATAAGCAGATTAATTTGTGGGAACGAAACCCACATATTTGGGGCTCAACCAAAATATCCCTGGAGTATTGCGGCTAAAGGGCGGAGCGCTGATTTGAAAACACAAAAACAGCGGGAAAAAGTTGAAGTTAAGGCGTAATCGAGTAATTACATGGAAAGTTCCAGTGTGCTTTGGCGGCAACAGGGACGCCGTCATTAAAACAGGTTTGAACAAGTTGCAGTGCAGTGCCGGACAAGGCAAGAAAATAAGTCGAAAAAACAAGAAGTCTTGCGCTAAGATTAAAACTACAGAAAACAAAGGAAATATAGTTATTATATATATATATATAAGGTAACAAAAAGATAAGTAAATTCATTAGCAGACAAATAAAACGTTCAAACATACCATTTTTAATATAACTTAAAGTTTTGCTATAATAAAATATTGTTCGCATTGATTCTGATTGCGGATAGGACTCTGTGCTGTGTGGAACTCATAAAATCAAACAAGTGCGAAGGACAAATTTGTTCAAAAACGAAAATGTTTGTTAGGAAACATTATTTTTGTGAATAAGTTAGTAGCATTGATTAACCAAACACCTTTACGTCTTTGAAAAGCTATACGAGCAGGGCAATATTTGGCGAGAGGTTTAGTTTGGAAAATAAGTTTCTTAATTGTTTTGATTGTGTTGCATAAACAGTGCTGCCTTAAGTATATCATTCGGAGCATTGTCTCAAAATATTACATTTAAATAATTTTCTTCAAATTATTATATTTAAATAATATTCTTCAAAATACTATATTTAAATAATATTCTTCAAAATACTATATTTAAATAATTCTCTTCAAAATATTATATTTAAAATATATTACTCAAAATATATGATATTACATAATAAGTTCAGACATAATTAAAATAAAGTATAACCACGGTAAAGAAAGGAAACAGGTATTTCATTTGAATTTCAAGCGTTTAGATACGGTAAAAGTTGCCAAGTACACCTATTGAACTTAGGTGGTGTGTCTGAAATAATTAAATTTGTAAAGGGAGCTAGCCATATCAAAGTATTGAAAATGGATAAGAGAACCATTTCAAGTATGAACAAAAAAGATCTAGAGAAAGAACTTAGGTCGTATGGTTTTATGACCACAGGGCGGAAAAGCGAGTTACGAGAAAGACTGATAGAATACCTTGAACTAAATTGCGTAACAGACATGGAAGGTGATAATGATATCACAGTTGTCAATGTTCAACCAAGAACAAATTCTCCGACACCAACAACTGACAATGAACAATGTAGAGAAAGAGATGTAAGTCAAAATCATGTGGCTTCATTTACATACAAGGAATACTTTTCGTGTCGAGATATCGAAGATACTATTTCGCCATTCTCAGGTGAACAGACGATTTCAGTCAGAAAGTGGATTCAGGATTTCGAAGAGATCAGTGCTATAGTCGGTTGGAGTAATCTTCAAAAGTTTGTATATGGTAAAAAATTAATTATAGGTTCAGCCAAATTGTTTATTAACTCTGAAAAAAACGTTAGCGGTTGGCTTGCGTTAAAGGAGGCGCTTATCAGTGAGTTTGACACAGCAGTAAGTAGTGCTGAAGTTCATAAGCAATTACAGAATCGCAGGAATCAACATGATGAAAGTCTGCGAGATTATGTCTATCACATGTTGCAAATTGCTAACCAAGTGGACATTGAAGAGGAGTCTATTATTTCATACATAATAGATGGAATTCGAGATGACAAAGTTAATAAGATTGTCTTATATGATGCTACGACAATAATGGAACTAAAAAAACGGTTAAAGATGTACAAAAAATTGAGAGGAAGTCATCAAACTCCCGACACTCAAGAGCGGCAAAGAAATGTGATAAAAAAGGAAAGGGCCAAGACTTGTTCATGGTGCGGTGGTGTGAAACATATGTCCTATGATTGTCCAAACAAAGCCAAAGGATACAAGTGCTTCAAGTGTAACGCATTCGGACACAGATCGTTCGAGTGTGTTAAGTTAGCGAAATTAGTGAATTTCAAACCTAAAACTGAGATAAATTTTGGTATCAAAAGAATGACGAAAGAGATCAAAATGGAAGGAAAAACTGTGCGAGCATTAATAGACACGGCTGTGATTTATCAGTATGTCGATACGATTTCTTTAAAGAATTAGATTTGCTTGAATTAACACCAAGTTAAGAGTCAATGAGTGGTTTAGGAAGTGTTGAAATTCAGACAATTGGAGTGGCTAAAACGCGCATTTCGGTGGATGATATTGAATTCAATATCGATTGCCATGTTGTACCTATCGATGCTATGCCCTATCAAGTAATTGTCGGAAATGACATATTAAATAAAGCTGTAGCTGTCATGGAGAATGGAGGCGTTAACCTTTATCCAAGTGGCAGCAAATGTGTAATAACAAGGAAAGGAAATGAGAGTGACGCACTTATTAACCAGTCCGAAAATAGAGACCCGAAAAAGGAAAACGGATCCAGTAGCGGAATAAACGAATTAATGAAAGAATACGGTGAGACGCTGCAATGTTATTTTGGATTGGATGAGTGTGAGTAAAACACGATTTCAATTGACTTAGATCATATTCCATTTCCGACAAGGAAGGCAGTAGTAGAGGTCATTAATAATTACAATCTGAACAAACAAGTCGAGTCACCAATTGAAATGGAAATCATCCTTCGAGATGAAACTCCTCTTTTCGAAAGACCACGACGAATTTCTCATGAAGATCAAACTGAAGTTGAACGCCAAGTCAATCAGTGGTTAAGCGAAGGTATTATACAACCGAGCTGTTCAGAGTTCGCTAGTCCGGTTGTATTAGTGACAAAGAAAAACGGAAGCAAAAGACTTTGCTGTGACTTTCGGAGAACTAATAAGCAGATCATTAAAGATCATTACAACATGCCATTAATTGAAGATATAGTGGACAGATTGCAGGAAGCCCAATTGTTTAGTACATTGGACTTGAAAGATTGTTTTTTTCATGTGCCTATGGAGAAACAGTCAATTAAATACACATCATTTGTTGTGCATAACGGGCAGTATGAATTTCTGAAGGTACCTTTTGATCTGTGTAATTCACCATCAATGTTCACCCGATATATTTCGGTAATTTTTAGACCTTTGGTGCAGAAGGGAATATTACTAACTTACATGGACGATCTGGTTATACCAGCAAAGACCGAGCAGGAGTCTATTGAGTACCTGGACCAAGTACTGCGTGTTGCAAGTAAATACGGTGTTATGAACTTAATGATAAAAGAAACTTTAAGACACGATATGTCAATTCTTGTAATTGACATATAGTGATCTACGTTTATAATCACACTTGTCGTCAATTCCGATAATCGACATGGACATTTGTGGTGTTCTGAAAATTTAAAATGGTGGTGGGTAGTGTAGCGATAGAAAGAGATATCATTAGTTATCATTCATCTTTAATCATCAAATTCACTTAATTTAAAATATTCAATAATTCTACGCTTAATTCAATTTTAGCACAATTTAACTTTTAATTTTTTTTTTTAATAAATGTAAAATACAAAAATTAATTTTTACTCAAATATATTTCTACTGACTGACACACGCATGCATTTTTTAATTCACTTCTTATCTATGTACATATTTTACAACAAATTTCACTCTTAACTAAATTACTTAAAATTAATCGCAATAATTGATTTTAGCCAAATCTTTATTGTTAAGACATGTCTTGCCAAAAATACCATAAAGGCATGTCTTTGGCAAAATGTCACCACAATTAAAATTGCACTTCAATCTATTATCTAATAACTGCTGAAATGAAAAGAGTAATTTTGATTAATGTTAAAAATTCAATTTGATTAGTTAATTTGTGACCAGTAATTATACCCTTATGGCATGCAATTACCTTTGTCCCTTAACCTCAAATTGTTCAGAAAATTGAGTAAAATGATTACCTTCTTGATGATTATTAACCAATTAAATTGTCCAGAAAATACTAAATTGTTAGCTTCTTTTGCCGATCCGTATAATCCACAACTTGAACTAGCAACCAATTGTAAAAACCAGAATTTTTAACACACTTTATGAAAATTTTCTAAGTTCAGAAAATACTAATGAACTATTGATTTTAACACAAACTATTGATTTTAATTTATAAACTTTGCATATATAGTAACTTATGACCAGCTTGGCATATTTTAACTAGATGACAACTCGAAAGAAAAAGAGATCGAATGAAGGAATGACACGCCTTTTATAGACAGATTTGTTTCAATTTCACTATCCATAATGTGAAATTATCAAAATATTGCCTTTTGTATATAAATTAAGACTTTTGATTATTATTGGTATATGCCAAAATGAATTTTACATTTTTTGGCATGTTTACCATAAAGATTTAATCTTAATTTTCTTGATTTTTATTACTTTTTACGAATTTCTGGTCTACTTTATCGACGCGCCATTTTTAGTTCATTCCAAATAATTCCTTTCATGACTTTTGCTGTTTTGTCTTGTTCGCACGGTACTTCTCCTTCGCACTCATTAGTGCAAATTATAATTGTAAATATCGCGAATTACGCGAATCCCGCGAAAAATACCGCGAAACGAACGCGACCATTAGAATCGCGCGAAGATTCTACCCCGGTTTAGCATGTTAAATGTCATGGGAACATGAAGTTTCGCCGTGTTTATAAAACGAGAAATGTCAAACGCGCGCGAAGTGATTTTATTAAATTTCTTGAATTTAATACTGTATTGTGTAGTGTTTTCTGTTGTTTTCATCGAGGGATGTTATAATCTTCAGGTATGTACTACCAGTTTGTGGATTTAGTGGTATTTTATGTTGTTTTCAAGGTTGGTGGACACCTGTACAGGTGAGCTTGTTTATATGTTTTCTCACCTGAAATGTCCACTAATCTTCAGTAAAATCTTACCAGTTACCTGATTGATAAGTTCTATGTGTTTTTTTTTATCTTGTGGCAGGTGAATTGATTGAATTGTAGTTAACTTAATCGTACTTCCCTGCATTCAATGTTATTTGTTTTGGTGTTGTTGGTATGAAAAAAAATAGTAATGCATGCTGTATAGTTTTAAATTTATTTGTTCATTAGTTCATTTGTTACTTTGTTTATTAATAGTTCAAATTTTGTATTTCATTTATTTATCTTCCTTTCCTTTTTTCTCGTTTTAGATCATCGAGGGATCTTTACACCTGTGGCATACTCCAGGTGCCGGTAACTTGAATTGCATACTTTTTATTTTACCTTGATGAATTCCCCCATTTTCTTTTCAGGTTCGTCGAACATACGGTGTAGTCATTAACTGGAGTAAATCTCAGATCTTGAAAAGAAGTATCGAGTTTCTAGGTTATATTATAGAGAACGGAACCATTCGTCCGTCCCAGAATAAAACTAAGGCTGTGGTTAATTTTCCAATACCTAGAAATGCAAAAGAAGTTCAAAGCTTTTTAGGGCTAACATCGCATTTTCGAAAATTCATTCCGAATTATGCGGTGATAGCAAGACCATTGAGTAATCTGTTGCGTAAAAATGTAATGTTCAAAATAGAGGAAGAAGAAAAAGCCTTCACTAATTTGCAAAAGATATTGTCGAACAAACCTGTTCTTAAATTGTTTAATCCAAAAGCATACACGGAGTTGCATACTGACGCTAGCAAAGCTGGCTACGGAGCTATATTGATTCAGAGAGATTGCGATGATCAGGAACTACATCCTATTCAATACATGAGTCGAAAGACAAGTGCTAGCGAGAAAAAATATCACTCGTACGAATTGGAGGTTTTAGCAATAATTAACGGCTTAAAGAAATGGCGCGTTTACTTGTTGGGAAAGCACTTCAAAATAATTACGGATTCCAATGCTTTCGCTATGACAATGAATATGAAAGATATTCCACTAAGAGTAGCAAGATGGGCCATGTACATGCAAGACTTCGATTATGATATAGAACACAGGTCGGGCACCAAAATGCGCCATGTAGATGCACTGAGTCGTCATATTATGATTATTCAAGAAAGTGTGTTGCACAGAGTTTGAGAAGCTCAGTTAAAAGATCCGTTGATAAGAGCTATCCAAGGAATTCTGTATGAGAGAAATTATGAGGACTATGTACTGAAGAATGGATTGTTGTATAAGGATCCTATAAATGAACGACTAGTGACACCAAGAACACTTGAGAATAAAATTATACGCGAAACATACAAACAAGGTCACTTTTCAGTTGGTAAAACTCAAGATTTATTAGAGAGATCGTATCATATTCCGGATATTAAGGTGAAAATAATGGATGTCATAAAGAGTTGTATACCATATGTTTTAGCAGAACGTAAAGCTGGGAAGCAAGAAGGCTTTCTCAATGTGATTAACAAAGATGATAAACCGCTACAAACTTATCATATAGATCATGTTGGACCTATGGAAAATACAAAGAAAAGATACAATCACATCTTTGTTGTGATTGGCGGTTTCTCTAAGTTTGTGTGGTTATACCCAACAAGAAGTACGTCCAGCAACGAAGTGATAGATAGGCTGAAGAAACAAGCAGTGACGTTTGGTAATCCAGTGCGCATAGTGTCTGATCGAGGCAGTGCATTTACGTCCAAAATATTTAAGGAATATTGTCTGGAAGAGGGGATCCAGCATTGTTTAATAACGACCGGAGTTCCTCGCGGAAACGGGCAAGTGGAACATGTTAATAGAGTAAAAATTCCATTGCTTACAAAGATGTCCATCGAAAACCCTAAGGTTTGGTATAAGCACGTAGATCGAGCTCAACAGTTTATAAATTCCACCATATGTAGAAGTACCAAGTTTTCTCCATTTAAAATCTTAACTGGATGAGAAATGATATTGAAAAATAATGAGGATTTACGCTGTTTAATAGAAGATGAATTAGTTGCTAAACTTAGTGATGAAAGAAATGACACACGTGTTTTAGCTAGAGAAAACATATTAAAGATGCAGCAAGAAAATATACGTCAGTATAATAAGAAGAGGAAGCAAGCACGAAAGTATTCCGTAAACGACCTCGTTGCCATCAAGCGGACGCAGTATGGTCCAGGAATGAAATTAAAGCCGAAGTATTTGGGACCTTATAAGGTAATTTCTGTTGGAAATCATGATCGATACAAAGTTGAAAGGATCGGTGAACATGAAGGACCCAAGCTAACTACGAGTGCTGCTGATTTTATGAAGGAATGGGCTGAGTCATACGGGTCGAATGACCGGTCAGGAAGGCCGATTGTGGGATCTGGCAACGCCATACCATACAACCTTCGTTCTAAAAGTGTCAGAACAGGGATGTGTGCTAGCTCACCTAGAAGTAGTGATTAAGTAAGTAAGAAGAAGAACAAGCTTTAAGTTGAAAAGTAATAATAAGAAAGTTGTGAAGAGAAGGTAGAAAAGTTGTCTAGAGATAGAATAAAGCTAAAGTGGTTAAATAACTATAGTTTAAATAAAAGCTGTGTAACAAAATTAAAGCTGTTAATAGAGATAAAAGTTGTAAAAAGAGTCATTAAACTCTAATCTCTATAAAGTTATTATAAAGTTGTGCGACGCCAAACAGATTTCCAATATTGATCATATTGGAAATCCATAGAAGAAACCATTAATAAAAGTAAAATAAGAATTCACTAATACTCGTATTTTCTCTGTATCTTGCTGAACTGGGATAATCCTACATTTTGAAGTGCGATAAGCGGATTAATTTGTGGGAACGAAACCCACAGAAGTATGGCATAAATTTTGGCCAATATATTTTTAATGTGGTCGCAGCAATTCATAGAAGAGTTAAGGATAATTCCCAGATTTCGAACAGAGGTATCGTAAGGTAAAGCTGTGCCATTCAGAGTTACAGTTGGAAATTGTGATACATCAAGCCTCTCACGATTCAAAATCATGTAATTTGATTTATTAGGATTTAAAAGTAAGTTGTGCCTCTTGGACCACTCACAAATTCTGTTCAGGTCTGTGTTAAATCTCTCGACACAATCCTCTATCAGGCAGATAAATTGGGCAGATCATTTATGTACATACTGAGCCATAAAGGGACTAAGGTTGAACCCTGAGGTACTCCACAAGTGAGAGGCAAGCTTCTCGAAAGTAAATCATGGACTTTGACTTGCTGAGTTCGTCCAATAAGAAAGCTACCGATAAGTGATGCCGCAGATGAAGAAAATCCAAATTTGTTTAATAAAACGGTAAGGAGCTTGGATTGGTTGACGCTGTCGAAGGCTTTTGAAAAATCCAGGAGTGCCAGGACAGTCAGGTGATTCTTATCAAGAGCTCTACGAATGTCGGACGTTACTTTTAATAAGGCAGCATCACAGCTGAGCCCAGCTCTAAATCCTGACTGCCACGGGGTGAGAAATTGGCTCATAGTACATCTCTGACCTTTAAGCCTCAGTTACAGTGTGATGCTGACGCGAAACGTGCTCGCTGACTTGTCAAAAGTTAAAATGTATGAAAATCAAAATGCGGAGGTAAAATGTCACGGTGGTGAAAGTTGAAAATATTTCAACTTAAGACAAACAACACTTGACAACTGGAATGATAAGTTTTAAATAATACTACAGTATTTAATAGCTAGTTTATTTAATTATTTTATTTAATGGAAAGAAAATTTAACAAATGTTAGAACAAAATTTTAATAATTTTTATCTTGTCGCATATAGGAAACGACCTCGCAATTTTTAGAATCGGTCATAGATGGAATAGAAAATTTTAGAGAACTTTTTATTTTTACAATTCTAAATTAAATTAATAGATACAGGAGAAAAAACAATGCTTTCATCGTTACTGGTTATTGCCAGCTGAAAGCTTAATAGGCTAGGTAAAATTTAGAAATCCAAGAGGAAAAATCATCTGTTTCATTGGCGCAGAGGTAAAAGCAATCGCCCGGTAAGTGGAAGGTCCCGGCTTCAAACTCAGGACGAGGCGGTTGTTTTTTCTCTTGTATTTATTTTAATTTAGAATCGTAAAAATAAAAAGTTCTCTAAAATTATTCTATAACATTGGAACAGCTTAAGAAACAGTCATTGCACTCGCGACTGCATGCTTCAACAGTATATCTTCTTGGCTACCTTTGGATGCAACTCCAACATACAGCCTGCTCTGAGCCTTTCTCTTGATTTCTACTAAGTCTTTCCACACGGTTAAAAATGTGAGCATATATTTAAATTGTACGTTAGTATTAACCTTCTCTCTGTTAACAGGCCAACAGGGATTCAAATCTACCCCAGCCTGTTAAACATGTAAATAAAAAATTAATTAATCAAGACTTAACAAAAGCCTTTCAGGAATGCTATCTGCGATATGTTTCACACACTGTAAGAAAAAAAAACGGATTGAATTTGGTAAAAATGAATGTAGTAGTGAAACTAAAAAGGCACCTGACCATTGACCTGTGTGCATATGCACCCCCAAGTTTTGATATAAAATTTTCATTGAAAACGGGATGTTGTAAGCAGCTGCGTTAGTATCTTTCTACCATTCGACTTGTTGCACATTTATTGTTGTTTAAATGTCTATTTATTTCTTTGTTATGCTATTCGTTTTGATACGATTTATGATTCATATATGAATTTATGAAATAATTTGATCACCGATTCTAAAAATCGTGAATTCGAGTCCTGCGCGATATATTTATAAATGATTTGATGTAGTTTGAGTTCATTGATTGCTTGTATTTCAACGAAGTCTGATAGTATTTACCTTGTATATTTATAGTCTTTTCAAAAAGTGGTGTTTACCCAATTGTTTTGAATTAGCGCGGTAAATTCTGGCGGATTTTTTTTTTATTCTAAGTGCTACGTGATGATAATTATTACGTCAGTTATTACTATTATTGATTACTATGCTCAAAGTGCATTTTTCTTTATCTTCTTTTATTTTTAGCTAATAATTTGGTGCTTATACTTTAGTACTTTGTTTAGGACTACGAGCTATTAACAACTGTATATATTTTAGAGAACTATGATAGCAGGAAAAAGACATCGCACCAGCACCGACGCGTGAGAGATCTTTTACTCGATTCATCAGATATGATGACGACTCAGCAAATGCTAATTTTGATTGCGAGTTCTCAGATGTGGTCCAAAATAAGATAAAAAGAAGAAAATGATGAATTAATACCGACTGTTGACGCGTCTGCTGCTGGTTCTCCAGCTTCTGTACCAGATTCAACTGCTGCCAATGTAGCAGAAAATTTTGTTATCTATCCAAATAAGAAACGCAAAATGAAGAGAAGATGCACCAATGTTCCTCCTGTTGTATACGTAAGGCCTGAAATTTTAAGTACTTCGAGAAAGACAAGGTATAGTAGGAACAATATTACAACAACAAAACCTAAACTCTGAATTGGACTGATTCAAGCAAACTGTACCTGAAACAATTATTAACGTTATTGTCTGCGAAACAAACAGAAATCCACAGGAATACAATCGACCTCGCATTTTGTACGGAGAATTGGTATTTCATTATATGCTGGAATGCGCAAAAATTGGGATGAACGATTGGACGAGTTCTGGGATGTAGACAACTGTCCATTCTACAGAGCCATTAAGTCATTTCAAATAATTCAGCAGCTCATGCGTTTTCTGCGATTTGATAATTATCGTACCAGAAGAGAGTGGTTGGAATGCGATAAATTGGCATCAATCAGAGACGTTTGGAATATGTTTCTGGAAAATCTAAAAACGAAGTAAAAGCCTTCAGCAAATTTGACTATGGATGAGCAATTAGTCACAACTCGAGGTCGGTGCAATTTTCGGCAATATATTCCTTCCAAATCAGGTAAATGTGGAACAAAAATATTTTGGATTTGCGACGCAAAGACTTCGTAACCATTGAAAGGAGAACTGTACATAGGAAGACAACCCAATTAACCAGAAGCAGCTGATTTGACACTCTCCTTGTTGCATCGTTTGGCTCAGCCTTTTATCAACAAAGGTGGAAACATTGCAATGGATAATTTCATCACGAGTTGTACTCCGACTGATTAGCTCTTAGCAATGACAATCACAATTATTGGAACAATTAAAAACAACAAACCTGATCTACTAGCTGAATTCACTATGAAGTACGAAATTAAATAAGGTGAGGTGATATCCAAACGATTTTGTTTGAACAATTTTCTAACGCTACTATATATGCTCCGAAATGGAATAAAAATTTCTCACTATTGTCTACATTACACAAAGACTCTGGTCTTGACCAGGAAAGATCGAATGAGAATATAATCCGGGATTATAATGCCACAGAAGGTGGTGTGGAGACTCTGGACAAACTTATCAAAACATCTACGTTCAAACGAAAAACCAGTCACTGGCCAATAATTCTTTTTCGTAAAATGATTGATTTGGCATGAGTTCCTGCTTTGATCTTACATAGACTATCAAAGCCACAGTACAGTTGTATATACAAAAGAAATCTTCAGAACCGAAAGATTTTTTAAAATATTTATCCAGGCAATTGGTTGATAATGCTGTGATAATGTTCGATGTTTTTTTGGATGTTACCTCATATTTCCAATATTTCAGAATCAATTCATTTTCAAAATTTGGTCAAGATCTGATGAAAACCTTCCTTCGGACATGGAGAATAGAACTCCTCGTTTGAGAACAGCATATAAGCCACATTAATTTAGGCTTATACGAAACGTTTTAAGTGTAAAGATTTTTTTAAAACAACACAACGAACGTCTGGAAATGACTTTAGTCACCTCATGACGTAGCAATCATCTCGAATCGGCCATACCTTGTTACCTTTGTATCATGGTCATCAGCAATATATTTCAAAGCACTTTTGTTAGAATTTATTTACAGTGGTTTTTGAAAACTAGCGAATGTACAGTCTGGATCGAAAGTGTCGGCTATTTCATATATTTGAATTTAATACGTAATCTATTACATTTTAACCAAAAGTGATATGAAATATATTAAATTGTATTAAATTATATTAAAAACTAATACAGTAAAATATAGTTCCTTTTGCTATATTAATATATTAATGTAATTAGAATAGAACAATTTAATAAATTTTGGGTGTTATACACTATATGCAATACCAAAAATATTTTATTTTACTCAAAATTTTTCAATCGTGCGCTCTCGTCTATTTGTTTATTTATTGTCCTTCTCCATATGATTTCATGTCTTGCCACAAATTGTTTCACCCGTCCAATGCCTGTAGCATACTTACATAGATCTTTTGCGTGGCTATCCTATAAATTTTTATTTTCTCCATCTTTTTTGGAGGATAGCTACTGGCTCTTGGCATGTAAAATCCCTCGGGGAGACCCATATTTGCAAAATTTTGATTCATGATGAGAGTTCAAATAGTATGAATAAAGTTTTTTTTTTTTTTTTTTTGCAAGTTCGCAGAGTTCACATACTGAAATGTAGTTCCCTTAAAAAATGAGTGATTTGATTCAACAACAGGATACATTGTAGATGGTAATGTTGGTCAAAGATTGCGACGATATTGCTTGTGTTGAAATTGTAGTAACTTGGAATACTTTTCTTTGATCTTAATTTGTTCCATCTATGCATTTTCTTTTATTTTCTTCCAAGTACTCGAATCTGAATTTTTCGACAAATAACACATTCAAATTAGGACCCAAAACTAACTGCAGAGTGAGGGCTTGAAAGTTCTTCAATGATAATCTATTGCAACCCATTAAAATATAATCACAAGCCATCCTCACATGCCAATGGCTAAAAATTAATTATTTGATTTGATTTAATCAAAGTTTCAAAACAGGAAGTTAAATGCTTGATGAATGCTATCACAAATCGTTTGGAATTTAAATTTACTAAACCTAAAGTTGAACCCCCGTTGCGTCCCCCTAGTCCTATATATTAATCGTTGAGTCTTCGTACTAATGAGCAAAAGGAAATTTCCGTAATTTATTTTGCCATATCAGAATCGATAAATTCTTCAGCATGCTAATGATCAGAGAGCATGACAGAATTAGACTGTGCATATTATTCGAAAAGCTTCCTTTCCCCCATTACAATCAGGTAACCACAATGTAGTGCTGCTTACTAATTAGATGAAAAATTATTACACCTGTCATCATTATCCCTTCGACTCTATTTATCAACTGACATTAGCTTAAGGCAAGCATGAACTAATACATACTAATGTCTCATACAAAAACAGCCTGAATTATTGTTTACGGCACGAAAACATAACTCTTACCATGTACTCGTATATACACAGTGATTTAATGTAAAGCCAAGAAGGTCATACAAAATGCAACACGTGTAGCTGGATTTACGAAATTTGTAGACTTGAGACGTTTTCTAGGACAGAAGGAAATTTATATTTGTAAGAAGGACTTTCACTGTAATGCATTTCCTTCAAAAAGTGCATTCATTGCGGCGCTCAACCTATATACAGACAAGGGGCAAGCGAACAGAACGAGCACCACCGTTTTCCATCTATTCTGCTCCGTGTTCGTTATTTCTCTGCTCTACATTTTCCTTTAATTTAATTTTCCCGGTACCCGTCCTAACAGGTATTATCCCTTTCATTTGTCTTCCTGAATCGAAAAGATAACAAGACAAAGTTTTCCTTAAAGTTTAACAGTAAAAACATGAAGAGCTTTGCATGTCACTCTCTTGTAATGAAACAATATTCCATGTAAGGACAGAATTGCCCTTCAGACACAAATTGTGTATCTTGGGAGATGTTTTTGTTTTCTAAAAGGCATTTGAAGGTTATTATTCAAATTTTCCATGAAGATTGCTTCTGTACTGGATAGGTGTTGTTATTTTGACTGAAATATGGGATATCAGCATGGTGGTTTTCTTATGGGTATCCCGAGTTTTCTTTTGACGGTTACATTTTCTAGCAAAAATTATGGTCACATTTGAGTTGTTTGTATTGTTGAGTGGAAGTTTTTCAACATATAACGACATGGCTACGATTTGTATTCATTAAATTGCTTATCTGTATCAGTAGATTGAAGATTTTATCTACATATATATATCTTAGATAAATCGATAATGCTGTGGTTGCATTGGCATTATCCAATGATGATAGTTTTCGGATGTTATTATTTTTTTGTTTTATGAACGCTATGTAGCCGTAGCACTGCCTTGTAAGTAAAGGAAGAAGTCATAGTGAATTGAGGATTAAATTATGAATATGAGTTTTTCTTTTAGGATAATTCCACATCCAGAACAATCGGTTCGACTACCACGGATTTTTTTAAAGTTAACATGCTGGACGGCAGTGATGGAATTTTCCCCACTTTTGTGGTAATATCAGCACTTTTGATTATAAAAAGCACTTCACGCACTTTAAAGAATATTTCCGCACCTTTTTAAACTGTTCTGTTCAATATGGTAATAATGACATTAAGACAAACATCACATACTACGTATTCCCGTCCAACGTTCCACTATTGCACTCCACTCTGGTAAACTAGTAAAGTAAGTATTAGCTACTTCATACGCATTTATTCCAATTTGCATATCGATCTTAATAACAAACGAATACTGATAATCTTAAACTGAGTAAAGCCGAACTACACCAAGTTTTGTGTAAAGTTCAAGCATTCTACTGTAATATTACATTGCAGGCGTAAACAGCGAGTAGAATTCCTGAAGGAATTGTCAAGTTATTCTCAGAGTGCAAATTTGTTGCAATTTCTACACGCTGCCATACATTTTTCACTCATGCTTCTATAGTTGTTACTTGTTAATTTTTGTGCTTGAATTTCATTTCCTCCGCATTTTGCGTCCTTTGTTATCACCAAAAATGGTTTCATATGATACCCACATTTATATTTGTTATATGTTCTAAGAAAACAACATTTTTAACAATATTTTCAATAATTGTGATGAAAATCAGATCTTAATTAACTTTTCTTAATTTTCTGAAAAAAGAACAGGCAAAATATATTTTATTCATTCCTACAATTTTTTATTATGAACTGAACCACACTTTAATATTGAAGGATGCAGCGATAAACAATTATTAGGTATACCCTTGAGCCTAGATGATGAAATCATATGGTTCACTAAGTTTATCATTTGGTTTATTAGGCAGGCCGCTCACCAATTATGAAAATGCTTCGCACATGCACTTGCATCATGCATATGCATTTCGCAAATGCTCTATAGTAAGTCGCTCACCAAAAGAACAATTGCAAATTTAAGTTGGAAAATATGACAAATCGGGTAGCGAGTCAAAATTGAGAGCTGAAATTTGATACCCAACAAACAACAGTAAATACCGTAGCGATCGGGCGTAGCCCATGATCATGCATACATGGTTAAAGCTGCGATGTCGTCGTCGTCGTCAATGTGTTATAACGTTTACCGTGTGCAAATTTCAAAGTCGTCGTCGTTATCGTTTATTTTTTTTTTTAATTTTTTAATATAAGAAACCATATTAATAAAAAATTATTTAGTTATAAAATATGGCTAAGAAAGGTATACGTATCCTGGATATAATTATCTGGGTCCAGGCAATGATATATATAGGGAAGAAGAAGTCGTAAATTCTACAGATTTTATAGCCTATGTACATGATTTGGAATATACCTTAGCTAATTCGAATATTGATATACAGGAGGGAGATTGAAAAGTTATTGGTAGTTTTGTCGATGACTTTAAACAAAACGGACGTGTTAGTGATTTAGCGGGAATCTTCGGTCTTAGTGTTAAATATGGTGTTGAAAGTGTGTCCGGTGTACAATATCCTAATATGAGCAAACAAAAACTTACTATTTCTCAGGATATATTTGGATTACGAGAAAAGCATTTATCGCAAGTTTTTCAACAAAATCGAGCTAAATACATTAATTATAACGAGTTTAAAAAGTCAGACATTGCAAAACAAATATACTCAGCTTATAGAAAAGAAGGACAATATTATAAATATTATTTAGCAGAGTGGCAAGCACGTGATACTAATATAATAAATCGTGAAGAAGTTATCGCAGAAAATCCTCAACCTGGACCAAGTGAACCTCAACCTCAAGCAAGCGACCTGCCGATACCGGATCAGCCGACGACAACGCAACAACCGCCAAACAACTCAGACCTGAGGACCTTGGTGGAGGTACAGATACAGGCGAAGTCTCTCCTCCACTTACACCTGGTACAGCTAGAGCTCTTGAAGAAATTCTTAGTAATATTGATACTGGTGATATTTCTGAAGCAGCTCGTAGGGGTTCTGCAGAAGGATCCGCTGTTGTACCAATGGATATATATACCAAGTGGGTCAGGCCGTGGGCCTAATACGGGGGCAAGATCCGATGCAAGCGGATTACGTGGAACTGGAGGAGCGTCATCAACTTTACCAAATATAACATGGATTAGACCAAGTGAACCATCACCACCAACAAGTTTTACATTTAAAAAGAGTAGAGTATTAATCTCATATGGATATAGTACAGAAAACATTGCATTGATACCAGTTGATTTTCTTCCATTTTATTTGAGTCATGCAGAATTTGCAGCACTCCCTTTTGGAGCATCAATAATGGAAGTATCGTGTACAGTAACACCATTAGGCGCAAGATCTGCATTTCATACAGGAACAACATTAAGTGGAACTGCGACATCTGAATATGTACGAATTGGTTTAATTTGTGAAGGATTAAATAAATAGTTTTATGGTAGAAATAAAGAATATACAGTTGATGCAACAAATCCTATGAAGCCAACTGATACCAAACCTATAGACGCAAAATAAACTGCTTATAAATATTATACGCATGTAAATGGTAATGCATTATGTATACCACAACCAATTGAACAATATTTTGTACATGAATGGAATCGTTCTGAAAATCCAGATCGAAGTGCATTACCAAAATATATGGTGCATAATTATGGTGTAGCACGTATGACGAAAAAGTTCATCAATTTTTAATAAATCCAGCCGTTGGCACAGAAATTGTGCATTATTCATATAAACCTAAAAATGGCCTCGTAAAATCAGCTAAAGATCATTTTGTATCCTGGAATAGAAATAAAAATGCAGTAGAATCAACTTTTACTCGTCCCAGATCAATGATGCTACAATTTTTTTCTGATAGTACGGGTAAACCTGTAATTGCGGATGTTTCTTTGGGCAATGATACCGAAGCATATACATTAATTAATCAATGTGTAGAACAATATATTCGAAAAATAGAAAATTATGGCGCATTTCATCCAGCACGTGGAGCAACAAGTTTTGAAGCACAACCACAATTACACATCGGATTAGTTGCTACGCCTCAATTAAATTCAGCAACTGCACAAGTTTCTTATCTCAATAGTGCATGTTATTGGAAAATAGAATGTCAATGTAAAGTTCAATTTGATGTAAATTCAGCATTCTCTAAAAACAACGCAATTAGCTTGCCATTAGAAGAGACCTTCATAGAAAATGCAACGTAGTCATATACAGACGGTCAGACCTTGTTCGGTAACACAGATGCGAAAAGTGGAAATGTAACTGCAACAAAGTACAATGACAATGATAGCGATAGTGATAATGAATTTCAAATATTGCAACAAAGTACAACTAAGTTGAGATTGTAATAATTAAAAAAAAATTTTTTTTTCAATAAATGTTTATTCAATAATATTATATTTTTTTAACAAATGATAAAAAGCTAATGGATTAGGTTTTTTATTTAATTGTATTAAATAACTGCAACTTCTCCATTGATACGAAAACATTCTCGTTCTAAAAGCCTCATCTTTGGGAAATATGTCGTTATTTGATAATATAATAACTGGTGTCCTTGTTATTACTGCATCATTTTGGTATTTTACCTTTACATTAACAGTATCTCCACCAAGTATCATTTTCAATGTTTCTACTACAGCTGGCTCCATCATCGGTTCATTCCATAGAATGATTCTTCTATCCACACATTCCATCATTGGGAAATTGCAGTATCTATTAAAATTACCCATTTGCCCAAAATTTATATAAAAATGAATTATACAATCAAAAAAAAAAAAATTTCCAGCATTAGGAGGAGTTAAAATATACAAAGAATTTTCTTTTGAATCAACTTATCAACTACTGAATATAAATTTTTTAAAAAATTAATCACTTCAATTTGATTATTATTAAATTGAAAAAATAACAATTTTTCTAAAATATTTAAAGATGTGCTAACATCATAGTAATATGAATTTATATTTCCTTGCGGTGCATTAAAAAATAAATGATGTGGTTCACATACTTTGAAATGATTATAAATTTCAATAGTGGTCATTTCGTTATACATATTATTAGCGATTCGAATGCAATTTTTTATTATAATTGAATTTATATCAAAATACTTATATGTACTTTTTAACCAAGCACTAGAACTAAATATTTGAGCTAATGGCGACGTTGGTCGTTTTTGAAGAAATAAGACGATTTCATTTCCCTTTCCTCTCGTTCTACCTTCGGTATTTTCTTGATTTCCTGAGCAACTAAATTCAGAAGCTTCTTTACTAATGCTTCCTTTGGGTCCGCAATCGATGAAGTCAAGAAGGTGCTCCTGTAGGTTGCATGTTGCCACCATTGATTCTTCTGAATGCGCTGCACTTTCAAGAAATCGTACACGTCCAGTTTGATCACTTTGTATCAGACTCGCCTGGCGACTTCAAGGTGACAACAAAGTCTCCGTCCCTTTTGGCTATACTTTGTTGTATTGACCCAGTGTTGTAAGGTGTATTCGATGGACGGAATAACTCTTCTATTATATCGTCTTCCGAATCCTTTGGAACCATCCTCGAAGTACCTCAAATAAATAAATAAATAAATAAATAATAAATAAATAAAATGAATATCGAAGTACCTGGTGAATTTGCATCGACATGAATTGTTGGAGTATGCACAATCGTGGATGACATGGATGTGGTCTTCATGTTCAAAGACGAGAGGATTTCTCCGGTAAATTGTCGATTAGGGTATTCACTATCCAATCTGACTCTTCTTGTTGCATCCAATGCTTCGTAAATATCATTCAGTATTCTGTTACGCGGAGGCAATCTACGAAATCCTTGATTTCCACAATCTATTTTCCTGGCTTGGAGATTTTCTATTGTACACAATGTGGCTGACATATGAGGCAATTGTCAGTTTCTTCAGCACATCCACTAGCACTAGAAGTATTCCATCGTACCAAATTAGCATTATTATTGATAAAATTGTCACTAAATTCTCCTCGTTCAGTTCTTGGGCTTCCAATATTTCTTCCACAG
The DNA here is from genome assembly GCA_963930735.1 of Dioctria linearis. Lineage (NCBI taxonomy): Eukaryota > Metazoa > Arthropoda > Insecta > Diptera > Asilidae > Dioctria > Dioctria linearis. Next base: position 301,959,210 of record OZ005740.1, on the reverse strand, counting down.
ACATCATCTTCATTTTCCTGGATTGTATCACATGCATATTCGATTCCTCGTTTCGTTTCCTTTTCGTCAGAATTGATTTTTTCTTCACAGGAGTAGCAGTAACTGCAGCTACTTCTTTTTTTGGTCTAAGACCAATTCGTATGATACCCTAGATGAATGCCTTTATGAAATTTCATATTGTCACCGTTCTGTCACCCTTTCGGATATATTTCTAGAACGGTTTGTCGGACGGAAAAAATGATTATAACCAATTTTATAGGATTTCGTATTCTGAAGAAGTTTTTAGTGAAATAAAAATGTCCTGGACTGATCGTTTTCAAAGTATACATAAAAACCTAAGAAGGGGTTGCCCGATTTAGTCCATTTTTGAAATTTTATTTGCTATTATTATGAAAACACCATGTACCAAGTTTCAGCTCTCTATGTGGATGCGTTCTCAGGCAGTGTGCAAATCCGAATATATAGTGGAAAACGAAATTTTTGTATGGCAACCCCACGAATGAGTTGCCCGACAGACAGACGGACAGACGGACAGACGGATAGACAAAAAGACATGCAAAAATCAAATCGGGCAATTCCTTCTTCGTGTTGCCATAGAGAAATTTAAATTTTTTACGTATACTGTGAAAACGATCAGTGCTAGATGTTTTTGTTGTACAGAAAAGTGGTTCAGAATATGAAACATCTTATAAAATTGCTTATAATCATTTTTACTGTCCGACAATTCGTTCGAGAGATATTTGCGAAAAACGGCTTTAACAATCAAACTTTCACAGAAGTGATTGATTTTCAGCACTTTTTCATCCTGGATATATGCACGGTTTGAAAATAGTAGATCTTAAAACTGGGACGGTATTATGGATTAAAATTTTTCTGAAATTTTGTTGTTGAGTTAAACGTCTGTAACTCTAGAAGCAAACAACCGAATTTAATATTTTTGACGAAAAGAAAAATTCACAAAAAGTAATTTTCGGGAATACGAAGAGTTGAGTCCTTTATTATGTATACTGGAAATGTTTCCCCGATTTAGTTAATTTTTTGTTATTGGTGTTCCCAAAGGATAAAAGTGGTATCGTGATGATGAAGATTATGAAGATTATGAATTGGATTATGTACATACACATATGCATAGCTGAGCCGTTTATTTTGAAAGTGGCGTAAGTCCATTTATAAAAAAACTCGAATTATCTCCTTTATAGTTACATTCTTACATGATCTTTTCATTCTGAAGTAATTCATTAAGATTTTGCAACACGAACATTTGCTGGGTCAATGAAGTGATGAAAAAGTTCATTTTGAATCTGGCCTAAGTTCAATTGTGACAGTAGCACAGCATTTATGTATATTTGAAAATATTGCTTACAGTCACCAATTCCAACAGATTAAAAACTATATCACTGTAAAGCCACACGGTTTTTTCCCCGGTAGATCAACAGTAACCAACTTATCCTTATTTACAGATACTGTGGCCTGTACCTTAGATTTAGGTAAGCAAGCTGTTTGCGTTTACACTAACATTTCAAAAGCATTCGATAAAATTAATCATGATCGTATATTGGTTAAAATGGAACAAGCGGACGTTTATAATAGTACTATTGCGTGGCTCTCATCGTATCTCTCGAACAGAAAAAGTATTGTAAATTTCAACGGATCCCCGCAAGCAAACATCTGGTGTTCCACAGGGGACCGTTCTTGGGCCATTTATTTTTGGGGGTATGTGGAACAATTTTCTGGTCAGCTTAGCTCAAGGAATCGCGTGGTATACCGGATGGTATCTTGATCAGAATCACCCTGTATGTACGAGTATTGCTTACCTTCACAGTGCGTACCTATTTGTGATCTAGGTACTCATTGAGTGAAGGCAGAAATTTCTTTCTATTTATCTAGAGTTATCGACAGTTTCCCTGTATTTTACATTAAATAAATTTTTAAATTAAATTACTTTTGTGTATGAAATTTAAAATTTTCAAGGTACACAAAGAAAGCAAAGTCAAAGCAAAGTAATTTAATTGAGTATTTTCATAACTTTAGGAGCTCCAAATTTGAATTTCGAAAATTGTTATTAACTATAGTATTATAACTTTAACTGCCCAACTCTTGATTTTTTCTTTATGTATCTTGAAAATTTTAAGATTTATAGAAAAATGTAATATAATTTCAATATTTCATTAACTGTAAAATGAAGGGAAACTCTCGAGTACTTTGTGGTACTCATTAAGTAAAAGGAGAAATTATTTTATATTTTTTAGTGCGGATTTAGAAGCAGAATTTTCGAAAAATAAAAAATAAATAAAAAATGTATTTCCGATTTAATTTGATTGGAGTATAAATTTTGATTTATTAGAGCTCTAGGGGGCGATCGCTCATTCAAAAATTACGAAACGTCCTACGGAATGCAGGAAACAAATATTATACCACAATTGTAAACATTATCCCTTCTAAAGCATTCCAAAGCAAAGATAGCCAATGTACAAAGAGTTCTATAAAATAATTTCATGCATTAGAACGGAAAAAAATTTCGATAGATTTTTGATTTTGGGTGATTTTAATAAACAACATATATTACTCTACGAAGCTACGGAGTTCTTAGTTGTCAAAAGAAAACGGTTAATAAATGGTAAAGATTTGCTAAGAAACTATACTTTCAAGTATTATTCATCTATGATCACGGAAAAATCACCTGCGGCAATTAAAGCCCGGAGGGTACTAAGGCCCACATTTAAAAAATTAATCGCAGCAACCTCATGCTTTATGCGCACATGCATTAAGTCGACATGAATGCCGTCGAGGGGGCGTCCGCCAGCTCGCACCGCCATCTTCCCAGTAGGGAACGGTACCTCACCGAGAGGAGTATAAACAAAATCATAAGTTCTGTTGTTTAATTACTATTTCCACATGTAGTGGACTTGTTGAGTTTGAACGTTAGGTAATATAGTTTATGATTTCGGTGTTTATTTTTACCCATCATTAGCTGGCCATACACGAGCGGAATTTTATACGGATTTGATCCACGGACCACATCCTCTGGATCTAGTCCGCGGAACTGGGTTCGGCTGATCAGGTCCTCTGTCGCCCCTTAACGTGGCGGATCTGATGTGTGGAACCAATCCGCGGATATATTCGCTTTTCAATATAGCAGGTCCGTGGTAAAATTAACTGCATGTTTTTCTATTGTTTTGACGGATCTGATCCGCGGACTTGGTCTTTCTTGCTTGTTTGAAAGACCTGGGGACTTTCATGCCGGATCAGTCATATAAAGTGGCACCTAGAAACAGAAAACAAATCGCTGTAGTGGCTGCAGGTATTTTTGTTTTAAATTATAATACCGTTATAAAAAAGAAGGAAAGATCAAAATGGGTTAAAAAGTGGTTATGTGAAAAAAATATTTTTGGACATATTAAATTAATTAAAGAGCTCCGGACAAATGAGCCAGATGATTTCAAAAATTATCTATGCATGAGTGAGACAGATTTCGACCAATTGTTCTGTACATATTACCATAAGGATGGTGTATACAGATCTTCTGCCCTTGCTCCACTGCTCCTGGAAGATTCGATCTTACTTTTTTCTTTCCGTATTGCTCTTTTTAAATTTTGTATCTTTTCTTTTACTAACTCAACATCTGCTTCCCGATAGTCTTTCTTTAAAAAATTCACCATTTCTTCATACGCCACGTTTTTTAAAATTTAATTTTTATAATTTCTGCTCTGACCACTCCATTTTTAAATTTTTTTATATATCTAAACTAGAAAGCCCGCAGGACTCACTACATCAACTTCACTGTTAATAGCCTATGACGGACTTGAATCAACGGAACCGTTCCACGAAGGAACTGTTCGGCGGAACTGATTCACTCGTTTAGCTCACTAACATGCGGAATTGGTCCGCGGAACAGGGCCTTTGTAAAATCTTATCATAGGCCTAATGAGGCCCACTGGAGTAGACCGTGGGCCTTATTATCCTACCTAACCTAAATTCTCAATGAAACTAATGTCCCTATATAGGATTATGATTGTCACATTATTTTTGTTCCAAAGAATGAAGACTAACTAAAGCTGTTGGGCCTTATTATCCCCATGGAGGGTAAAAAGGCCCATTTGTATTTTTATTCGAAATTATTAAAAATAAGCGAATTCTGTTGATTTTCTTAGTTTTAGCAAGTTTAATTAGAATCATTCGGCTGATTAAGATTTTGAAAAATCTAATTTCTACTTTGGGCCTTATTATAATGTGGTAGTTTAATAAGGCCCTTGGAAAAGCTTTTATAAAACTAAATTATTTTTCAAATGTTCACTTCTGTTATAGTTTTTCTATTTTTTTAGTTGTGCAAATAAATAAACTTTGCGGAAAGCTTGTTTTTGTAGTTCTATGTCATCAAATACTTGATTTATTGCATTTTCAAATTAGGTAGGCCTTATTTGCCGCAGGTAGGTACCTTATAAAAAAAATTTCTTATGCACGTTTAATATAAATAATGGATGTCAGTCGCGAATCCAGAGGAGGGTCGTGGAGGTCATGCCCCTCCCTAAATTTGAAGAAAACAATATTTAATTAATTGAGTTACTTGAAAAATATATTTATTATTTTATATTTTTTTTATTTATATAATTCAACTTCACAAAAAATTTTATTCCAAAACTTAAAAATATTTCAAATTTATTTCACTGAATATTATTGTTTGCATGTGATGTATTTGTGTAGGTTTTTCTCAGAATTTGAGTTTGGGACCCCAACCTTGGATTATCCGAAACCCTAGAGAAACTTCTCAAGTCATGAAACAGATTCCCTTACTACCACATCAGAGCCATAACATAGTTCTAACTCCTAACATTCTAAAATATTTGCAGCCTTCTTATGTAAAACCACTGACATGTATAATAGGGACTGACTACGTCCATATAAATACACTGAAGAAATTGGGTTCACATCTATATGGCGTTCTCTTTCGGTCTACGCACCAAGTACTTACTGAGAGAGACCTGTAAACAACAATAAATGTTTCTATTTTAAATATTTGGGTTGATTAGTGATAAAAAGTGGTTTGCTAAAGGTAATATATTCATAGATAGTCAAGAGAAATTTGAAAGGTTTTATTAAAATCACTTTTCAACTTCCCGCCAATGGTTTTTTGAATGTTGTACCCGTATAAAATAGCATATCGAGCAGACCATATTATATAAGCCAGGGTGTAAAACTGAGAAGTTTGGTTTAAATGACTCCTGCAGTTTGCACCCTAAACTACTATTCTATTAAAAAATTTTTTTTTGTAAAAAAGTATACTAAAATATGAGGCATCATCCACGCCGCTTATTGCGGAAACCTTCCTAGTACTGCAGTACTGCCAGGGCCCGATTTAGATAAGGGGGTCTATTATTGAAAACGAAACGAAATTTCGAATGGAAATTTTCGTACATCCGGCACCATTGAACACGAAAAAGTCAATTTTTTCGAGCGGAACTTTTCGGACATTTTCTCGTTGACATTTCACTTATCGAGTTATTGAAATGCGGAATAGTTTATGCAAACAAACAATCATGTATGTAAGTAGTTGTTATTCATTTTATTAAGACTTTTACTTTAAAAAACAATGAGATAATAATTAAATGCATTATATTTAGGGCCAAGCTTACGAATACTAATCAATACAAGACGTTGGTTAATTTTATGGTCAATCATCCAGATTTGGCACACGGCTACATAATGGGAAGCGAAGCTAGAGCAACAACAATGGCGCTCTTCCTTCGTATAAACACCGTAAACGAGATTTCCTTTGTCCTTTCAACAATGTTCCTTGCTTTTGAATGGACAGTATTAAATATCGCCTCTCTGCTTTCTTCTGAAGCTGCCCTATATGGCGTAATTAACCAAGGTTGGAGAGGATATCCAGAATATTCATGGGGCAATTATCTTTATGTGAGTCACGTCAACACAGCCTATTATTCCAGGAATAAACGTGAAGTTAAAAAAATGAGATTTGGATGCTCGTTTTTCTTCTTCACTCATTTCACAAATAATCCATTTTGGACATACTTCAAACTCCATAATATCCAAATTTGTGATAACACGACAGACACAGTAGATTGGGGACATTCCAATATTTAGATCTTGGTCCGTCCCACCTTGATAACCACCTTCAGCAAAGAATCTCATTGCCGCAGCAATTTTTAATATCGGAGGTACTGATGTAGAGCGGACGGTTGGTTTAAATTTATCTTGCATGAACACATCATTATGACAATTTAAAATTAACAGAAAATCTATTACATTTCGAGTTTTTGTACTACATTACTCTGTTTTTATATGGTAATGCTTTACATAGAGTTCGTTCGTATTCAATCATAGCTCGAATATAGTTTTTCGTACATAAATTTCGAGTGGTCCGAAATTTCGTTTCGTGTTCAATAATAGACCCCAAGGTCCTAAGCTATTTGAGATATGGGGCCCATTATAAATCCAGATATTATATGTCAGTACCAAATATAATTTTCGGACACCTAGCGGGTTAAACTGAAATAAAATTAAGAAGTTTATAGATAGTGAAATAATAAATTTTTAACTTAAAATCATTTTTATTCATAACAAACTTAAAAATGCAAACTCTGGTAAAAGGAACTAAACGCTCTTTTAAAAGGAACAATTTATTGCAATAATACTTATATATTATATTATATTAAACTAAAATATTTTCTTTCTTGCTTTTCCCAGAGCAAATTCACTGATGACATCATGAAATGATAAACTACGTAGTTCTTCACTTTCTATGCACATAAGACTGAGGTAACAAAATTTATCTTGAGTCATTGTTGTTCAAAATTAATTTTTTATCTCCTTCAGCTGAGAAAAACATATTTCTCCACAGATATTTGCAGCAATCATATTAAGAAACAATCTCAAAATTGCTTCTGCATTAGGGAGTGCTGATTAGACACGATCGTTAAATATTACCCTAGATAGATCCTGAAGTATCACACTATCATGTTCCGCTGAACCATGGGCTTGAACATGTCGAACATATTGACGAAAATGCTTAAGTTCTCCTACAAAATTCATGCCCACATCTTCAGTATATGTTTGGTATAAAGCACTAACTCCTTCACGAATCTCTTCTTCTGCAGTTTATAATTTTGTTAAGAATGAAAACCTTTTTGCAGCATCATTGTATACTGAGGCCCTCTGTGCCAGATTTGACTCCAATGCATCCATCACAGGTACACAGTTTTAATTCTGAACTTCTCTCTTGACTTAAGATTCTCTATAGCATCATCTTTATCATCATTGATATGCCTTCTTCTATATCTTCTTTTCTTGTAATCAACATCAAGCAATTTTCCTTTGCTTTTTCTTCAAAATGATCGAACATATCCCTGGAACCTTTAGCAAAATCTCAACGTGAAGCATACAATTTCCTACATTCATCTAGATTAATTTTGGGGTCTTGCGGTGATTGACTAATCTTGTAAAATTCATCCAGCAAGTAACTCCACAAATATAGCATGACCATAAATTCAAACTGCTCCATTTTATTCAAAATGTTTATTGCTGGATTTCTTGTTTCACCTTTCTCTGCAGTATCAATATGCAGCTGATGCAATGCAGAAATTATTTCATGATAACTATCAAGTATTGCACTTGTGGTCATTGAATGTGCTACTCTTTGACAAAGACTTTGGAACTTTTGCTCTTTGAAGAATGACATGAATGGCTAAAAATATTTGGTAAAGAGTATGGGATGATCCCGACGTGCGGCATTGGGACAATTAATGCTGCAGTATATTTAAGTATATATAATAAACTAAGCGATTTACGGCGCTGGATGGTTTTTGTTTGTTTTTGTTTGCTCAATCAAAAACATATAATTTCTTATATAATGGTATTTATGCTAATTGGGATGATTACATGATGACATTCTTAGAAACCCAAAAACATTTTTCTACTATACTATCTGTTAACCATGTTTTTAAAACGCGAACCCTTCAATATTACGATTCGAACATAAATGAACTTACGCCTCTTTCAAAAGAAACGGCTCAGCTACTCCATACGAATCCAACCCCTTGAACTAATTCTGGACCACAACATTGCCGATTTGGTAAAACTTCCAGAGTTTGAAAGAAATACAAAAATATGTGACCCATTTTTTTACGTTTTCCTCTGCCAAACCCCACCACTGGATAGGGGAATTAGAAGTTTCGTAATTTTAAAATAACACGTTATTTGCAAAAATCGTATTCGAGAACGGTGCAGCTAAATGCTTTTTTTTCACAAACAAATATAGCAGGATTGATGAACTTCTTTGATACCAACATTATTTTATTCAGTTTCTTACTTTCGGAGATATAGTTTTTTGAAAGTAACTCTACAATGAAATTTCAGGAAACTTTGAATTCGCACATCTCACGAAGTGCCCGGGGAGGACGCTGAAAATTAGGATATTACATATTACTCAATAAGCATAAACATATGTTAACTTTCAAGAAAATCCAAAATGGTCAAATCGAAAGTGCTGGATGATTTGTGTGAAATGAAGCAATTCAGAGGTCATCACAAGTTTTTTTTCAGAATATTACCTATAGAATACAAGATAAAGTTTTCAGTTGAAAGTGTCAATTCTTTACCTTACTAGTAGAGAAACACCAATTGAAAAGATAAATGATTTTGTTGAGTTTTTCTAATACTATGATTTTATCTTTATTTGTTGAGATGAAATCTGCTTAAATTGCGTAGAGTTTTATACCTAAATCTCATTTCCACTTATTGAGTTCAGAAAAATCGATCCTCAATTGTGATTTTATTGAGAGCAGAAATATGAAAGAGTTTCAATTGAAGTGTTTTTGGGAAATATTTTGCTGGTTTACGTTAAAAGACCCTTTTTCAACTCTTTTACAATATATTAAGAAATTCAATAATTTTTCTTGCTTATTTGAGACGCACCTTACAATAATTGAATTTTCTAATAAATTGAGTAGGTACCTACCTCTGTAGTTTTGATGTAAAGAAACGCTTGGTGACTACCCAACTGAATAAAACTATCTTTCCGAAATTAACACTGAAATTCTAAATTTCGGGCTACGCTCGAGAATTTTGAACCCTTTCTTATATGTGTCATTGTGCAGACTGCAATATACGAATTATATCTTATTTGAGATGTCGCTATATCTAATAGCTACCATACGGTCTTTCGATATTAACCCTCATTTACAGATGCATAAATCTTTCACATTAACACAGAGGAGAGGTTCCATCGACAGAGATTTAACTTCGCTTAAAATTGAATAATATAAACAAAATATTGAAATTTAAATGTGTTTTATTACGATGGGATCTAACAAATCATAAGTAACCTAACTTGTAGTAACTTTACGACTTTAATTTACGAACTATTCATATAATAGGGAAATGGGGGATACTCGCAGCAGGCATAATTAGAAACAGTGCGATTTTAGATCCATGGAAACATTGTGAACCAAAAGTCGTACGCCCATATCAAGCAACACAGACCGTGAGAATGAACAGTATGGAAAAACTTATTTTTGGAATGATTTTGCAAAAATTGTATAACGTTGACGTTATCTTTGTAAGTAAGTATACATTATTTCTTGGCAAATTCTTGCCACACATTATTACATTCTAATATGTACAGGGTAGGCCAACTTGGACTGACTGATTTGAAATGCTTATAATTTTTTTATTTTTTCAAATGAAAGCAAAAATTATAAATTTTTTTTATGCTAAGTATGAAAAATGACATCCTTTAGATGGCGTCCATTCTTCCGTTGGCAGTTAAGGGCTCTATTTAAGACATTTTGGATTACGTTGCCCAAAGTTTCTGGCTCCAATTGAGCAATTTCTGTGCGAATATTCTGCTTTAGCTCCTGAATATTTTGTGGTTTGTTGACGTAAACTCGTTCCTCGCAAAAATCCCACAAAAAAAATCTGGGGCCGTCAAATCTGGAGAACGAGGTGGCCATGCGAAACCAGTATTTTTTGAAATTATTCGGTCATCGGAAAGTTCTCGAAGAATTGCCTTTTTGGCTCCTGCGGTATGACGTGTAGCACCATCTTTCTGGAACCATATGTCAGGATTATTGAGAACTACTGGACGTAAAAAATTTTCCAACATGGTCCGGTATGCCGCCCCAGAGACAGTTTCAGGCTCCTGATTTTCATTTTCGAAGAAATATGGACCGATAACTCTATCAGCCATGATTCCACACTAAACAGTGCATTTGAGAGATTATTAAAAAAATTGGCATTTTCTGTCGCAAGTAAAATCAATCTATTGGCATATTGTAGTCGTTGCGGTTAATCCCTCGGCAATAATTCTTGGGCCAATTGAATTTTATAGGGAAACATCCTCAGATCAACTTTTAGAATACGTCGTAGCGATGTTCTGGAGATGCCCAATTGAATAGCACGTCGACGAGTAGACACAGTTGGATCCGTGTTAACACTTTCTCGTACAGCATCTACAGCTTGTTCAGTGCGAACAGGTCGAACAACATTTCTTCGTGGTTCATCACCTACTGAACCCTAATTCTCAAAACGGGTCATTAAGCTTCTTATCATGTTTACAGCGGGGACCGCCGCAGTATTAAAATATTGACGGTATTTTCTTTGTGCTGTATCAATTGATCGTCCGGAAGCATAATAAAATTCAACAATTTTTACACGTTCTTGCACTGAGTATGATGACGTTATAAAATTTTATAAAATCCTTTATTATCTGCAAAAAAAATAAAATAAAAAGCTTTAAAAATAAAATAATTATAAGATCAGTCAGTCCAATTTGGCCCACCATGTATTTTATGAATTAGTGTTGCGCAAGAGTGTATGGATGCAGTGATTCATTGTTTTACAGGGTATTTTTTTCCAGAGTGTGATGTGAGATAAGTTGCAACAAACAGCTAAAAAACACTAACACTATGATTTAGATTGTATTTATTTTTGTTGAAATATTGTTAAGTTTTATCATATTTTTTATTTCCTGTAATATATGTATGTGTGTATTAAAAATAAAAATGGCTAGGTACCTACATATGTGGCCAAGATTAAATTCTAGGTACCTACATATGTCGCCAAGATTAAATTTTAATATATTCTTAACCTTCAAGGTAATACAATGTAACTCAAAAGAACTTATATTGACTGTAAATATAAATAAATTTCAGTTATAATATCCACTTTTAGTTAAGTTAATTCGATTTATATAACATTACATCTGATAGTTGCAATTTGCCCCATCTAATGTTGCAAATGACTCCTAATATGGGGTGCTTTGCAACATGGGAAGCTCTTCAGTAAAATGTCCTATTTTGCAAAAAAAAAAACATAAAAATTAAATTTCTTAACTTTTATTACTGCTCAACATATTGAGCTTTTTCTAAATTAAATATTCTATTTTTCCATATGACCTAAAATTAGGAGTTATTAACAAAAATAGTAAATTTGTTGCAACTACCTATCCCCCATCTCCCCTACTGTTATACCTAGAAGGTTCATAAAAAGTATAACAATTTAAATAAAAAAGAATAAAGGAAATAAAATAATACAAATTAAAGAAAAAATTAATTAATTTCATTAGATTAGGATCCATTCCACTTAAAATTCAGAAAAGCACATTAAAAATTATCGACTACAGGAAACCTACACACACTTATTTAGATTTCTATAGTTTTCATAATCTGGTACGTCATCATCATGGCTATCAAAATTTCCAGACAACCATTTCTCAAAATCTGTATCACTTGCTTGTACTCTTTCCGCAAATTGGTTTGTTCTAGGTAAGTGACGTCAAATAAAAATACTTACTTATCGGCATACACGCGGTCTTGTCGACCACTCCAAACACAATCCCACAATAAAAAAAAGAAATAATCATACTTAGACTAACTATGAACTAGGAAGCAAAAGCTGCATAGTTTACCCAATGATATAAGATGAATTAGACTTCTAGAGGTCCCTGGAACAGCGCGATTGTTATTAACGTTTAAGAAATAAGAATATAATTTTAAATTGGTTTTTTTTATATATATTTTATTTTCTCCATTTCTCCAAGGAATTCTCGAAACTAATAAATTTTAATCTAAATTAAGAACACAATCAAGGAATTTTGTTCGTTTGCATTACCATTAAAAGAAATTTCATTTCTACGAATTCATTAGTGATTCTTTAATTATCTGAAATCCTCTCAAATAAGATGATTCCGTTTTGTTTGCACCACATCAAATTATTTCGCTTGGAAGAGCTCTTGGGACATTTTTATTTTTAGATTTATTCATTAATTTTGAAATGTCAAGTTTATACAGGACGCGGCTAAGAGACACACTTCGATGAGTTCTATTTCAATTTCAGAATGTACAGATTTTTTTAATTTAAATAAGGAATCGTATTTGATGTATGTAGGTATCAATTATCTAAATCTGATATTTGATTTGTATTAATAACCAAATATTCTTTTGATATAAGAAAAACTTTCTAAGAACATCAAAATAAAATGTCCATCTGGCAAAAGATGGGGTCCACACGTTTTAATTCAAATATATACATGTCAAAGTTGAATTCGGTAAGCATAACAGTCTAGAGATGAATAAACATCGAAAATTTTACCATAACTCTACTCAACAATACAAAGAACCTATTTAATTCCTAGATGAAGGGTAATTTACAGAAGACGAGGTAGTTCTTCCCATAATTTGCGAATTTTGTCTCTGGAAAGTCCTATACTTTGGTGAGATAATTTATCATCTGCGTCATTAGTTTCGCTATGCATCGAATTTGATACCTATTCAATTTTAGTAATTTGGAAATTCCTTTTTGGGTGGTTATGTTAGAATAACGATGATTGTCTTCAGTCCTCAGCTTCTTTTCAGTAAAGTTTCACTTCAGGGTTTACACCCATTCTGTAATCCGAAGAAAGGTATCGTTTTCTTAAATTCATTTTTAAATTCTTTAATATGTAGCTTTCCCTTTCATTGCTTGTAATTTTGCTTGGCAAAGGCGTCCAACTGGAGTAACTATAAGGTTTTTGAGAATTTGTAAATATAATTCCCCATATCAGCTTGGATATGCATAAATATTTGTTGGACTGAAACGCAACAAGGGGATGCTTACGACACTTCTCTGCAATTGCCTAGTATTGACGAGGCGGAAATTACATCATTTTGAGCATTCATTTCCTTCACCAAACTATGAGTGAAACCGCAAACCCAGAAACACTTTAGACTTTACCAACAGACTTCACCTAGAATAGGAATAGTCTTAAAGGCGGATTCACAGATTTCAGGTCGCAGTAAAGCTAGTCTAGCTAAATATCTAGTGTTACTTCTACCTGAAAGACAGTATTGGTCTTATTAAGGTGGATTGTATTCTGGTATTATTTTAACCAAGTATACCACACTAGAGCCACTGGCCATAATTTGTGTTTGTTTGACAAACATTTCATGTGATGGCTACTTTGAGTTTTGCGCTATGTGTTACTAGAATTCTAAAGATGGAATCCTTTTACACAGATCAGTATGAACTAATTTTGTGGTTGTCCATATCCCGCAGTCGGAAATTTGTAATTTCTAAGTCTAGTTGCATTTTTTTTTTGTATTTGCAGATGTAAGATTCGTCATTGATGCTATAAGAGAAATTATAATTGATTCGGCATTTGTCTATATACCTATACACGCGAACCTCTGTATGTTGTGCTCGTATCATTTTCTGTGTAGTTTTTCGCCACCAGATAAAGGATAAATATGTCATTAGAAGAGATCTGGGTATTGTCGTGTACCTACAGACAGTATTGAATTTTGTGCTTTACTCCCTAAGTATCTCAAGAAGACATCTGCAGGTCCACAGTGAATTCGTGGCCTTCTTAGTACTCAATTTTGTGTGAGCATTCCATTTAGGTTTTAGTTTACGGATGTTTCTAAGGATTTTAATTTCTTATATAGCTACATTTTCCCATAAGAGTATTTAGAGCTTATCAGTTTGTTCCTGCAAAACAAGGATAATATGGGCTCTATTTTGGGTTAATGTAACAGCAATTTTGAATCAAATCGTCAACACATTTAGTACATCCAGTTGGTGTTCTGAAATTGTTTTTTTTTCACAACTATCACAACGACGGTGTCGTATAGATGTAACCTTTCACTTGAATATCAGCTGTTCTGCTTCCTGCCTTAGAGGTGCCCGAAGCAATATTTACACAGTCATTTGGTATTAAGAAGAGATTATTATCCTTTATCCAGGTCTTAGGTTTTGGGTGATAAGTTTTTGGGCATCAATGTCTTGTTCTTGGATAAGCTGGTAGGATAGTAGCAGGTAGGATACTGTCACGAATTTTCTATATATCCAGAAACATATCAACTGTAATTTCCTACAAATTGAGAGATTTCTCAGTTTTTGGTACTAAGTGAAGCTAAGCGTTCTGGACTTTTTGCAGTGGCCAATGTTTTATCTGCATTCATAAAATTCGACATAATAATTTGTATAAATATGTATCATCTCCTCTCCGTTCCAACATAGAAATTTATCTGTCCCATCGCGAACTTCTTATTGTAAGAAAAGACTAGATTAATGACTAATAAATGCTAATTAAATGCTATTATATGAAAAGTTCAAATACTGGGGCTCGAACAGACATTTCCAATTTCTCATTCCAAGTTATACTAGGCGGTATAGTTAACGCTCATACTTTTTATTCCACATAATATTTTTTTAAGTAAAATTAGAATTTATTGATTAATTGCACACAAGTTATTACAACTTACATATAAGTACATTCATAAAAAGGTCAAATTAAGAATTGTGGCATGAATCAAAGGGAGATGACATTATTGTAAAAATCTACATCCCAAATAAAATACTGTATCAAAAACTAATATTTTACCACAGCTGATGTGTCAATTCCAATAATTCTGGTGGAGTGTAGCGGATAAATAAAAAGATGAAAATTTGTCACTCAATTGTTCACTCAATTTTTATTGCAAGAAAATATTAATTCAATAGACAAATGTTAATATTATGCTAAGCTCAGTTACGTTAAATGAATTCACTTAATTCTTTCAATTTGTAAACTTTACTTCTACTAGCTTACACGTGTACGTTTATAAACTTCAATTTTAGTTCAATGATTTAAATTATGTTTATACGTATATTTGCTGAAGAAGGAACTTTTTTTTGGATTCTCCGATATATAACAGAAGCTAAAAAATGTTTTTAATTTGTTATTTCATTACACAACTCGTTATACTTTGGGTGACAAGTTTCAAGTCTTGGTTTGACTCATCAACAGGTCCCAATTGAAAAATGAGAATAAAGAAAAGAAATTTTTCATTTCATTTCATTTTTCATTTGTTTTCTTTGTTCTAATTTTTCACTTGTTTTTCAAGTCACTTAATTTCGCTATTTCGGACCTTTTGATGAGTCAAACCAAGACTTGAAACTTGTCACCCAAAGTATAACGAGTTGTGTAATGCAATAACAAAATAAAAACATTTTTTAGTTTTTGCTATATACCGGAGAATCCAAAAAAAAGTTCCTTCTTCAGCAAATATAAGTTTAACCCGGTAAAAAATCCTATAGAGAAATCTCTATCTTTATTTGTTTATACGTATGTAACAAATAAAGGAAACTTAAATATGCAAAAATTATGTTTTACTCGAATTTATCTTTTCAATTATGACAAATTATACTATTTTAACATTTAATCAATTACTGGTAAAATATTTCTCCCTTTGAAATATCTAATTACGTGAATTACTATTGGCTGAAAGTTAAAAGATGATTAAAACTCAATGTAAATTTAGTTTCCAATTACTATGTTGTGTAAAACTGACCTAATGGCATATTTTTTACACGATAAATAATTGCTTGATATTTAGACTTAATTGTGTTAAATAATTAAAAGAAAAACTTAAATTGCTGAAAGGAAGAAATTAGTTAATTTCATACATGTGTGTATGACCAACATCTGGCATGCAAACACAATGAAATTTAAAGCAAATGGAGAATATGAATTATTTGCAAATCTACCTTTAATTTGATTTAAAAATTTGTCGCTAATAAAATTCCACAAATTAAGTGACTGAAAATTCCTTGCTGTTTGCGAATTGCCTTTTAAATAATTGATGTTTCTGATGTTGAAGAATATTCTAACTCTCACTGAAATTCTGTTTTTTATTGCTGATGAATACAGTGTCAAAAAGTGTAAAGTTGCAAATGAGTGGGAGAAATGCTATTACATATGCTCGCACCTTGACAACTTTGAAAATGAGAAGGAAGAATGAAGAATGAACCCTCTTTTTAAAGAGAATTTTGTTCCGATTTCACATCCACAAAAATGAATTCTTGAATTTTCGGGCTTCATTTGACTGCAATACATAATTTCGTTGTTTTCAATTGATGTCAAATTACAAATTGCATTTTTCGACATCTTTCCCATAGAAATCAGTATAAGTTTCGCAAAATTATGATAAGTTTTTCTAAATTTTGCCATTATTTATCGTTTCGCCATGTTTAATTTCAATTTAAGAGATTCCTCTCATAATTCATTTTTGTTCATCTTCATCCTTGTCCCTTTCACACCTTTGTGCATCTTTTGCACTCATTGGTGTAAAGGAGATTTCGAAAATTCGCGATTATTCGGTAAACTGTGGAAATATCGCGAAGCGAACGTGCCCATTGAATTTGTCCTCTCGTTTTCCCCCAGGGTGACAGTTTAAACGTCGCGAAAATATGAAATTCGTAGGTATATTTATATTCGTAATGTCAACCGTGCGCGAGTTTTGTTTTCTATTAAATATTTGTGTTAAATTCAGTGTTTTGTTTTTTTGTAGGGGTTCACCGCGGCAATTATACACAGGTTGGTATAAGTTTTTATTAATTTGATATGTAGTTTTTTTTTAAATTCCCATCTTTTTCTAATACCGTGTTTACCTGTCAAGGCGAGTTTTCGTTTGCAAATTTCATGTATTTCAGGTATTCACGAATGCATTGAAAAGAGGTTTATTGTGTGCCCTTACGTGGGTACTTGAGATAACTTTATTGTCTATGTTGCATGTAAACACAATTTGTTGTGTATGTTTATTTCTTTATTTAATTTCACTATATTATCTTTGGATTTCATGTCTTAATTCGTTTTATTTATTTCAGGTAGTCGTGGGACTCTTGTATCTGTGTCTTCCCAGATGCTGGTGAGATTTTCTTATTTATTTTTAATCTAACTTCTCTTTTGATTTTAGGTTGGTACGAACAACTAATAACTAAACAACTAACAACACAAAATAAAAAAGTTCAAACATAACAAAGACACGGGTTTAAATCCTAAAAGAATTACTTAAAACTATGTAATTAATACAAAAAAAGGTAACAAAAGAAAATATACATACATACTCAATAAATGGAAGTATCCAAACTTACAAAAAAAAAAAAAATGAAACTTAAAACTTCGAAAAAACTAAGGAAGAAGAATGAAAATAAAATTTAAAGTTTAAAAAATGTCTTTTATATATTTGACACAACGAGACAAGATTGTAATAATATGTGCAAAAATTACAGTATAAATAAAAACATCATATGTCCTGAAATGAAGATATCGTGACGAGCATGACTGAAACCGAATGATATTTAATTCCTTATTTAATTTATGTTAATTTAATTTAATAATAACCAGAGTAATGGTATTATAAACGTGATTTGAACTTACCGAGGGAACCGGCACTTGAACGGCTGCGGGCAGCTCATTCCATTAGCTAGCAGCCTGAACGAAATAAGAACGCTCTAGAATGGTCCTATGATTGTGGTTTCGAGACGTATATAAAAACTGCAATTGATCATACAGGTAACGTGTTGTCCTAGATTGCGTCAGCATATACAAATGACCAACATCCTCATCGTACGATGATTTTCTAGAGACCATCCCAGCAGGTGAGATCTCAAGTGTTGGACATGATCAAAGCGTCGAAGCCCGACAATAAAATGGATGCAGTCGTTAAAACTGACGTTTAGCCTTTGAGGGCTGGAGCTATCGAGCTTGGGAAAATTAAGCTATCAAAATTAAAATGAGCAAGAAGAAGTGTTTTGACTGGTCTCGTACGTATATCTCTCGATAAGATATCAGCAGATAACCAGAGCTGACGAAGGCCTCCATATATTTTCCTCAGCATGATGTTGATATGGTCACAACAGCCCATAGTAGAGTTGATTACTACTCCCAGATTCTTGTCGTGCTGCAATAGAGAGAGAGAGAGAGAGCATAACACTGGGAAAGTCTCAGATATTGGAAATCGCGTTGTTATGAAGGACCATGTTTTGAGCCTTACCCGAATTTAGCAAGAGTTGATTTCTCATTGACCAATATTATATCCTATTTAGGTTATCGTTAATGGGTGCTAGGCAATCCCCCATTAGTCCAATTGGTCTACTGAGATAAAGCTGCAAATCGTCAGCATACAAGTGAATTTTCACGTTTTGAATAATATCAGGAAAATCATTGAGAAAAATACTGAATAGTAGAGGTCCCAATATAGATCTTTGTGGAACCCCACACAAGACGGGTAGAAGGCTAGAAAGAATATTTGTCATTTTAACTTGCTAACATCTGTCCCGTTAAAACTATATAGCAATTTAGTAGCCGAAGATGAAAAACCAAGGTGAGCGGATAACTTAGACAGCAGAATTTCATGATTTACTCGGTCAAATGCCTTTCAAAAGTCGAGCAATACCAGGACACCTATATGGTTATTGTCAAGAGCTAAACGCAGGTCATTAATAATATTTAGTTGGGCAGTTTTACACCAATGTTGGGAGCGAAAACCAGACTGCCATTCCGTGAGTAGTTAGTTTGCATCCAAATGTTCGAGCATCTGAGCATTCATTAACCTTTCCAGAACTTTCGAAATGAAAAAAAGGATACTAATGAGGTGGAAATCGCTCAACTCTTTAGGAGACGATATCTTGGGAAGTTCGAGAATACTTGCCACATTCCAAACATACGGAAAAATAGAACAGATCACACACGAATTTAAAATATAGACCAGATGACTAATAATCATGGGTAAAATTAATTTAATGAAACGATTTTACAGAGAAGATAGCCATAACTACTTCGTCAACATCCAGCTGGATCCAGAAAACAACAACAAAGTGATCTCGATTATCCGCCAAATTCTAGTCGATACCCTGAGTAGAGGTGAAGAATTTATTTAGATGAGTTGGACATAAATCACAAGTAGGACCACTATCTTAGTTAGGACTAACACCAGCCCTCCTCTGATTGCTCCAAAGCAACTTAGGTGGCAACCCGGGTATCTTTTTGTTTTCATAAAACAGACGCTTTGCGTCTAGCCGAGATAACACGATTGCGAGTAAATTAATAAAAGCGCCTGGTATTGTCAGATCTTTCCCGTCTGTTGAGATGATAAAAATGTTCTCGCTCATGTATAAGAGATGCTATTTCGATAGAGACGCTAGGGTATCCAGAAGTATGCGATCTTTTACGTATCAAAGGAACATGTCGGTCATGCAGGTGCTTAACTAAAGCACTGAAAATGTCAACTCGATAGTCGACGGAAGAACTCAAATAAATGTCCTCCCCAATTAAAAAGACTGCATTCGTATCCCAGTTCCCACATATTTACGCCATTATAGTTTCGAAAAGACACCGACTGTGGCTTTGGAGGGCGCAGAGGTATATCATAGCACATGAAAATGATGTCATGATCTAGAAAGCTCGAAGGACAAAGCTGATTATGGAAAACGACCCGCTCCGCATCAGAAGTGAAAAACAATTTTTAGCGAACAAGCAAAGATTTCCGATAAATTTTTATATTACGTGTATGCTGATGTCGTCCAAGTTTATCTTTCAGGCCCTATAAGGTTGAGTGACGATTGCATCAAACCTACTAATTGCAACTTGACTTGTAGATTTTCTTGGACTACTGTAAACTAGCTGAAAGTGATACGACACCTGAGCCCTGAGGATAAAGCTGGTGCTGAAGGTGAGTTAAGGTGAAAACCCAATGAACGTGGCAGTCGTCGCGTCTCTTTGACAGGTCAATAGAATATACGTGTTTAAGGGAAGCAAACCCTTTATAATTTTCAAAAAATCGATTTTTTTCTCTCACATTTTGAAAGTGTCCGCAAAATATTAAATATTTACGGAGTTATCGCAGTTATTTATAGGGTCGAGCAACCCTTCTTTCACAATACCTTTGTATAATTCTATTGTCGCATTAGCATTGTCCCACAGCAGCAGATGGATGATAATCAGCTTTTGAAGGAAGTTGAAGGCTTATTGTATTCGCCTGGAATCGCTGATTGATCGATAAGTCACTAAATTAAGTTTAAACGCGATTATCTCGAAAGTGCATCTTTAAAAACTGCTGCTGCTGTAGATCGAAAAGGTATTGATAGATCTGGATGAAACTTTCAGAGGTTTCTGTCTATAATATTATCGGAAGGATGTACCTAAAGTTTTATAGATATCGCGTAAATAAAATAATTTTTTGAGGTAAAATCTATCGAAAAAGTGGCCAAAAATCTGAACATTTGATAATCAACGGACGTAATTTTTTATTTTATACATTTTTTTTTATTTTATAGGTTTATCCTTCCCCTGAACATGTCAGTATTCGATAAATAATTTCCTTGTTTGTTTATGATCAACAGAATAAAAAATTACCGAGGCAGCAGTGTTCGATGTCACGCAAAAGACACCTGGAGGAACTACACTACAACGCCGTAAAAAAAAACTACACCTCAAAGGTGTAGCAAAATAATGTTAAAAGTTTAAAAAGATGCGTTTATTTTATCACCTTTAGAAAAATTCATAAAAAATGCCTCATTTTCAGGCGTCTACAGGATTTGCGATGTGAAAGTAGAGCTATTTCTACTTTTAACGCGCGGCAGACGCTTTGACAGTTCTTCCGATTGTTAATTGTCATAACCAGATAAGTAAAAAGTTTATATATTGATTGAAAACGTTTCTTTTGTGTTATGAGTTTAGGAACTAGGCATCATCTGAATTTTTAAGCAATTGGTAGTGGAAATGAGCTTTGAAGCCTGTATCGAGATTCAGCTTACAGTTTGTGAGTGTTTCACTTCTGAAATTAAATCAAATCAAACTAAAAAGCGTTTGTTTATAAGCACCTGCTTAACGCAGGGCGTTACGACATTACATATCTTAGTAATAGATTGCAATAACAACAAAATAAACAATAAAATCAATATAGCTGAAATATAGACAATATTGAAACTGTAAGTGTGAATTCTGAGCCACCGATCGGGTTGCCCGGTGATAGACGTTCGAGATCTAGAATATGATTCATCTTATATGATGCAAGATTCCTCGGCTGAATTAGAACAATTTCATCGCCATTTGGAAAATCCCCCCCAATCGCCTATACCAGTTCCCAACAGAACTCCCTCAATTTGAAAATATCACAGAAGGAAAAGGAAGGCAGACGATGGAGAAGAGCGTTTTTCATCTTTCTTGGAAAAGCTAGAAGATATTATGGAGAAGCGGTTTCAAAACGAAAGACGTGCCCGGAGCCATGAAGGATTCTTCCAAATATTGGAATGAAAATTAAATAAACTTCCTGATGATGTACAGAACGACCTAAAAATGGAAATTTTAACCATTCAGAATACATGTACTTTATTTGCCTACGGTAGTATTTTTCCGAACATAGTCGTTAAATTACATCCTTTTGTAGTTTATTCTTTCAATATGCTGATGAGTAAGTTAATTA
The DNA here is from genome assembly GCA_963930735.1 of Dioctria linearis. Classification (NCBI taxonomy): domain Eukaryota; kingdom Metazoa; phylum Arthropoda; class Insecta; order Diptera; family Asilidae; genus Dioctria; species Dioctria linearis. The sequence goes on along the minus strand of OZ005740.1, from coordinate 301,937,473 downwards.
AAAAAACACGCTTCCTCTGAACTATTTGCGTTTATTAATTCTTGTTTATTGTCACCAAGTGTCTATTAACATGATCTCGATTACTATCAAAACATAGAAACTTTAAGAGTTGCCAGATATGTAAACTAATCATAATTGTCTCACTAAAAACTAGAGTGCATTATAATCGGATAAGATACAAATACAAATAATGAAATTGAAATGCAATATTTAACAATATCACTACAAGTTGAAATTCATTTAACAAATATAAAATGTGATTAATCTTAATGTCACTTAACAAAAGCTTTACATTTTAAAATTTAGTTAGTCAGTAAGTTAATGTATTTACACTATTATAAAAAAGATATAAATAAAAAATATTAATAACGAAAATAGCATATTTTGTTCTCAAAACAAATCGCGGAATAATATGTTCGTTAATTGTTAACTGTTATATATCCCTCTCCTTTAAATAATGGAACGATCGTTTGCAGAATCCATTTACCCTTCGATCGGCATACAATTCCTTAATCCAAAATCGTTGTCTACCTTTTCCTTTGATTTTTTAAACTGTTTAGAAATATTTTCGTAAGCTATAACAAATACCTTGCGTGTGCGGGAGAGACTTGGTTTAAATAAACTCAGCACTTGATCTGTAACAATTTATTTCAAGAAATATAATTTCTAATTCTACTGCTAGTCACTAAAACTTAGCCTTATAATTCAATACTTATTTTTATCCCTTTTCTTTTTACTTCAAATTATCTAATTACTACGTTTTTTATACTAACTGTTCATCCCAGGTGGTGTCGTTGTTGTGCTGAGTACCGCTATGTTGAAGCTGTTGTGCGAAGTACTGCTAAGATGGCGCTATTATGCGAAGTACCGCTATAACAGACGCTGATGTATGCAATGCCGCCATTTGAACTATAATATTACGCTCGCGGCGGTTTTGCCGCCTTCCTCTCTTTGGAGTTCCTTCTAAGTTTTTTCCGTCTCCTTTTTCTCAGTTGATCATTCCTCGAGACTTAAAGGGGGCCCATCACAATCGCGGTTCCTTTTCTTCTTTAGTGCATTTCTGTGAAAAATTATATTTATTTATAACGCCGTTTTTTTTGTCTCCCTCTTTTCCTCCTCCGTCACTCCTTTACATATCTTTGCTTCGGCATCCAACAAACTTGGGTGAGGCTCGTACTCATCTTGATTTTGTAGAAATTTCAATTTTTCGTACTTATCTTGTTTTTGTATAGATTTCGATTTTCCGAATTTTCAGCTCTGGTGCCCTTCTGTGGGAATTTAAAATATGTAAAAACTGTGTGGCACTACACCATCTGACTTTTGCCGCATGCCTTTACCTGTCGGTTTGCAGCAAGCAGCTTAATCGTTTCGAGTCGAGCTCACGTAATTAACCGCTACAGATCCTGCTTATTTATTTTCCCAATATATAGCACTACTAGAGAATCAACTTTTCACAATGTCTTCCAACTCGGTCAATTGTGACGGAAGCTCCTCCATCTGCGCTGTCCCTCAATTCGAATCACACCATGCACTCGTCTTCGAAATACGCACTTCTAAAGCTGGGCCCCACACTCTACCTAGCTGCGATTCGTCTGATTACTTCACAACTCTTAGCAAGCTATTAAATCATCCTATTCTATCTTAAAGTTACTAACAATCGTTGTTTGACAAACTTTGAGTATTTATAATCACTACTATCTTAAAAATAACAAATTTCAATCATGAAATGACGTTTTTAAGGGTCTGAATTTTCATGTAGAAAACGGTGTAAGTGGGGTTAATGACCCGGTGTTCCAGTTGGTTTCAAAGAAAACTCATGCTGCTTTTATTGCATATTTTTATTATATTACCTCAAAACAATCCAATATTTCGGTCTCGGGTGTATACCATTATCAAGGCTAAAAAAACAAAGGGAAAATACCATAAATCAAAATTGATATTACACACGACCGAAACCAATATGAACAAAAGTTACTTTATACCTGAGGATTTGGTATGTCAAAAAAGGAAAACCATCAATGGATTGTTGAAAATCCTCGTCAAAAAATAATAATTAAAATGTTAAGGTTCTTTGAGAGATTTGAAAACACAAAGCACCATAAGTAAATAAAAAACTAACAAAAAACACATTCCGAAATTAAATAAATAAATTAACAAAAAGACTAAATAAATTAATTAAATTAATTTGATGACTAGCGAATTAAAACTTCAAAAAACACGGAGCTTAAGCGACCAAGAAACATATGGTATGGAGAAATACGTTTGTCCCGCTAATGAACCCAAAAAATCAGTTTGCGCATGCGTTAATTAAGTTTTTATATTGTGCGTGAATGTACTGCGTATCAGCCTTAAAATTTGTTGTATTAGGCTTCTTTGACTGTATGTAAAGAGCCTCTATGTTTTTCCTCTTTCTCCAATTCAGCTCTTTATGTAGGATTGTGGGGGCTTCGAAATCGAAAAAGTGTGCGTTTTTTATTGCATGCGATAGACAGCCTGTACTATAATTACGTTCATCCTTTCGTTGTTGACTGTGATTCTGTGTGAGTTTGGATATTCTATTGTAATCATTCATATGTTCACGCATGCGTATCCTTATGTCTCTTCCTGTTTCTCCGATGTAGATCTGACTGCAGTTATTCGTTTGGCATTTTACTTCATATATAGCACCCTTTATTGGTTTAGCAATTTTCGTTTTTGTGTCTGTATGAAGAGATGATCTTAATTTGTTTTGAGGCTGAAGGCCCAGTCTAATGTTGGTGTTATTATTTTGTAGGGCCGGAATAATTTTGTTGCTAATGTGTGGTATGTATGTAAGTTTTTTGTATATAGGAATTTGTGGAATTTGGGGCGACTATTATTTCCTGTCAGCACACCCCCACAAAATGAAATATAATGTGGCGCTTTCTTTTGCAAAAAGGGTAATTGCTCTGAGCAATGCCAAGTTCCATATTAACAACTATAACCGAATACATCGGGTTTTGTCCTCGAACAACTACCCTAACAGCATTAAACATATTAAGCACGCTCATGCCAACAATAATACAACAACCAATAACATACGCAGCCAAAATACTGAAATACCTGACTGTATGTGCTCTTTTGCTCTACTCGATCAGTGAACATATACCTTGTTAAATCTGACCTCGATCTCTGAACGGCTCTGACTACTATTTCTTTTGCTCAGTAGAACTTTAAAAGTTATTCTTGACTCTTAATTTTTAATTCAACTCTACTCACCCCACAGCACCTATACTTCGTACCAAATTCTGGTCCTACACTGCGTCTTAATACCTCCTTCCAATTTCGGGCTTATACCCACAGCCATACACATTTAAGTACGGAAGACAACCACTTCACGCTTCTCTCAGGAGTTTAGCCAGAAGACACGTAAAATACGCCCTTTCACTGCCTACCTACTTCCCTTTTTATGTCGCTCTTTGAGTATTACTTGAAAATTCGGGTCATTAACTTTGTTGAAATGCATCTACACCCTGCTTTAAATCTCTTACGTGCCACCATCCGAGATCTGACCCCTTAGGATCAGCTGACCGGTATACTAAGTCGGACCTTTTGTCGATTATATAACACTTCACGAACTTTGGCGCAAGTTTGGCCGAAAGCTGCTTGCTCTGATAAAACGAAATATCTTTTGAAATCTTGTCCCCCGCGCTGAATGTCTTAATTCTTAATTCCCCTATAAATGTCTTCCATCGTTCTGTATAGTTGCTTTGCGGATGATTTCTGCAGTTCAACCAGAATTTTGGCACGTCATACGAACACTGTCACATCTAACAACTCTGAAATATCCATTATTTCACTTTTAATTAACAACTCAAACTTTTCTGTAACTATTTCTTTTTTAAACAAATCTCCAGAGTACAAACTGCAAAATGACGCGACGCGTTCATTTGATTTTGCTCCAATCCTACACGCGTCTGCCACGAAAAAAAGCGGAGAACTGTCACAGTGACGCGACGCCTGCCGTGTTCATAGGGTTTTCACCTATAGAGCTTGAAGATGACGCAGGAGAGCTGGTGTTGAAAGTGTTCTAGTAGTAGAGAAACAACCCTCATGCATATTTAACCCGCCACTGGTGACGTATATGTCTGTAAGACCGGTTAGTTTGAAAAAACCAAATACTTATTTCACCATTCATCGAATTATATTGCGAATTCGAGTAGCTGCCTTATTCGATGCCCACTACCGCCAGACTACCCCGCAATAGCGATGCCGGCACACGTTACAGAGTTGTGGCACCAACTCGGTCCGTGAGACCGGCGTCACCAACTAAGTAAGTCAAATGGTTATTGTGTATTTTTTTATTTTTCTTAGTTTGGTAAAGCTGTTGTTGCTATTTATATTGTGATTATATAATTGTATTACATGTAAGCGTTTTACCCGATTTGATGGATATTTTACAAAAAATATTTACGCGTTTGCCGTTCAAATTGTGAACTTTGTTTCAGCATGTCTTACCGCGACGTTTCGAGGCTCTTCTGCAAGAAGCAATTCCTGATGAGGACATATTACAAAAGTCATCGGAAAGTGATTTTGGAAGTGACTTTTGAACCGGAAAATTTCGAACCAGATCAAATACAAAATTCGGAGATCGATGAGGATTTGAGTGACCGAGAATCTTTAGGTAATAAAAACGTTTCATTTTATTTGGCAAAGGAAAAATCAACGAGATGGAGTAAAAAGGGCCCATCGCCAATCTGTCCGTACTAGAAGATTCAATATTATATCTCAGTTACCAGGACCGAAACGCGTTATTGCCGGGGATAAAGAAGCGCTTGGAATTTGGAAACACTTCTTTGACAACAATATTATCGATATTATTATAAAGTATATTAACCAATACATTGACACATAGATACAAAAGAGAGACGTATGCACGGCCGACTAGCTTCAGCGATATACAATGCTTTATGGGTTTGATTCTATTAGCCGGAGTGAAAAAATCGAATCATCTGAATGTTGAAGAGTTGTTTCGGACGGATGGCGGTGCTGTAGAAATGTTTCGAAATTCTATGTCTGCTTAGAAGTTTAATTTTCTGATTGATGATTGTACAACGAGGCAGCAAAGAAAAGCACTTGACAAGATTTGTCATATTAGAGAAATATTTGAGATGTTCGTCCAAAATTGCAAGGATAATTATACTTTATCTGCTTTTGTAACAGTTGATGAAAAATTGGAATCTTTTCGTGGAAAATTCTCATTTCGTCAGTATATTCCAAATAAACCAAACCGAGATGGTATCAAGATTCAGGCTCTCTGCGACACTAAAATGTTTTACACGTTTAGTACGGAAAGTTACCCCGGAAAACAGCCAACGGAAGGTGCATTCAATCTTGACAATTCTGGCCTAGCTATTTTCCAAAGATTATGCGACCCGATGTCACAACCGACAATTGGTACACCAGTTTACCCTTGGACAAAAAGAAAAACTCCTCCGGACTTATTACGTGGTCGAAGTGTGAAGTCTAGTATGTTTGGTTTTCGTGACAGCATGGTTTTGGTTTCACATATTCCAAAAGCAGGAACAAATGTCCTTTTGATTAGTACTATGCACAATGACGATAAAGTTGACGCTGAAACTCAAAAACCCGATATAATTTTGAGCTACAATGACACAAAGTGTGGGGTCGATGTCGTAGATGGTCTGTGTGCAAATTACAACTGTGCCCGAACAACAAGGCGTTGGCCTATGGTGGTCTTTTACGCTATGTTGAACGTCAGTACTATAAACAGTCAGGTGATACATACAGCTAATAATCAAAACCCAAAACTTCTACGCGTCATTTCATTGCGAATTTGGCTATGAATCTAATTGAACCACATATAAGAGAATGACAGACGCAGTTGAACTTTTCTCGATCATTGAGACGAAGAATTTCAGATGTTTTGAAGATCGATGATGTGCCTGGGGTAGCTGGTCCTTCGAGGAATGGTCGGTGCTTTGAATGTGGATGGCAAAAAAACCGACAAACCAGGTTCTCTTGCCATAAATGTTGCTCGAGTTGTTTGGCTGTTGAAGATGAGTGATTTTAGTATTATATATATATATTTTTTTTGTAGAAGTAATACCATTTATGTTTCTTTATTTTATGTTTCCAATGTCATAAGACTGACTAACGCTGATTTCATAGTTAAATATATAAGATTATTGCGACATCTTTTTGTTTTAAAAAATATTGTTCAAATACCTTATAATTTTAATGCATCCAAAGATATTGTCTAATGTTAATAAAAGAGATTTGATTAATGAAATACCTATGTTTTACTGACAAAAAAATATCTAATTTCATAACCGTTCCAAAGAAAAGTACCATAAACAGTAAATTATAGAAAAATTCGTAGTCAAAAACCCCGGTCCGTGAGACCGGGGACACCAACTATGTAAGTCATGTACACGTCACCAGTGGCGGGTTAAGAACAAGCTCTCATAACATCCTTCGCAAAAGAGCTGGTTCATCCCGATCAACATAGCGATTAACTATTACAATGACCAACGAGCAATTATTCGCATATAGGGGTAGAAGAAGACTCACGTATTATATGCAAACGAAACCTGCAAAATATGGCACCAAGATTTGGTGGGCGTGTGATCCGCGTCATTCGAAATTTAAGTTTAAAATTGAAGGATTTTGGACGAAATACCGAAACCACTTGGCCGATTTTTGTTATCGTAGGGACAATAAAAAAGAACAAACCATAGCAGGTATTGCCTTCCAAATCCCGAAAAGTTTTTTCAATACTCCTATATGCCAAAACAAAATGTATCCAGTTACATTGTTGTCTACATAACATTACACTAATGCAGTGTCAACCGTTGCAAAAATGAAACCTGGAATCATAGGATATTAAAACAGTATCAAAGGCTGTATAGGTAGATTATATGGGCAAAATGTCTGGGTGATTTTCTGTAAAACCGAAACCATTGTGGCCAGTACCCATTTTTGCAAAATTATCGACGTGGATGATTTCGCGGCATTCATTATTTTCTGAGAAATTGCCTTCAGATTGGGAAAAAAACTGATTCTCGCAGAACCTTTCTGAAGGACTTCAGAAAACAATTAGCAATACCCACTATCCCTATACTATTTTCAGAAATTCTACCACCAACCTGGAAATTGAGACAATGATGGGCAGACCGATTTCAATGCCATTAACGGAGCGAGCAGTTGTTGCTCGACATTCCAATGGACGACTTCCAACTGTTGGTAGCTGTTTTGCCTGTTTGTTAACAATACGCAAATTTTAAGAATTTATCATCTTATTATGCACATATACATATGTATGTAAAATTTTTTAAAAAAATTAACAAATAAAACTAAAATAATATAACAAAAAAATACAACTCATGTACCTTACTAAACTATAGTGATAAATGGTAATTGGAACGTGATAAACACTCAATACAGGCCGTCGATACTGTTGTTAACTACCACTTTTGTTATCATAACACGTCCCATTCTTTTCCTATACACCATTTTGGGAAATGATTATGAATGAATGAAACATTCCATTTTTATGACAATAACGTTATTTTCACTCTTATTATCACCATGAAGTGATTAATTTTAGTTGATATCACGTTACAAGATACGTTTAACCCAAATCATACCACGATATTTTATAACAAATCCTACCGCGATATGACTTTCAGTCTCATTTGACAAATACTTACATTTACTTATTTTAACAAAAAAAAAATATATTTTTTATCACAGAAACACATGTTATTAAAAACAATGACGAAAAAAAAATTATATTTATAAAACTATCTAAGTTAGGCTAAAAATGAAATCGTTTTCGCAAGATATCGAGAAGTCGGTAATTTGTTTGTACCCAAAAATATCTCAAATATCCATGAAATGACCAACAGTTTTATTGGAGGGCTGCAACGCAAATTTCACAGTTTAGGTCTAAGGATCTGTTAAGGTATGATGGATCTGTTAAGGACTAAACAAAGAAAAACCGGTACATTTATTACATTTTTCTATTATTCTAGTTCTTTGCAAGATGTGACTGTGAGCTACAATGTGGTAGGATTTGTTCGTAATCGTAAAAATGTATTATGATCAAAATAAAAGAACTTTTTTTGTAGAAACAACGAATAATACTTCGGCATAAAAATCGATTTAAATAAACCTTTATTATAAGTTTTATATCAATGTTAACCTAAAATGTGACCCAAAGTCACACCTTGGTAGGATCTAGATTAAAGCGCATATTTTGATACAAGTCATACAATTTTCCAGTAGGGTTCTTCTTGCATATGTGTCTTGCAACATAATACGTTTCCTAACAATTTTCAAACAACATTTATTTAATTAGGAAGATATGCATATTATGTGTATAAACTTACAGCTTTTTCTTTTGGAATTATAGTCTGGATGTCTTGAGCGTTCGCAGCTGCATCTACTAGTGAGATCCGTTGCCGTAAAATAATCCACGATTATTTTCTAATAGATCTGCAAAGTAGGCTGCTGACATGATTTTTCAAGACGATTATGCTGGGCTAGATATTAATGACATACTTCACAATTTCAGAAGGATTATTGCTAACTGTTATTGCTGTCATGATCGCATGAGGCATTAATACGGGCTTACCCTAACACAAAAATGTAAAAGTTCGAAAACTATAGAGTTTTTTTTTTTTTTATTATTAAGCCAAGCTCAGGGGATACCCTATGATGCAAAGCACAGCGTGGCAGGAAGGAGATAGGGAAAGGATTAAGGGATATGAGGAGAGCGGCGGAGGTGCCGATGTATGTCGCCCTTAAACTTTCGCAGGTTGTATGCCGGAGGAAAGACAGAAGATGGTAGACTGTTCCACATTCGCACAGTTCGGGATAAGAAAGCATCACGGAATTTTAGTGTACGGCCAAAGGTAATTTGAAGGGTAAAAGGATGAGCGCGGGATGCAGCGCGAGTATTGCGTGCAGGAACTATTCTACAAGGGATCCGACTAGATATTTCATCAGAACATTGATCAAGCATATAGCGATAAAGGAGCGAAACGCATCCAACATTGCAACGGTGCTCGAGCGAGTCGATATGACGAGTAATTGCCACATCGCCAATGAGCTTGCAGGCTCTCTTTTGGACAATATCCAATGAAGCTAAGGCTGTGCGACCAGCCCCGGCCCAGATATGGGAATTGTATTCCATTCTAGGTCTGATGTAGGACTTGTGGAGGAGCGCTATATTTGATGGGCTGAAATATTTCTTACACCTTTTCAAAAAACCAAGACATTTTGATGCTTATTTGGCAACCGAGAAGATGTGATCTGTCCAGCTTAACTTACTGGAAATATTAATGCCAAGAATGCTTAGTGACGGTGAACCAGAAATTAATGCACCATCAAACGAAACGGGAGTGGTTAAGTGATGGTCTTGTTTTAATGAGACGAGACAGCTTTGGGTCTTAGATGCATTGAATTCGACGCGATTCACTTTGCCCCAAATAAGAATATTGTTAAGATCGTTATTCAATGATCTAATCATGCAGTCTCGTTTAACACATGTGGCATTCCCTCTGGAATCCGCAAGGGTGTCAAAGGAGTATGCGAAATCAAGGGTACTGTCATCAGCAAAGCTATGGGTAGGATTGAAAGTAAGGGAAAGCAGATCATTAATGTAGATTAGAAATAGAGTCGGAGAAATAACAGAGCCTTGGGGGACATCGGCATTAATAGGATGAGGTTCAGATATAACGCCATCTAATACAACACGTATTTGGCGACTAGATAAAAAACTTTCAATCCATAATTGAAGAGGAGGGGAAAAACCAAGTGGTTTGAGTTTGGCTAAAAGGACTGGATGCCAGACTCTATCAAAGGCCTTTGAAATATCTAGAGCAACGATTTAGGACTCACCAAAATTGTGAAGACTACGATTCCAACGTTCCGTAAGAAAAGTCAGCAAGTCTCCAGATGAGCGACCGTGCCGGAAGCCGTACTGGCGATCGTTGATGAGCTGATTGGTTTCCAGAAACTTCATTAATTTGGAGTTAATGATAGATTCAAAAACCTTTGAAAGAATCGAAGTGATTGCAATTGGTCGATAATTTGAGGGATCGCTACCCTCTCCTTTCTTGGGAATAGGCTGAACGTGAGCTAGTTTCCAAGCAGTTGGAAATTTTCCTGTCGAAGAGGACAAGTAGAATAGTTTGCGCAGAGGCAGGATGAGGCACAGCTTTTAATTAATAGGGGCGAGAAACCATCAGGGCCTGCGGCTTTAGAGACGTTGATACCATTAAGGACCTTGAACACATCTCTCGTACGGATGTGTATTGGCCCTTGTACACATCCGCACGGGGGATGCACGACAGGTGCCTGTGAAGTGGGTGGAAGAAAAGTATTTGATGCGAATCTAGCAGCCAAAATATTAGCTTTATCCAGGGAGTCAACAACCACTTCACCATTATTAGGTAGTGAAGGTATAGAGGAACTGCTGAAGTTGTTCCTGATGGTTTTGACCAGGGACCAGAAACCTTTACTACCTTTGCGGCTTGCCAAGATTCTTTGTCTAACATTCTGGTCAAAAAGAAATTTTTCTCTCTGGATAATGGACTTGCAGGTGTTCCGTGCAGTCTTTTAGATTTCTTTCAGTTCTGGACAAGGATGCACTTGAGAGGCGCGAAAAGCAGACTCTTTCGCTTTTATAGCTTGGTTGCACTTATCGTTAAACCAAGAGCGATTTTGCTGTTGTTGAGATCTGCTGTAAGAATACGGAATATATTCATGCATGCCTAGACTTATTATGTTACTAAGTTCTAATGTGCATTCATCAGCATCCCTCGAAGCAAAACAGACCGACCAATCTATATCTCTAAGATACTGATTGAGACTTTCCCAATCAGCGTTCTTATAGTGCCAGAGAAGCCTACTTGTAGGTGGAGAAGTAGGGCGGCGCAGAGTTGAGGTGATAAATTGAGCCGTGATTAGACAGTGGTCTGAATTACCAAGAGGGGAGCCGACTGAGATGGAATATTTGTCAGGGTGAGATGACAGAAACAAATCAAGTAAATTGGCCCTATCTCCAGCTGCATCAGGGATTCTCGTCGGTGCATCCACTAGCTGATGCAAATTGAAACATTCACAAATTAGTTCAACGAATCGGTCCGCAGGACTTGTGGTAGAAGAATGTCTGAGCCACGGTATGTTATGGACATTTAAATCGCCTGCCAGGACGATTTCGGAAGAGGGGGAGACAGAAAGCAAATGATCAATATTGTTGGAGATATTGTCAAATGTTATTAATCAAAGGGGTTTTACAAGACCTAATAAAAAAATATTTTTTTCTTACAAATACCAGCAAACTTTTACGTTGTAAATTCATTTAAAACAACAAAATACTTTTTTCTTGTCACTCCAACCAACCAGATTTGAATAAAACCATTTATGCAAATGACTTATATCTATAAGCAATTTTTCAAAGTCACTGTAGTCCATTTTTTCAAGAACTTTCCTTGTAATATTTAAGTCCAATAAATAATTTTGAGTCTCATTATAAACACCCTGTATAAACTAGAGGGTTTCCTTTTATTTTAAAAATTTCGCCTGACTTTAAAATGGAAATATCGTAAAATCCGTAGCTAAAAATTGTTGTGTGACAAATCAGTTACTTCTCAGAAAAGAAAAAAAAATCTCAAACGTTTGCTGCTGTGTGATCAAGTACATCACGTAATAGTAACTTTGCATTGTTTAGTAGAACTATGGTGAAATTGTGGATGTTTGCCCATCGAGATTTTTCTCTATACCGAATTTTAACTTTAAGACGAGTCTAAGAAATGTTTGGATCATATCTTCTTCCAGATTGACTTTGTACTTTTATGTTCTTATACATATTAATAGTTGTAGGAATTTTTTTTTATTTTTTCTTTTTTTTTTGTATAATTGGTATAACACGTGGAATTTTTCTAATATATCCTAACCATTTATCAGATAATTGACACCTACATCAAATACAATTTCTTATGTAAATTACAAAAAATATGTAGATACATCCTGAAATTGAAATGGAACTCATCGAAGTGTGTCTCCTAGCCGCGCACTGTATAAACTTGACATTTCAAAATTAATGAATAAATCTAAAAATAAAAACGTCCCAAGAGCTCTTCCAAGCAAAATAATTTGACACGGCGAAAACAAAACAGAATCGTCTTATTTGAGAGGATTTCATAGAATTAAAGAATCACTAATGAATTCGTAGAAATAAAATTTCGTTTAATGGAAATGCAAACGAACAAAATTCCTTGATTGTGTTCTTAATTTAGTTTAAAATTTATTGGTTTCGAGAAATCTTTGTAGAAATGGAGAAAATCAGATGCCAACAAGGCAAATATAAAGCAAGAACCATTTTTTTGTTTATTAAGGAAGGGCTGTGGTAACTATTAGGTATAACAGTATTTCAGAGGAAACCACAACTCATATATTGCGGTGTAAACAATGACACATATAAGGATTCAAAGTTCTCGAACGTAGCCTGAATAATTTAGAATTTCAATGTGAATTTATGAAAGAGAGATTTATTTGTACTCAATTGGATAGTCACATAGCGTTTCATTCCATCAAAAGTCAAACCTGATATTTGCCTCAGCTTTTACTACAGAAGTAAATCTTATCTAACCTCTACTGAATCGAAACTACTAAAGTATGTACTCAATTTAGGGTCTTTGGACGTATACCAGCAAAATATTACCCAACAACACATTAATTGAAGTTCATTCACATTTCACCTAATTGGTTTTTCGAAACTCAAGAAGTAGAAATGAGATTTAGATTTCTTGTTTTTTCTAACAGGCCCTATTACCAAAATCTACCTGCCCTCTTTATGAAACGCATCAGAGCTTGCTGTGGAATGATTTTCAACTCCTCTACGGATAGAAGGGTTTCACGCGATCCGCCATCTTAGATTAAAGTTACCAAAAATTGTTTTTTCCAAAATTATTCCTATAATAAAAACGTAATAAGTATAAATATGAAGAAGAGTAAATTCCGTAAATTTTTTGTTAAAACACTTTTTTTGTAAGTCTGATGTGTAACGAGTTATAGTAGCGGAAACGTGAACATTTTCCCAAAAAATGTGTACGTCTAATACCATTTATAAAGGGTGTTTCGTCCATGGTGGTCCATAGGACAGGAGGTGATAGTAGTCACCCAGTCAAACATAAAGTTGTATGGCAAGGGGGGCCGGCATGTTAACCATTTTGGAGTTACCGGGTGATTAAGAAAATTTGCTAGACTTTCACAAAATACCCTGTATTTGAAAAGTACAGAGTGTACGGTCACTTACAGGGCTCATTGCATGCAGAGCTTCATGGCCTATCCAACGACTTCTCGACCAGCCCCGTACTCCTCTTTCTTCAGGAGTTATGATTATTATGTTTGGTACCTTTAATCCAATATGGCGGCCCGCGCGAAGCCCCCCAAGGATCTAACTTGGATTTTTCATCGGCGCCCGGAACTGAATAACATATATAAAAATTACAATTACCCCACCTTTTGTAGGGTAAAAACCCCTACTGACTGACTATAAAGGGTACCCATAAAATAAACTTTGGTTTTTGCTCAAGCTGAAAAGTACATAGTGTTACATCTTGTTCGATGGTGCGGAACCCTTCGTGCGCGAGTTCGACTCGCACTTGGCCGATTTTTTTCTACGCTTAACACAATAATATTGAAATCTTTCAGTACGTACCACTGCCGGCTGGATGATAAATGAGCTTATAACTGGCCAAAGCAAACTTAGTGCAGTTCGTGCATTAAGATGTAGTTTATACCCTTGCCGCAATATTATTTCTCAGCTAAAGTAGCAGTTCTAATGTGGCCGACTATACTACTCTAACAAGTGTTTATGTGCAGAAATTTAGCACTTTAACTTTGCTAAAGTTTCGCACATAAACAGAGCCTTTGTCTATCAAATTTTTGACAACGATGAATCACGTACAACAGAAAGAAAAACTTGGGAATTTAATATTTATGAAAAACAGGGAAAAATGTGATGTTAACGAAAACAAAACAATTTTGTAAGAAAACACAACTGAAATATTTATTTATGAAATTCTGTACTAAGAAAATCAAGATAAATGTTGAATACGAACCGTTATTAAGATTAAATTTTGTCCACATGTCATATGTAGTTTGGCATAATTTTCCAATACTTTATTGATTAATTTTGTATTTCTGCAATGATTGACTTTAAAAAACCGGGATAGTGTAAACCGAGGACAAGTAATAGACTTTGTGGAAAGCCGTCGTAAGTCTCGTTATGTGAACAAGGAGATTGCCAAGCTGGTACTGGAGTACAAAAGCACCCTAAATTTCGTCTCGCTGTGTAACAGGGTGCTCGTTCTGTGGGTGCCAGGTTACAGAAATATCAGCGGAAACGAAAGGCCGGTCGAGTTCGCTCGTCTTGTTGTAATCTCAGAGGAATTATCCTCTACAATTGGGATTGCACTAAAAAATCTGGCATCTAAAATTTCGGTCTGGGATAACTTCCAATACAGTCGCCTTTGGTTGGATGACCCTCGGGCAGAACTACTAAGAAACTGTGGAGTAAACCTATCCCAAAGTTGACGAAAGTAAAATTAGGATTAAGTAAGCCAACTATGAGAACACTTGTGTCATTTCTCACTTCGCACTCATTTCTCAAGGGTTACCTAGACATTATGAGACTCGTTGATGATCCTATATGTAGAAATTGTGGAGAGGAACCCGAAACGTTGACTTACTCCTTGTGTCACTGTGTCCGGAAAACGTTACAGATCCTTTGGCTGACACCTCCGGGAAGAACTGCCTGGAGCAAGCAGGAGGTTTGGGGCCAAATCCGAACTTTGTTAGAGCGTCCGGCCGGGACCTTGTCTGGAGGATGAACAATGGCTTTGGTGTGTCCTAGTTTCCAGAGCTCCCCCCCTTACTACCTACGATGACTACATGATACTAGAAAACAGATTCAATGTGGAATTAAATGTTCTATACCCAGTGTTTTCACTTTGGTTAATAATTTAGTATTTCCTTACATTTCTGAATTCATTTATATAATAAATCAAAGAAAAAGTTTTGATTGGTCTAAGACCAATCATATTATACCCTAGATGAAAAGGAAAAGTTAAAAAGGAAAACCCAAGATTTTGTATGGCAACACATTTAATGGGTTGCCCGATTTATCTCATTTTTGAAATTTTATTTAATATTTTTATGAAAATGCTGTTTAAAAAACATTTGCTCTTTACGTCGACGCGTTCTCATGCAATGTAGAAATGTAGTATAGTGAATAACCGAAGTTTTGTATGGCAACACCAAGAAAGTGTCGTCCGACTTGGTTGATTTTTGAACCTGTATTTGCAATTATTATGAAAACGCCGTGAACTAAATTTAAGCTCTTACGTCGATAAGTTCTGTGGTATTTTCCAAATATATAGCAAAAACCCAAAGTTTTGTACGGCAACACAAGAAAAGGTTGCCTGATTCAGTCCGTTTTTTAAATTTTATATACTATTTAAATGAAAGCAGCATGTACCAAAGTTCAGCGTTGCCAAAATAAATAGGGAAAGGCAAAGGTACATGATTTATCGCATTTTGGAGTTCAAATTAACTTTTGTTTTTACACCCGTCTGTTAGTGAACGCGTTCTCGAGTTAAGAACGGGTAGACCGATGGACGAACAGATGCATGGACGGACGGAAATACAAAAAACAAAATGAGTAACTTTTGGGGTGATCAATCCATTTTGTTTTGGCAGTATTATTTCTATGCGTTACAAACGGAATGATAAATTTAGATTTCATCTATGGTATAAAAACTGCAAGGGGGTTGGAAGTATTATATGTTTAGGGCAACGTTGGCTTTAGTCCATTGGTATACACTTACCTTTCAGCTCTCCAAATAAGGGGTGAAAAGTCCGCGGCATTCGGTTGTCCGCATAACTTTTGACAGCCCAATTTTGGGTAAAAAAATTACGTTTTTTCGGTTCTTTTGCGAATATCTTTGTTTCTGTTAGTCTAATGGCTATAAGGCATATATATGTATATAAAAGAAAGAGTGGGAGATTCTCTACAAAAAAAGGTGGAAACAAGTTTACTGATAACACAAATAGTTTTTCCATGATCTCGCATTGAAACTCAAATCTCAATTATGCATTGAAATTTAATTACATGTAATGATCGAAATCGAAGTTTCTCTGCGGTATCCTCGTTTTAACATTTTGATAGACATTAAATGACAGTATTTTCGCGTGTACAAATAACGTTCATTGCAACGGAGATACCTGCTGATGAAAAAATTAACTGATGCAATGCTTAGAAGTACGGCACTACTCTGATGGAGAAAAAGTTCTGTCGTTTTAACACTTATGAGTAGCGTCAAAGTTCGTAATAAGACGGTGCCTATTCATCCATTATTACTGTTCCAGAGAATCAGTGCCATGAAAATATTGGATGGCGAGCCCTATATTTATATGCGATATGAATTAGTTCAATTCCCACTGCCAATGTTTATTGAAGGGTATCTGAGTATGGGAAAAAGTCAGATTTGTTTGATGTCTTCAAGCTATCGGTAGCTGAACTTGATTTTACAAAAGTTACGTATGTCATCAACGGAAATTTTCTCTTACATCGGATTGTATGGCATCAGAATGAATCTTTCGACTCGATTTGTTCAAAGTATATTGGTTATTTACAAAGGTATAACAGTTCAAACGCTGTCATAGTTTTCGATGGTTACAACAATAGTAGGTACCAATACCGTGAGCGCTATGAAACGACGTCGTCGAACAACCAAATCTTCCTCTGCTGCGCCTACTTCGACGAGACAATTAATGTCACAGTGAGCCAAGAAATATTCCTTTCGAACAGTAACAACAAGCACAGATTGATTTCAATGTTGTCTGGGAAGTTAAATAATATTATTGTTAAATACGCTCAAGATGATGGTAATGTTTTAATAATTAAAACGGCTTTAGAGTGTTTACGCATAAATAGAACGGTTGTTGTTGGGAAAGACGTCAATCTTTTGTTAATTTTGGTGGCTCGTATTCCGATTGATGAAGAGATCTTCTTCCTCAAACCGGGCAAAAAAAAAAAAGTCAAGAGAAAACTTTATTCATCTCAAAATTTCAATGATCACGAAGATATCAGAGATCATCATCTACTTCTACACGCTTTCACTGGATGTGACAACGTCTGATCCTTTCCATAGAGGGAAAACTGCAGCTCTAAAATTTTTCGCGAAACGTCAAGACCCACGTGCTGCAGCACACATTTTCACCCAGAATCAATTTCTTCCGATGGATGGCGCTCCATTTAAACAAGATGTCTTGAACGCATACCGTTATCTTTGCTTTATGAAAGTTATGTGCAGAAATAACTGAGCAAAGTTGAGTTTCTTACCCGCAACAGCTTACGCAGCTAAAGAGCACCTGTATCGTGTTTACTACCAGGTGCAGTCTTGGTTAGCAAATTAGCTGAACACCCAAGATTGGGGATGGATATTCAAAAACGGCGGCATATTGGAGCCCCAAAGCGTGTTTTGAACATGATATTTTGTAATTGTTCGAAGGGCTGTGGCGCATCGCACTGTGCGGCAGTCGAAAGTTTTGCCACCAATGTTCAGCAATTTGCGGGCATTGTCGTGGTAGATCTTGCCGAAATGCTGCACAATCGCAAAATCGCAAAATCAAGAACAGGTCGAGAAAGAAGAGGATGAAACCGAAAGAGAATAACCTGCCAACCTTCATATTTTTAATTATGTATTCCTAAATACTAATGAAGAAAAAGACATGACCTGAGAAGCTTAATATTTTTACGGTAGACTCTTACATCTTTATAATGTTAGAATAGGAAAATCAAAAACAGGAACGCTAATTTTGTACTTGTAATTTTATTTATACCCCAATGTCTATAAAAATGTTAAAACGAGGATACCGTAGAGAAACCTCCATTTCGATTATTACATGCAATTAAATTTCAATACAAAATTGATGTTGGAGTTTCAATGCGAGATTTGGCTTTTAATGTATTAGCACTGCCCCATAGCAAGTCGGGTGCTGTAAATTTTTTTTTTCTGAAGTCTTAAATAAAATTTTAGTTTATTACCCTATAGGATTATATTTACTTTAGATTTTAAGTTCTCGATCATTTTTTCACGTGCGGCTACTCAAACCACTTTCGAGGTACGCTAGTAAGATTTCGAGTGGCAACACTGGATAATTTTTTATAGAATAATAAATTATTGTGTTTTCGCGATCGTTATACGTTTCCCGAGGAATTTGACGTGCTTTTACGCACATATATACCCCCTACCCAAGGTGTTCCCATTACGAGCCATGCTTCCCTATTAGGTCACATAATATTTTGAAATGTATATATAGGATAGTACGGCATATTTTGTTTATATTTGCTTCACTGGTAATCCAATTTATTTTCTTTCTTTATTTTAACCACAAAAACAAGGTGTATCGTCACTTATATTCGGTTTATAGTTTAACTTCGACAAATTAAGTATGTAAAAACTTTCTATAACGAAACTTTTAGTGGAGTTTAGGTACCACAAAGTCATAGCATAACTCCAGTGTTCACTAGTAGCCTTGACTTGACTCAGAGAGAAGTGTTTCGTGATTAGCTGTAGCAGAAGTCTTCGTTATTTCTTAATTATCTGGAAGTAACGAGTTGATGTTGAAATATGCTCGTAGTGTAATTGGACTACACTGTGATATCTTGAGGTAGGTAGAGTTGTCCAAACGTGCGTGAGTACACAAATAGGCTCAAGAGGTCTTGCTTATGATGGTACTGCGAGTATCGTTACCAGCTGTATAATAGCAGGTTAGGAGGGTCTTGATGGAGTATGACGAGTGTCGTACTGCTATCTTGTTCAAAATGGTACGCCTAAAAGAAAAACTATGATATTCATAAGGGGCGTAAATGACCAGTCGACAATATGTCAAACTGGCCACACCAAAACACTTCTACCGTGGCGGTAGATCTAATCGACTTCGGTAGCCAGGTAAAGGTATTGTGGACTTCGGCCAATATTCCTAGTTGGTGAACAGTTAAAAGAAACGTTACTAGCATTGACGTTTGAGAACAGCTACCACAATTGCAAAGGATGAAAAGGAGCAACGACACTGACATCGGCTGGTCCAGCTAGATTATCAACCTCTACCGCCGTGATAGGCTGACGCAATCCTGTTACACCGTTGTCGGGTATTTCTTTAGATATTCCCCACGAATATCAGTTAACTGCAGCATTGTGGGTTTGTTCCATTTGACAAGCCTGTAATACTGTTAGCTGCGATATTGAATAAGCAAGCACACCAGGAATCCAGTCTGTCCTAAAAGCAAGAATCTAGAAAGAATAAAATGCGAGGTGTCGCTATTGGAGCATGCCTAAGCATAACTCTCCTGGCTTATAGAGTAAGGTTGAGAGTATCTTGTTGCTGGGTTTGAATTCTTATACTATTATTAGGTTTTAATTCAGCAAAAATTAGATATAACGTTATAATATTTAGGCTTATTAATAAAACAACTTTATCGCGTTAAGTCTGACATTAAAATTAATTTTCTTATATTTTATCAATTTTCATTATCAATAAACGCCTACCTAACTATAACTTTCCACGCTTAGCAAAGTATTAATAGCTGACAAAATATAAAAAGGGTTGCCTGATTTACCGGTGGCTGGTCACACGTTCAGAAAGAAAATGATGAAGACACACAGACTCGTCGCCACAATGAAAAACACTCTATAAAGTAAACACTACTTGAAGTTGGTTGGTTCGCCAACGCATCAGTATCTTAATTCACTCAGCCAATCGGTGGTAACCTGATGTATGATACCTGTTTATTGTAATTTATTCCGTCCATACATATATATTTCGATGTCGTCTAACGAAAGAATTTGATTGGTCCCTTGGGTTTCGTTATAGTGAGTTTTCACTGTTTAGGTATATACCTTAACTGAAAAAAATATATTTGTCCAGAAGACAATTCCAATTTTTGATTCAACAAAATGGACTTTTTGTGTTGAATCAATAAATCGATTTGTTCGTTAAAAAACTAGAATTGTAAAATTTTCACAGAAATTGTTTCTATGTTGCCCCAACAATTTCATCAAACCGCACTTCAACAATTCCCTTGTTGAATCATCCAACTTGCTCGTGTTGATTTTTTTCAAGAAACTACAAAAGATGTCTTCATTTTACATTTTACACAACCCTATCTATAAAAAGAGTGCAATGGTATGAACGAATAAGAAAATCACGATTGGTTAATTTGGTGTATGTGTGACTATGCATATGTTCTCTTCTGCCGTCTGCTGCTCGGATCTACTCTGCGCAGTCGGAGCTGAATAGCAAAGCACGTAAGACGTAGTCAGCGTAGCACATCAGTTTTTTTGTGTGTAAATATTCCTGTTATTGTTTTGAAATGTCTAGTACGAAAGCTGATAGTGATAATTTTCTGAATATTAACATTCCAGTGATAGATAGTAATGCTGTAGTAAAAAAACTTTTACTGGTGTGGAATTTGGCAAAAGAGCTCTGCGAGGTAACTTGAGCGGTGTACATGATACAAAATATTAACTATTAAAACAAAAATTTTCCACTTTTATGAATTGAAGGCAATATCTAAATTTCTATTATATGATTTAAATTTTGGTTAGCCAACATTTTATATAATCCTTCGCAAATAACATACTTTTTACTATAGCCAACGTTTTTTGCTTCGTTTATCTTTAAGGTGATTCAATATCTGGATAATATCTCCCTGTAGATGTAGCTAGGCAATGTCATTTCTGCAAAATTTAAAAAATAATAGCTTCTGATACCTGTTATTAGTTTCAAGAGGTGTCCACGTTTACTTAAAGTGTCAAACAGGAAAACAATTTTGTTGGTAAGAACTGAACTTTTGGTAATAAATATGCTCATTTTATTATAAGTAAAACTAAACTCAATAATTATAGGCACCAAAATTAGATATTTAAATATAAAATCGTATACAATAAATAATATTCTCTTATTATATATAACGTCCTTTTCTCTTTTATGTATCTTCATACTATATATTTTCTTACAATATTTAAAATGTATACCTAAGAAGGATACAGTACAATGATAAATTTTTCCCCACAAATGTTCTTTTATTCTAAAATCAATTAATTAAATTTGATACCACTTGTACTTTCTTATCACTAAGTTTTTGTGCGTGAAATGCAATATTTAGTTTAAGATAAACAGAATTTTTTATACTTTGTTCATTGGAAACTTTAATCCTAAATAGAATAAACATTTCTTATGTAACTTAAATTTGCCTTTTTTTTAGTTAGCAGACTATGAAAGAAGTGCGATTAAAAAAATTTAATTCGTACCATAATTTATTGCATTAAAAATATGCGTTCTGTATTCAATTAATAAATGGAACTGGATGTTTAATATTTCTCCGATATTTAATACAGTTTTGTACTAAAAATAAATACGTTTTGTTACAATTTAATTCATAAAGACAGGAAAAAAACACCATTCGAGATGCACAGTGTTTTATTTTTTCTTCATCGAAAGATTGGGTTGTGGAAGAATAATTTGTTAAGAACATTTGTTCATAAAAATTTCGTCGCTTAATTACGGCGGAGGAACAGAAACATTTGTAGCTCGAATGAATGAAATTGTTGATTCAACCAAATATTATGAGGATAGTTTTGGTTGTATCAACATATTTATTAAAACAAAATGTTATTTCATCAAATGAGAAACTCTGCTCAATAAAAAACAAATTTTATGGCGGCAAAATAATTTGTTGTGCATACAAATGAAGGGGTATACAAATGTTGTGATAGCAGATAAATATGATGAAATATCATTATTTGAAACAAATTGATTTGTTGGAAATCTGAAGGAGATTTGTTAAATCAAACAATCCGAATTTGTTATGGAAACAAAACATACTTCGGCTGAAATACGACAAATGCATTTGCTGATTTAACACCCGATTTTGTTTAAGCCAACATTTCTGTTTTTTCAGTGATATGTACTATTAAATTGAGATGATTACTTTTACACTTATCATCGGCAAATTAAATATATGTACTACTCGATTAGGTTAATTACTTTCGAACTAACTACCGACGATATAAATATATATTTTTCAAACTCATTACCGACAAAATTAAATCTATATTTTGGATACCGATCAAATACAAAAAACTCCACCGGATAGATTGTATTTTTTAAAAAGATCGGACTGACAATTTAACACCTTCGACTTTTTAATCAAAACTCAACTACTGACTTCTCAACTCCTTATTTTGGGCACCAAGAATCTCTTTCAGCGGACCACAAGTGCTTATGCTGCACATCATACATGTCCAAACGAATTCCATTCAACTGAGGTTAGAAAAAATAGTAATTTAACTCTAATCGTATAACGAATCATACCACGATGTGACTCGCACTCAAAATTATGAGAATCGTTTATCGTTTTTTTGTTTATAGTTTTAATTCATATATTTACTCAAGCAAACTATAATATTTGGAAAAATATAAAAAAAAAACATATTTGTTGATGCAAGTTCTGCAAATGATAATCTTTGTCGAGTGTTCGATGCATATATTTTTTTTTGTAAGCTGCAACACTGCTTTGACACCCTTGTTTTTTTGGGTGGCCTGTTTTTTTAGGCCCGCATTTATAACAAGGTCAATAAATGCTTGTGTTTCGATTGGGTCTGTTTTTTTTTCATTTATCAGCTGCCACCCTCTGTCCATCCGTGTTGGTGTATTTGACAATAATGTTGAAAATTTCTTTAGCGAACAGATCTGAAAAAGAGTTTACCGTTGAGTCCAATATTCTTACGTGGTTGTAAATTTACCTTATGAGTACT
The DNA here is from genome assembly GCA_963930735.1 of Dioctria linearis. NCBI lineage: Eukaryota > Metazoa > Arthropoda > Insecta > Diptera > Asilidae > Dioctria > Dioctria linearis. The sequence goes on along the minus strand of OZ005740.1, from coordinate 301,914,596 downwards.
TTTACTAATGTGATGGGTCGAATGATGCTGAGTATACGGTGTGCTCTTCCATTCCGTGGCATCTCTTCCACGGTAGATTGCAGGACTCTAATTCTCTTCTTCATTATATTCATCACTGCTACTCAAAGAAAGCTCATCATCAACATCGGAATTGTTTTCTGCTACATTTACTCCACTTTCTGCACAATCACTTTCATTGCCATTATAATAATACACATTTTGTGAAAAGGGGTTATTTTGATATCATGAGTAACTCCAAATTTACAAACACTTATTTTTTATGGTTAATTGTTAATTTAAAGTAAAAACGAAAAAAAAAAAAATTTAGGAAATGCAATATGAAATAATCAAAAAATTTAAGTTCAAAATTCAAATGTGACTCAAAGTCACATCTTTTTTTTTTTTATATTCTTAATACAAGCTCAGGGGATACCCTATGATGCAAAGCACAGCATGGTAGGAAGGAGACAGGGAAAGGATTAGGGGATATGAGGAGAGTGGCGGAGGTGCCGATGTATGTCGCCCTTAAACTTTCGCAGATCGTATGCCGGAGGAAAAACAGAAGATGGTAAGCTGTTCCACATTCGCACTGTTCGGGATAAAAAAGCATCACGGAATTTTACTGCACGGCCGAAAGTAATTTGAAGGGTTAAAGGATGTGCTCGGTTTGCAGCGCGAGTATTGCGTGCAGGAATCATTCTACAAGGGATTAGACTAGATATTTCATCAGAACATTGACCATGCATATAGCGATAAAGGAGCGAAATGCATCCAACATTGCGGCGGTGCTCGAGTGAGTCGATATGGCAAGTTATTGCCAAATCGCCAATGAGCTTGAAGACTCTCTTTTGGACAATATCCAATGAAGCTAAGGCTGTGCGACCAGCCCCGGCCCATATATGGGAGTTGTGCTCCATTCTAGGTCTAATGTAGGACTTGTAGAGGAGCGCTAGATTTACCGGACTGAAATATTTCTTACACCTTTTCAGAAATACAAGACATTTCGATGGTTCTTTGGCAACAGAGAAGATGCGATCTGTCCAGTTTAACTTACTGGAAATGTTAATGCCAAGAATGCTAAGTGACGGTGAATCAGAAATTAATGCTCCATCAAAAGAAACGGGTGTGGTTAAGTTATGATCTAAGACAGCTTTGAGTCTTTGATGCATTCAATTCGACGCGATTCGCTTTGCCCCAAGCAAGGATATTGTTAAGATCGTTATTCAATGATCTAGTCATGCAATCTCGTTTAACACATGCGGCATTCCCCCTGGATTCCGCAATAGTGTCAAAGGAGTAAGCGAAATCAAGAGTACTGTCATCTGCGAAACTATGGATTGGATTGAAAGTAAGGGAAAGCAGATCATTAATGAAAATTAAAAAGAAAGTTGGAGAGATAACAGAGCCTTGTGGCACACCGGCATTTATGGGATGCGGTTCAGATGTAACGCCATCTAATAAAACACGTATTTGGCGCCTAGATCGGAAACTTTTTAGATTCACCAAAATTATGAAGACTACGGTTCCAACGTTCCGTAAGAAAGGTCAGCAAGTCTCCAGATGAGCGTCCAGTTCGGAAGCCATATTGGCGATCGTTGATGAGATGATTTCTGATTTTTCTAGATACTTCATTAATTTTGAGTTAATGATAGATTCAAAAACCTTTGAAAGAATCGAAGTGATCGCAATTGGTCGATAATTTGAGGGATCGCTACCCGCTCCTTTCTTGGGAATAGGCTGAACGTAAGCTAGCTTCCAAGCAGTTGGAAATTTTCCTGTCGAATAAGACAAGTAGAATAGTTTGCGCAGAGGTTTAGCCAAGGATGAGGCACAGGTTTTAATTAACAGGGGCGAAAAACCATCACGACCTGCGGCTTTGGAGACGTTGATCCCCTTAAGGACCGTGAACACATCCCTCGTACGAACGTGTATTGGCTCTTGTACACATTGACACGGTGGATGCACGGTGGAAGACAAGAATTTGAAGCGAATCTAGCAGCTAAAATATTAGCTTTATCCAGGGAGTCAACAATCACTTCACCATTATTAAGTAGTGAAGGTATAGAGGAACTGGTGAAGTTGTTCCTGATGGTTTTGACCAGGGACCAGAAGCCTTTGCTACCTTTGCGGCTCCCCAGGATTCTTTGCCTAATATTCTGGTCAAAAAGAAATTTTTCTCTCTCGATAATGGACTTGCAGGTGTTCCGTGCAGTCTTGTAGACTTGTTTCATTTCCGGACATGGATGCAATTGATAGGCGCGAAAAGCAGACTCTTTCGCTTTTATAGCTTGTTTGCACTTATCGTTAAACCAGGAGCGATCATGCTGTTGTTGAGACCTGCTGTAAGAATACGGAATGTATTCACGCATGCCAAGATTTAGTATGTTACTAAATTGTAATGTGCATTCATCAACATCCCTCGAAGAAAAACAGACCGACCAATCAATCTCTTTAAGATACTTATTGAGACTTTCCCAATCAGCATTCTTATAGTGCCAAAGAAGCCTACTTGTAGGTGGAGAAGTAGGGTGGCACAGATTTGAGGTGGTAAATTGAGCCGTGATTAAGCAATGGTCTGAATTTCCGAGAGGGGAACCGACTGAGATGGAATATTTGTCCGGATGAGATGTTAGAAATAAGTCGAGTAAATTAGCTTTATCACCAGCTGAATCGGGAATTCGCGTTGGTGCATCCACTAGCTGTTGTAAATTAAATGATTCACAGAAGAGTTGGGCCAATTAGGGTTAATACCGCGCGCCGCTGATAAGCGAACGAAAGACGTGGAAAATCATGAACAGTCCTGTCTTGAGCGTAGGAAAAGCTTATTTTGCACTTTGCAAGTCCAATTTGATACTTTTGTTTTTTCCGTTTCGCTTTGGAAAAATATTTGCTTCTTGAAATTATGTTAAGAAATTGCTGACGCAATTTCTTCAATTCTTTTCCCGATAAGCTAGCCACATGTTTTTAAGCATAGTTAGCTTAGGATAATTTTCCGGGACTGAAAATATGTATACGTATATGTATATACTAGATGTTCATATTTTGTATTGTATTTTTTTATATTTCAGCGTTATTAAAATGGTTTGCTAAGCCTTTGTATACATATCTATGTATTAAATAATTTAAGTTTGAATGTAACATCCATGTCTTTCCTATAAAAATGTATATAAATTAGTCACAGAATTACGTCACAGGCTATCAGTTGCAATGTGTCAAAATTTTAATGGGAATACCTTATCTTCTATGTAAACCTTGCCTCCTACCTACCTAATTTCCATTAGGAATAAATTGAAAGTCATAAGTTATAAATTATTTCCATCTAATCAACAAAGTTCTACATAGCACAATACCGAGAAAAAAATCCTATTTCCGATTGATAAGCTCTTGATAGATAACAATTTTTAAGTTCCCACCCAAATTGCTTTAATGTTGATTGATTGATAGTTTGCCTTAATAATATGCGTTGAACTTTATTGAATAATAACGTGCTGGTACCTTATCTTAATAGGATTTAATAATGCGATAGACAAAATTAGGTCAATATATCAGCCCCGAATCGTGACAAGACATAAAATCAATAACCAATTATTATTATTATGTGCACCACCGAAAGCAACTTCTGTTCCACGTCAAAACTCCCGAAGCCTCCTGTAAAACAAAGGAGATACGGAAAATAAATGCTATTTCCATTTTTCCAATAAAATAAAAAGGAAAACACCCGTATTTCATATTCATGTATCACTCATTTTTGCCTCATGTAAAAATTGAATTGGCTTCTGCCTCTACTCGTCCGTTGCGTTACGTAGGGGTGCAAACATGGAATTTCAATTTGGCTCTAAGAGTGGTGCAATGATTTAAGGATGCACTGTGGGAATTATGGATAGTTTCACAATAGAAGGAATTATATCTGGTTTTTAGTTATTTATTTATTCATTGTATGCGTTGCATCAATTTATTATAAAGCATTGTTAAAATTTTGAGAGATTGGGTTTTTGAATTCACACAAATATTTTAATTAAATATCAGATGATAATGTTCTGTTAGATTAATGAATAATAATAGTAATACTAATGAATATACTTAAGTGTGCAAAATCTTATTAAGCACTAATTAACATTGAATTCAACATATATGCCTTGTGTATAGAGCCCTTGTGTATAGAACTATCTAGTGATTGCGAAAATGCTCCCTTGTTATAGTGTCAGATGACTCCACTTGTACCAATTTGAACAGTTTTACTCGTGCTCAGTCGCTAAAAGTTCTGTAACTGAAGTATTGACAAGGGGTTCAAGGGATAAGCCGTAAGAGCATAACCAAACTAAAAAACTTACAATGGTAATGGAAGTAGACATCGCCTCGATAGAATACAAAATCCACAATGCCTGGACCTGATGATAGGCGCTTTCGGCAAGCACATTCGCAGTGAGATAAGTGAGATATTCTCAGTTGGCTCACTGAGACTGCACTTTCGGTGAACTGTCTCAGTTCCATATTGAGCTACAAAAATCGAACGCAACCACTGAGCAACTGAGACAAGTGAAACTGAATTTTCATGTCTCAGTTATCTCAGTTTCGTTATTTTGTTATTTCAATTCAAAGTTTATTTAACACAAACCCCGGCATAAGCGCCACATAAATAAAAGTAAGTAAGTAAAACTATAATTTTGATAATTTATGATTTACCACCTTCTTAGCGTCTTCATTGCCGAATAATGATGCAATTTGTTCTGATGGTATGATTTCATTAAGATTTATAACCTTTAAGCCATTTTTATGTAATAATAGAATCTTTTTGGAGTAATACTGAAGTGAAGAGGCTTCTGTTCTACTACACGCAATTTAAAGAAGATTTCAACAATGCCCGAAAACGGAAACATGTTTGGAACGTGAGTGGAACTTCTCTTCAAGGTAAAAAAGGAAAATGTATTTTAAATAGCAATCAATGCGCAATATTTAATATATTTTAGAAAAGTCCTGACTAGTGCCGAAAAAAATGGTATAATTTATTGCGGACGTATAAGCGCATAAAGGATAAAAATTCAAAAACCGGGAGAGGACGAATTAAATTTCCTCCTTACGAAGAGATCGATGAAATTGAGGGATGTCGAGCAAGGAATAGCTGCGTTGGAGTTTCAGTGGGCATTTCCACAATTGGAGAGGAAGAGCTCGATCCGCGCGAAGAAATTGAGAATATTCCCCCTGACACATTTGGTTTACACATATATGAAAATACAACACATATACACGGATATCACAAAGTGATTCCTTCACTTAGCTCTAACACACTTACAAAAAAAAAATAAAACCTCAGTCGAAATTCGAAATTCGAAGATAGCATTTTAAAAATAGAGAAGGAAAAGCTTAGAATGCTTCGTGAGCTGATGAACTCATAAGTTCGTTATTGTTTTATTTTTATTTATTTTTTATTTTTATAGGTAAGCTGTGCGCACGCACATATTCAGAAGGAAATAATTTAAATTTTATACACTTTATTCCAAGAAATATACATTACATTGGTGAGTATTAAGAGCGTCTGTCTTGTATGTAATTATTAAATACAATTTGTTGCATGTTTCCTGCATCGCTTGAACTATTCTCTTCTGCCTAAAAATCAATAGGTGCTTCGAACTCTTCTTGCGAAACAGTGCTTTCAATTGCGTCTCCATTGGTTACACATATATTGTGTAAAGCAACAGCTGCGATAACAGCTTTTATAATAATTTCCTTTTGCAGGTTTTCGAAATTAAAAAGCCTTCTAAACCTGTTTTTAAGGAGACCAAATGAGTTTTCTATTATAACCCTTAATGACGAATGGGCAACATTAAAGCTTCTCTGGTCCTCACTTAGAGATTGTCTTTAAAGGGTGGTACCAACCAATCTTTCACCATATACGCCGAGTCACCCAATAAAAATTTTCTGGAAGCAAGTCGAGGATTCTCTTCTAGAATTCTAAGCACACCACTATCATGGACACTGCCTGGCTCGCCGCAATGAATATTAGTAAATTTTCCAGTGTCATCTACTACACCTTGTAAGATAATACTGCTGTACCGCATTCTATTAATGTAGTCGTTATCATTGTTCAATTTTCTGATCGAAATATGACAGCCGTCAATTGCTCCTAAAACATTTTTAATCGGTTTCTTTGCATAAAATCGATCTGATATCAGTTGGGCCTCTCTCTCGGTTGGTCATTTAATAAATTGAGAAGACAATCTGGCAATAAAATTTATTGTTCCAATTTTAACAGAATGAGCTGCACTAATCGAAACATTGAATAATATTGACACCTGCCGGAAGCAGTCGCTGTTCACCATATACCACAGAGTCATTAATAACTTATTTTCTGGAGGTACAGAAGAACTAACTAACTAACATTTATATCGGGTATAGACTGATATATAATTTTTTAACAACTAACAAAACACTTTATTTCTGATCTCGACGGAAATAAAGAATCTTGCTTCGGGTCTCGGCTGAAGTTAATATAATCTTACTAACATTAACACTTTATTTCTGGTCTCAACGGGAATAAAGAATTGTTCCAACAAAATATTAGAACAAAGGGTCTTAACATTAGCTTAAAGCCAATTCCTCAAGTGTCAAGGTGGAGATCGGTGAGTACCAGTCACTTTAACATTAATACTTATTCATATATCTATTTGGCTATATTTTGACTTATATAGGTATACATATATATTATACATTTCGTGTGCATTTCGATTTTACACATATATTTTTATTACATTTTTTTTTGACGATCTTATATTACAACTTGGTGCTAATAAGTGTTTTCAGTGTGATACAAAAATCTCAAACCCAAACTTGTATGTACACAGTTTTGTGTCAACATATCTATTTCTGAAAATCGTACATCATAAATCGGTGTCAAATAGTGTGTTTCCTATTGTGTGTTGATCTCTGACCCAACAGTTTATATAATCCTGTCTTAATGCAATTTCTCAAGATATTTAAGCATACTAAGTGTGCCAGTGTTTTGAAGTTAATTTATTCTAACTTTGCTCTATATTTACCCTATATATTGAGTGTCTATTGATATATCTATTTCTAACAATCCTGTAAGTGTGTTTCCCCATACGTTTGAATCGTTGACCGGAAAACTTTCATACATAATCTGATCTTAATAGTGGGAAATTCTAAAAAATAAGTGCAGTAGTTTCTTGAAAGTAAAAGAAAGTGAATAATGTTGATTTGTTGTTAAGAAATAGACTACTGATCTTGATCCAAATTTACCGGTGCATTCATTTCAGTCACTTAATCAAATTTGCTTGTACGTTCTACTAACGAATAGTACATAGATGCCTCGCCCGGATTATTGCTTCGATACTCAGATCTCGTACACGAAACAACCTGCGGCGAACCGATGCCATTTTTACATACGCAGGCTCTCCACTAAAGTGCCAAACACAGCTGCGACGTATCGATCCGATTCGATCCAACACATTTCGATCTAAAAAATACATGACCACAACTGTTCCGTTCGGCTTCAAACAGTTTCCTTTAAAATAAAATTTTGCCAGATTTTGTCTATCCGCTTTACATTCCTCCATCAAAACATTCTTTTTTGTCAGATAATTCATGTCTTTTTTTATTTCCTCAACAAACGCTTTTTCATTCATCTTTGAGTATAAACAAATCTTTACAGGTGATTTTTCTAGGTTATGTCATCCATAAAAGTTGAAAGTTGCTCAACTTCTCTGTTTCGATTCGATCTATTTCGATCCATTTCGGTGTAATGTGTCCAATTGCACGTATGTCTCACATAAGCAAATTTGACATTTGTATGAATCGGATCGAAACGGTAGAATTGTGTTTCCCCCTTAACTCAGAAGCGACAGCCAGTTTCTTCTTTTTTTTACGTCGTTAATTATGTAACATATATACAGGGTGATTCAGATCAAGATACCTTCCGGTATACCACGCGATTCCTTGAGGTAAGATGATCAAAAAATTGTTCCACAGACCCCCCCCCCCCCTCCCCGAAACCATCCTTTAGGAGTTGTGGCCAGTTGAAGATTTCGCCAATATTCGAGAGAATAAATGAGTATAACTTTTAAACCACGCATTTTGGTTAATGTTGGCTTATTAGATAGCTAAAAATAGTAGCTGTCGAAAAGTGTATTACCCTGTATATTTTAATTAAGCATTTTAAATTATTCTCAAATATTTCCAAAATTTTAATTTTGTTACATAGAAAAGTTTTTGAAATAAATAACGGATTTATGAAATTTGTGTGTAAAAAAAGTCAAAATTTTGGAAATATTTGAGAATAATTTAAAGATGTTTAATTAAAAAATACAGAGTGATATACTTTTCGACAGCTACTATACTTGGCTATGTAATAAGCCAACATTAACCAAAATCTATAGCGTGGTTCAAAAGTTCTACTCATTTATTCTCACGAATATTGGCGAAATCTTCAACTGGCCACAACTCCTAATGGACGGTATTCCTGGCCGGGGGGGGGGGGGGGGGGGGGGGGGGGGTATGTGGAACAATTTTTTATCAGTTTACCTCAAGAAATCGCGTGGTATACCGGAAGGTATCTTGATCAGAATCACCCTGTTGTATTCAATTGTTTTCTAACCCCTCTTTCCCCTCTTTGTGACAGTTTCATTAAAATGTGAGAAGGCATCTAGGTTGTGTGCCGGATAGACGCCTATAGAGGCTAGACGTCCACTTTGTCTCAATGTTGATATGGATAGATACCTTTCTGATTATCGTTATATGTATATCGTTTAATATTTTTTTTATTTATTGTATACTATTTATACTACAACAAGCTATGCTGCATAATGATATAATTTGATTATTTTTGATTTGAAGTTATATTTTTGGTTATGAGACTAATTTAGAAGAACTATATTTTTTGTTAAATACTAATTTTTTAAATAATATATTTCTGTTAAATTTTTCTTTGTTAATTTTGCAAGATTTGAAAATAAGTTTTTTAAGATAAATTAATAACAGTTTCATTCATTTTCCCGTAGGGCATCTATCCGTTCATACTAAGGCATCTACCCCACCCCAGCGGGATAGATGCCCAAATTGACCACTTTCTAATTTTTGTTCTGCTTCATTAACTATCCTTAAGAAATATCCCAAACCTTACATCATAGACCCGATCACAAAACATAGCCAGATGGAAACCTTCAATCAGCTGTAAACCATCATTATTGATATTAGGGAACTGAATGTCAAATAGAATAAATATCAAATATCCCAGTATTGTATGGACATATAATTGTTTAGATATAAAAGTATATATAACGAATTGGGAAGTACATACTGAAAACGTTGGCAACTATCCGCACTTTACCCTAGTCCATGCCAATGATTTATCAGTCCCACATATCATGTTCTACAGTATCTTAGAGGTATTCATTTGCCCTCTACATGAACGGATTCCTCATAAAATGCTTGGCATAAATCCACCCCGCGTGGTTTATCTAGTACACTCCACATATGCAAAATATAATAATCCAAAAACAAACTTAATAAAAAAATTTATTTTCTCTATTAAGTATTTTGCATTAGTGCAATTTTCACAGGGAAAGTTCTCTTCATTTATAAACTTATATATAACCAAACATACACAACATACATAAAAAGGAAAAATTTGCATAAAATCCGGAATGGAATGAACAACAGAAGTTTTATGGATTATCCGCGGTTAATACTTTTTGGTTTACAAATTACCGCAATTGTTAAAAAGTTCTATTTTCATAATTGGTGGTGTTGTTTACAATTCGGTCAATCTCATGGCCCATATCCATTCGCATGGAAATACCGTTTTTTATGTATTTACAGTAATAAACAGAGCGAATGAAAGGGTTCCAGTTCATTTGATTGGGGCTTTCGAAATTCATGACTCGAACGGATTTTTCCCTGAATATATCGTGGAAATTGAAAGTTGCAAAAAAAAAAGAGTAATTTTCCGGCGAAAAATTCGTTTTACATATCCGGGCAAAGGATACGCGACGGGAGGAGCAGTTATATATTTTCAGTCAGACGACGACAATCAAAGCTCTGAGGTTGAGAAATTTTGATGTGGTCTACACGAAATTGGAGTCAGTTTAATGCTTTATGTTTTTTTTTCTTTTAGCATGCAAACAGTTCCTTGGTAGCACATCATGCAGGGAGACATAAAGCAAAAATATTCATTATACACGGGAATGAAAAGTTTCTTAAGTCTTAACCCGGGCATTCTTTATGTTTAGATTTTTTATTGCACTCTTAAAAGTCAGAGCAGTAAAAAATGGATCAAACGTGGACTTGATTGCTGAAACTTTTTATAATCGCACTGTTGTTTTTAGAAGTGGCACAATCCCAGAAGTGATTTTAATAAACTAAATTGAAAAACAAAATGAAAACAAGGAAAATAAAATCTTTTATCAATTGAGCGAATGAAAATGAATATTTTTTGCTGTTAATTGGCCCATTTTGAACTGTGTTCTCTCTTTTAATTAAATGGCACTCTGTGTGATCGTAAAACAATAAAACATCGCTTCCGTTGATTACAAGAATGGCTACTGGGTACTTGCAAAATTCAACTGTTCGATATTATTCGGAAACAATGAAATGCTTCTCTCTGGGTGAGATTTGCTTGTGATTTGTTGTAGACCGTTTTTTTCCTTTATTTATTTTTATTTTCTTTTTTAAATAACATGTTTATAAAGGAATAAAAAGTAAATTAAATTAAACGAACTTTAGATTGCGTTCCAACTGTGTGGATTGTAGTTAATTGACGAAATGCGATGTTTTTTTTTCGTGTGTAATAAAATGGATTTATTTAATTTTCGTAGCAATGCACCCTCTTCCAAATTAGGATTCTCATGTTGCTAGACGCTCTTCGTGGGCGTATAGCTATTGAGCCGGGAGTTTGTCAGTTAAAAATAATTACCCTAGATGCAAATAAAAGTACAACAAATGAAAAACCTAAAGTTTTGTACACGAAGATAATACTCCGACTGTAATTGTAGACGCCGTTTCGCTGCGACCAGCCAGGCTTCCAAAGTGTGTCTTTGTATCTAGAGAACATCCTGACACTACCGAGGATGAGATAACCAGACATGTTTCATCGCGTGTTGGTACTTCGACCTCTTCGATTGCCTGCAAAAAATTTACTACTCGACATGATCGTGAGAAACGCTCATTTCTGCGTCCTTCAGAGTTTCGGTTTCGGAAAATCTGTTTCAGGCGGTCCTCTCTCCTGAGACTTGGCCCATAATTCTATTGTGCGTGAATTTATTCCAAGGGGGCGTTCTGGATCTTCTGCTAAGGCAAAAAACTTGGTGGCGAAATCTCCGTCCACTGCGCCAAAGTAACTGGTCTTCGCTCCAAAACGACTCGCCTTTTTGCAAGCTTGACGAACTCATATTTTGACGTGGTCTGTTTGACCGAGACATGGCTATGTAGAAAGATTGCAGATGCAGAGCTTTTTGGTCCCAAGCTCCTAGTGTTTCGCCGTGATCGCCATCGTCTGTCTTTGGATGCTCCTGTTGGAGGTGGAGTGCCTTGTGCCGTTCGTCGCAACCTTCCATGCACATTAATCGATTTTGTTGAGTCCGGTGATCTGGAGTTTATATGTGTAGCTCTCAAGCTCTCACACAAAAACGTATATATTGCAACAGTTTACATCCCTCCAATCAGCTGTGATATTTGACTTGCTGACTGCATGTATTGATAGGCTTACCGAAGTTGCTTTTTGATGACTTTAACTTGCGTAGTGTTAACTGGGAGCACTCTCTGGACGATGAGGGCTTGCTGCCGTCTTTTTCGGCGACTACTCAGTACGCCACATCTTTTATTGACAGCATTATTTCTTCAGGTCTAATGCAGTCTAACGGCGTTATTAATGACTCTGGAAAATCTCTTGACCTGGTGTTTTCCTTCGATCCCAATGGGACTCTCGTTAAGCGTTGTTTAACTCCTATGGTTCCTGAAACAAGTCATCATCCGGCACTAGATGTAATTTTGTTTTCTGATCCTGTAACTTCATCATTTAATGCTTCTAGTAACTACTGTTATAACCTTAAAAAAGCTGATTTTGATAAAATGAATGAATGGTTATCCGCTTGTGATTTTATCAGTGTGCTGGGTAAACGTGACATTGATGAAGCTGTTAACACATTTTATGATACATTATTTCTTTGTTTTACTCACTGTGTACCACACCACTTGTTCGTTCGAATCGTGATTCGAATTAGCTCTTTGAAGCATCTTCAAAATTTAAAGAATAAAGCTTGGAGGAGGTTCTGTTCTTCAAGGAGTGATGTTGATTACGCTATTTATTCTAATTCCCGTGCTCAGTACATTTCGTGTTTGACTGACTCGTACAACGATTATGTATTTAGAATGAGATCGGATTTGCGTGTTGAACCAAAGCAATTTTGGAGGTTTGTTAACTCTAAGCGCAACTGTGACGGATACTCTTCATCGTTGCGACTCGGTAACTTAGACAATGTGGATCCGTTAGAGACTGCCAATCTTTTTTGAGAATTCTTTAAAACTGCATTCTGTGATAACCACTGTGATAATAGTTATAATGATTTTACCCATTTTCCGAAGCTTCCACTGACTTCTCTTCATCCTAAAGACCTGTTTTTCGCTGAAGCGTCTGTCTCCATGTACATTTCAAGCTTAGCTGATAGTTTTTCTGACGGTCGGGATGGCGTTCCTTCCACACTCAGAAAACATTGTGCTATGCCCATCGTTCCTGTTTTGTGTTATTTATTTAATGTCTTTAACTTGTGGTATTTTTCCGAAACAGTGGAAGCTTTCTTTGAATATTCCTTTGCACAAGAAGGGCAATAAGAGCGACATTTTTAACTACAGACCTGTCGCTAATTTAAGTTGTATTGGTAAGATATTTGAAGCCCTGGTTTGTAATGCTTTATACTTCCACTGCAAGCCCTTCCTGTGCTCTTTTCAGCATGGTTTTATGAAAGGGAAATCTACTACGACTAATCTATTGGAGTTTACTAATTTCTGCATTTCTGCTATTGAAAACGGTAAGCAAGTGGATTGCATTTTCACGGATTTCAGTAAAGCTTTTGACCGAATCAATCATAAAATTTTAATTCACAAGTTGACTGTTCTTGGTTTTTATACTTTCTTTGTGTTGGCTTCGTTCTTATTTATCTGATCGTACGCAGCGAGTCATATTCCACTCAGCGCTTTCTGACGAAATAGATAATACTTCCAGCGTACCTCAAGGTAGCCATCTTGGACCACTCCTTTTTATAATTTACATCAACGATGTATCTCTGATTTTGGCTAATTCAAGAATTCTTTGCTATGCTGACGATGCCAAAATCTTCCGCATTGTTTCTAATGAAAACGATTGCGGAATTTTAAACTCGGACTTAGACACCTTTCATAAATAGTGTGCAATTAACTGTCTTCCTCTTAATATTAGTAAATGTACTAATGTGTCCTTTTCTCGTAAAAGGAGGCCATTGGAGTTTAATTATACTTTAGATGGATGCTTATTAACTAGACTTGACAAAACCAAAGATCTGGGTGTCTTCCTTAATACTCGTCTGTCCTTCGAATACCAAACTAATTCAATCGTGGCCAGGGCTAATGCTACTCTGGGGTTTATAAAGAGATGGTCAAAAGAATTTAATGATCCATTCATAACGACGATCCTCAACTGCACATTCGTTAGACCTATTTTGGAGTATGCCAGTCCTGTCTGGTCTCCCTTCTATTCTGTATATATAAATCGCATCGAGGCTGTGCAGCGGATATTTCTCCGATTTGCCATGCGAGGACTTCATTGGGACAACCCTATTATACTGCTTCCATATGTTGATAGACTTAAGCTCTTTCCATTAGATACTCTTGAGAATAGACGTAAAACTTCCAGAGTTGTCTTTGCATTTCAGTGTATACAAGCAGTGATAAACTTCCCTGAGCTCTTAAATACTTTCAATATGTCTGTTCCTGTGGGCTCCTTGAGGAACTGTGACTTCTTCGTTTTTCCTCAGCTGTGAGCTATGAGGAACATTTTCAGCATTACTACTATATTAGGTAACCCTCCTTCAAGTTTTTACTAAAAAATAAACTTTAAACTGAGCAGGAATCAATAAGTTCTTTCATACAGCTACGAAAACCTGATGACGCGCGCACGCAAGCTTAAACTCTTCTCTGTCCTATACTCTAATAGCACAAAAGTACTCAAAGTGCACTTCGAGAGGCCTGAACGGAAGCCTTCCAGCTCTACTGAAAAATGATAGGCAGTCAGAAAAAAATTCATGGGTAAACACTAACACATATAACTAGCGTCGCGTTTTTAAATGCATTATTTCCTTAGCGCTACCAAAACTGAAAGCCCGAACTTTCAGAAGAGATGCATCAGGTTTTCATTACTTTTATGCTGTAGTGTTTATGGGATGTATTCGGTACTTTTACACCAATTAAGAGAAGCACATCGTTCAGGCAGATTCTAGTAGCTTTGAACTAATGAAGAGAAGCACACTATTCAGCATAATGAAATGAAAAAATTCTTCTCTTTTATTATATTTAATACTTTTAACAAATTAAACTTAAATGCTTCACGTTACGCACGAAACCCAAGATTCCCATTACAGTTCCGGACGAATCTATGAAATATTGAGGTTATGATAAACAATTAAATTTTGCCAACTTACATACATTGCAATGTACTTTAATACTACTTTATAGGCCCTGAAGAGATGAAAACAATTAGAATGAGACAAATCTACCAATATTCTTTTATCTTTCTATGAATACTGAACTGCTTTCAGTACTGAATCAGTCCTGAAAAGATAAGATAATGAGGGGAGAAGGAACATATCTGGAGTTCCGTTTTGTTTCATTTTTTCATTCATTGAACCTAGGGAAAATTATATATATAGGTACAAAGCCACCGACCAATACAGACAAATTTCAAAAAGCATTAATAATAGATTAGATTAATAAAATCAGGCATATGCGAATTCACAGCCTTTCCTAATATTTAAAATCTACAACAGCAATAGAAATAACTTAACAAACATATAATGAATAAATAAAACATGCAAGCTAGAATAGCAATAGAAATAACGGAGCAAATATAAAATAAATAAATAATCCTGCAAAATTAAATCATCAAATAAACTCTACAAATAATAAATAAATAAAAATACAAACCTTACAAAATAATAAGACGAGAAGCGGCGATACTGACGGGGTGAACGTCACTTGTGGCTTGGACGAGCGGAGCAAAAGATATTTTTTTTACGGTGGACTAAATAGGAAAAAGAATCAGTTTTCATCCTAAAAACGCTAAACAATAAGGGATAGTCATCCTCAACACACCAATCTGTTTTTTCCATAAAAAACAATCTAATGGTCTATTTTCGGGGTAAGGAAGGCAAGAAGAAAAGAGAAATTTTTTGATACGTCCTGCAATAAATTTCAATTTTGCGTAGTCACGTCATTTACCGGGACTTGGAGGATTGCGCCGAGGAACATCCAGGCAAGACAAGGTAAAATAAAATAAAAATAAAATAAATTATATTGTAACTTTAACCAAAATTATTTCCTAGTAAGTACTAACCACCTAACTTAATTATTTTGGAAGAGAACGGCCGCATAGGTTTCTTTTATAAGTCGAAAATTGTCAGAAGTTGTGAATTCGCAGATATCCAAGGGCTAAATTATATTCATAGACTGAATCGGCTTGGTTGTCTTTATTTTATTATTATTTGTAGGGATCATCCAAAACCCTCGAGAATACTTCCCAAGCCATGAAACAGAAATCTATATGTGTGCGTGCTTAGTCCGTTTTCTAAAATGTTCTATATTGATACTTATGGAAAATTATTAAACATTGGCTTTATATATGCCATAGAGCTTAAACTACTATCCATACAGGAAAATAGTCTTCTAGTAATTTACAGCTTGGTTGCTTACCTTCCCAAAGGCTAAACTTTCTATATACCTTACTTAACAAAATAATAAAATAGTTTTGATTACAAAGTAACCTTACCATTTTACCCTCAATACCTCTCTGCTGAGTGATAATTGCATGTGAGTATGTGCAGCCGTAGTCCGAATCTGTAGGCAGCTACATTCGATATCATCAGCCCATGGCATACCATGACGGCATAGCGACATTACAATGACTATACTCAGCTGAGAATTTTTGTTTGAGGAATCGTAGTCATTTGGTTAAGATAAATTTTTTAAAATAATTTTGTTAGGAAAGGTATGAACATTTTATTACAGTTCGGAAGATAAGAAAGCAAGCTTAAGATTAACAGAACGCCATTTTTCTGTATGAATAGTAGTTTAGGGCGGAGGAGCTATTCAAATCAAACTTTTGTCACTTTTACATAAGAACACTGCTAATATTTTAGAATGTAAGGAAGGCTGGGCCTCGCATGTGGTAGGGAGGGAGTCTGTTTCATGGCTTGTGAAGTATTCTCGAGGGTTTTGGATCATCCCTTACAAGAATAAAAGAATTATAATTGTAGTGGTAACCCCTGAAGTCGTGCTATCAGGGTACGTTTCACGAATCGTATAAACAAATAAACTTGCCAATAACTAACAAACTTAGGTTCACCTGAAACTTTATCAAAGTATAAAACAAAATCAATATCAACGCTGCACCTCTCTCAAAAAAAAAAAAAAAACAGCTGAAGAAATTAAATGTCAGCTGGTCACCGTCATATCTAAATCTAAGAAACCTATTTGGAACCACTTCCACTTGCCGATTGCCTTTGAAATTCTGCATAAGTACCTATGTATTCCCAATGACAATCCAAATGACAATACATTTATCTAATTTAATGACCATGGCCTGCAGACAGGATTAGCCAGCTTGGCAGCTCCCTACCGCTCCCCCACATCTGTTCCGTCCCGAGCCAAAACCCCCTCTGCCCCTTAACGCTTCGCCAATGTCCGCCTATCCGGGACATACAAAACTCAAAATTACTTTTGGGTGGGTGGGTGTCCGTCCAATCCATATTTCTTTACCCGGTATATAAGAGTGAGTCAGCGGAGGCACTTGAAACTGTCCCAAAGCCTTCTCCTTAAATCTAAAATCAAGAAGAAGAATGTTCCTTTAATTCATAGGATTTAAATTTTCAAAAGGCAAACTTCTACGTATGGGCCTCTCTAGAATAATTGAAATTGAAATTGAATTGATGATTTGAACTGCTAACAAAGTTGACGTATATTGGCTGTGCTGCCCCTGTGAGCAAGGTAATAGAAGCAGAAGTAGATTTCTGCAGCAGGAGTAAATTCCTACGTAGGTGAAGTATAAAGTGAAGCAGAAGTAAATTCCTGCTTAGGGCGAAGAGATCGCAGCCAAAGAGGGACTTCTCTTCTTTGGTGCAGCAATCGTCAACTTCTGACAGTCAAGGTTTTCGTGGTGCTGCTTTGGGGCAGGCCTAAGTGATGCTTGGGGTTTGTGGGCTGTGTGTTTCACGGAACTATTATTGACAGTTTTATTTGAAATTACCTGCACGTAGTTCCTTGTAGATTCCTTCACGAAGTTTTCACGCTTGCGACATTCTTCGTTCTTCTTTAATCGGAGATGCACGACCTCTTTTTATTTAGGGCAACCCCTATACCTGGCAGGGTGTCCTTCCGTTTTACAATTTGTACAGAATGGGGCGCCTTCGTTCTCATTTTGCCTCTCACACTGTCCAGGTAAGTGGTCATTTTTACATTTGACACACCCGTAGTCAACCGCACAGTTTCTGGCAACGTGGCTCAAAGTCTGCGAGATTCCCGGTGCGCGATTATGCTTCCAGTAAACAATCTAATTCATTAGGCGATTTGTAGTCATTATATACTTAACGTCATAATTTCCGCCGAAATTTATAACAAAGGAATTTGACTCCTTGCTCCTGAGAGTTTTGAAGTTAGCAACGGAGTTAATTGTGAATCCACGTAGTTTTTCTTCGAGTGCTTTCTTCTCATCCTCGGCGTGGTATGTGCGCTGTACTCCTGTCAGAAAGAGTGGTATGATCCTGTCAACTTCGATGTAAACGTGTAACTCTGCACGCCGATGTCCTTGATGATCTGGATGAGAGCCCTGTGGGCGTTTAGGGTGTTTGGCTTTATAATGCACTTCGTGCCCTTTGCCGTCTTCACCTCCAGGTTATAGAGCTCGTTGTTGAAAACCCTTACATTTAGATTTTGGCAGACAATCGGTGGAGGTTTGACTGCCTTTTCAACTTGGGCGATAGTTGTTTTGGGCTGAACCTCAAAGTTCTTCCGGTTTCCCAAGATGTGATAAAAACTACCGGTGATTTCCTCCCTGGTTACTGCGTCGACGCCGTTGGGTTTCTCTTCGCTGGCATTCCGGCTGATTTGGGAGAAGTCAATGGGTTCCTCCTCGTTCGCCGCTTCTTATTTTCCACGATAGTGAAGTTATTTTCATCGTTGGCGATCTCGGAAGATGATGACTCAGATGATGAATTCTCACGTGAGTCAGTAGACATCTCTTCAACGTCGCTGGCTACTTTTGCTGTGTCTTCATGTGGCGAAGCAATTCCGTCGCTGAAGAGGTTCATGGCTGCCTCCTTATTGTCCGAAGGTCACAATTCATATTTTTATATACCCGTCTTGTGCTGCTCTCGACTACAGCCCTGAGTGTCGCTTTTTCGGCTTCAAACCCGGGCTTAATACCACTACTTTCACTTATAATTTTGTTTACACAAGTCTGTACACTAGAAAGTGTCCTTTATCACCGCACTTGTTGATATTTGTTTTGTTTTTACGTGACTATGTCACACTCACAACACTTTTAACTAAATTTTGAATGTATGTGCCTGTATCACTTTTCACTAATTTTTGAATGTATTTATCCGTATCACATTTTGAATGTATGTGTCTGTGTTGTTACATGATTCACACGTTTTACACATCTACTAATGCAGTCGCGCACAAAATAAATACGGAATACCGTCGGTAAAACTATGTCTGTGAAAATGAATACCAGAATCCTCAGTATATCGTTGTTACTTTGAATCTAACTGACTGAATGAATGATGTGAGAAGCGCCGTATTTATACTCTACAAATTATACTAGAACCTTCCTGAATAATCTGTTCTCCGAACCCAAAGTTTACTAATATCTCACTAACCCAAGGTTGTTTCCATTTTCAACAGATGTTGCTTGTGTCACTTTGCTGCGCGTTACAATATGTATACATACCAATAATAGTATCCATCAAGTGAATAGTTTTTTTCATATTTCCTGCCCTCTAAAATAGTACGCGAATAATCAAAATATGACTCTATCAACACTCCATTCAAATTAATTTCCATATTTAATGCTGAAACGTGTAGAGCTTTAGAGGAACATTTTAAGTACTATAAAAGAAATACGTGAGACGAATTCAAACTGAATGTGACTTTAAATTGAGCCTTTAATGACTACTTCCTATGTACTTAAGTTTAGTACTTAATAAATTATTCAATTTAATTCTTAAGCTCAACTAGATATTAAGTGCTCAGTTTGTTTGAAAAATTGATACTCATTGAAAGTGACGACTTAAAAAAGCAACATTTAAAATTATATTTTTTTTTCTTCTTTCTTCGTAATTGAATGATACTTTCTTACATTTAATAATCCTGTAATTTTAGGACATACATATTACAATTACCTACTTGATCTACCTGTTCACGTTTGAGTGGAATGTATCCGACAAAATTAGCTTTAGAAGTATCTACAGGCTTAAACACAATTGCGATGACAGAGCGGCAGACGTCAGTGGAAAATTCGCTGTCAAAACATGCAGTCGAAAACTTGGAAACACAATTGCAATGACAGGCGGTGAGCGGCAATTGTGAAAGAAGAAGATACTGACATTTCATTTGTTATTTGTTTTGAGCGTTTTTTTTTCCATCGAGAATATTTAATATTATGTTGAAAGAAGTGCAATGGACCAAAGTGCGGAAAGGACAATTGTTACTTTGCGGATAGTGTATAATGTATTTTAATATTATAATTTATTAATTTATTAAATATTAATAATTTAGTGTACAAAGCGTACTTTTTATACCGAAAAGTGCGAGGACGAAGACGGTCTTTATACTATAATTACAAAAACAATTATAGTATAGTGTTATGGTTCGCAGTATGCGATTCAGAATACTCCTTTACTTTAGTTGACGTAGGGGCAATAGGCAGTCAGATTGATGGAAGTATTTTTTCACGAAGTCATGTTGGGAAAAAAATTTTGAATTGTAGATTAGATGTTCCTGGTGAAGTAAATCTACCAGGCACAAACATCTCTTCTCTCCCATATTATATTGTAGGTTAAAAAAAACCTAATGTGACCCTATCTCGGACTAATGCTGAATGCCGGAAAAAATAAATTTAATAAAAGACTGTCAAAAGCACGATTCGGTATTGAAAATGCCTTGGGAATTTTAACTTACAGGTGGAGAGTTCTAGGAGACAAGATTCATTCTCACCCAAAAAATGTGGACAAAGTTGTATTGGCTACAGTTGTTATACACAACTTTCTAATGTTCCATAAAAACAGCGCATATTTCCCAAATAATCTTGTTGACCACGAAGAAAATGACAACTTCATACAAGGTGAATGGACACAGCAAGGCATTGTGCTCCAATCTTCCACTGTGTTTAGGTCGAATCGGGGACGACAGCAGCGTTTCAACTGAGGGACAAATAAAAGGATTACCACGAAGTCCACCAATACATATTATTACCGAATTAGCAGCTTTTCTGTAGTCGTGATGGAGACTTTTATTTAGCATAAAGGGTAACACTGTTCAGGAACCAATACGCGCCTGTACTTCGTGACTACCAACAAATAAGCGGACAATTGCTAGAAAGGTACAGGTCATTGATAATTGAGTGCCTATCCCTGAGTTAACTTGGGTTCGGACTTGAGATACCAGCGGAAATAGCTGAGAGCTTAACCCCACTTTACAAGTACAGATCCGCGAGTGGCAGCCCAGTGTTTATTTTTCTTTTTTTGGGTGCAGCAGAGATTTTATGTCGATCGTGCTATAAGGAACCGAGTTAGGAAAGTTTTTCTTTTATTTGTTTAATGGACTTCCTTCTCGGTGCTTAGTGGCAAGCTGACTATGCAGCGAGGGATCTATGCAATCAACGAAGATCTCCACCTCCAAAATGGCGTCGGTGAGTATGAAATCATTATTTATCGGTTTCGTGTTGAATTTGTAGTGGTATGTGTCACCCAAAAAGGGGAAGTACAAGTTCGCGAAATCTTTGGGGCCTACCCAAAACGGTAAATAAACCGTCTCTGGTGCTCCTCTGGCTAATTTTTGTTGAGAAATTTATTTTCGTGTTCCAGAAATCGCCATGGGCGATTGTGTTTTTAAGTGCGGCTAGAAATAACGACAGAGCTCTGTGCTCGTTGGTTTGTTCCTCCTACTATTACATTTTGGACAATTCAAATATGCAATGACAAAAACTAAAAAATTTAACTTAAATTTCTTTCGCGATTCATTGTATTAATTCATCAAAATCCTAATTAATTTATACTTCATTTCTTCACAGCATAAGCATTTAAAATTCCACATTTTTCTAAATTTAAGTAGAAGATTGTATTCCTTAACTTATTTATTACTTAACCGTTTTAGGGGCTGTATTATTTTCGACGAGGCAAATGAAGAGACCGTGGCAGAAAACTACACTCGTCCTGCATATAATTGAAGGTGCCGCAGAAATCCAAGCAGGCGCCTACAAACCCAGCTGTCTCGGAGAGTAGATATACTATGGCGTTTCTGGCTCACTTTTTATGCCTCCAGGATTTCGCCACAGACGGCGCCACTGTCGATAGGTGGTTTGAGTCCGTGCTAAATGTAGGGTTGTGCCTTGGTTGTATTGGTTTGTGTCTTGGATACATCATTGCGCCTTGGGTGCACCAGTGTTGCGCCGAAATGTAGGCTTTTGGTTTCATTGAGTCTCGACTCCGCCCTAGCGGGATTAATCGGTACTATCGAGATGTGTCATTTGGTCTTGACTGCGCCCTAGCGGCATTAGCAGGTACTACCAGCATGCTCCCGTACTACGGTTTTCTTAAATAGATATGTGTTGCGCCTAAAAGCAGGCTTTTGGTTTCATTGAGTCTCAACTGCGCTAGCGGGATTAATCGGTACTACCGGGATGTATCATTTGATCTTGACTGCACCCTCGGTTTGTGCCTTGGATACACCATTGTGTCTTGGATGCACCACTGTGTCTTGGGTGCACCATTGAGTCTTGGATGTTGGGGATACGAGATCACTTTGGGGATACGAGATCACTTTCAACACTCTCCAGCATAGGATTTCGATTTTGTTGCTGGAGTTCGCTTATTTTTCATCTCGAATTTTGGCGATACGAGATCATTTTGGGGATACGAGATCACTTTCAGCACTCTCCAGCATAGGGAAATAGCATAGGATTTCGATCTTGTTGCCGGAGTTCGCTTATTTTTCATCTGGGGCTCGTAGCCTCTAAGTTGACATTAAGTTTTTCATCTCGAGTTTTGGGGATACGAGATCACTCTTAGCACTCTCCAGCATAGGAAAATAGCATAGGTCTTTGATTTTGTTTCTGGAGCTCGCTTATTTTTCATCTCAGAGATCGTAGCTATAAATATTTCTGATGTGGTGGGAATCTGTATTGGTGGAGGTTGCTGGTTAAGTTTTATCTGGTCTTGGAGGCTACAATTTGACCTTGAGGTGCCCCCTCCTGTGTCTGGGTGCTGGGGGTTGGCTGAGAGCTTTAGTGGCAATATATAATACTATGACTAGGACTGCCTGAGGTGTCTTGGACTGGGCTATGTTACCTGTACCAAGGCTTGGGTAGAATGTGTATTAAGTAATGATGTGAAATACCCAAACCGAATTTATATCGGGGCTGTATAGTTGTCAGCTTAATTTTGGTTTTAGTTGTTTACTTTAGTATGAGTGCCTGTGGTATGTGGCTAAGGAAACGTTATCTAAGGCGTGGGTGTGCAGATGTGTATTTATGCTGATAATAAATGTGAAATTCCCTTAGAAAATTAGTGTAATAAGTATTAATACTAATTCATATTTTTGTTCATGTCAATAGTATTAGTACTAGGGGTAAATTTTCATCAGAAATCCTCTACGCGAGATATGAGCGCTCTTACCTTCTCAGGTGTAATTAATATTAGTAGCTGAAAAACAAAAAAACAACAACTACAACTGTAATCGAAGTTGTGGATTAAAGATTTGATGATCTTAATCTGTAGGTGTCTTTTATAAACATTGCGCCATGTGATGATATATCTAAAAATAGATCAGGCAAAGCTGATTGGAGCGAATGTTCACTTAGATAAGTAATGGAAATTAGTACATGCCTAATTTTGCTCTTCAGGTGGAATGCTTCTAATTTGATTCCTTGCATAAACAAATTCGCACAGTCCAGTAAAGTAAACCAATTCGCGCTCGAATAATGTAAACAAATTCGCACAGCAGCCGAGTAAAGTAAACAAATTGAGCGATTTATATTTTTTAATGTAAGATTCCCAATTACTTTAGCTGAAAACAACAACTGATATTAATCTGTAGGATATGATGTCTTGGATGAGTAGTGGAAGTTATAATTGAAAATTTCTTTTGCTGAAAAAAATAACAACAACAACTATAACGTCAGTTGTGGTCTGTAGGTGTCTTTTATATGATCATGTTATGATATTCGATGTGTAAAAATAAATGACGGCTGCTTGGGATGGTACGACACATGAAATCATTAGAAGTAATGGAAATTAAAGCATTAGAAAAGAAGCCAGGCGGCTGGTAATTTGATATCTTGCGTAAACAAATACGTCCGAGTAAAGCAGACAAATTGAGCGATTAATGTCTTTTTTTTTATCTAGGAGTTTGTATTGAAAAGTCTTACATTTAATGACGAATTGTTTTTTATTATCAATAAAATTTCTCAATCAGTCACGCTGTTATGAGATTTGATTGACCCCGATATCATTGTTCACATGAAGCTGATAAGAATATGATAATTTTATCTTCATACTATTGAAGTGATCACATTATTTTCTTACCATTAGGTTGAGAGTGGGGTTAATTAAATGTTTTGATGAAAGAAGGTGGTGTTAGTATATCAATGTAGTATGATATCTTGTCTGAGATGAGTAATGGAAGTTGTTTGGGAGCTGTAATCACAGTCGAATAATGTAAACAAATTCGCACAGCAGCCGAGTAAAGTAAACGAATTGAGTGATTTATGTTTTTTAATGTAAGATTCCCAATTTCTTTAGCTGAAAACAACAACAACAACAACAACAACAACAACAACTGATATTAAAATATAGGATATGATGTCTTAGATGAGTAGTGGAACTTATAATTGAAAAATTTCTTTTGCTGAAAAAAAGCAACAACAGCAACTATAACGTAAGTTGTGGATTAAAAATCTTTTATAAACAAGAGTGATCATGCTATGATATTCGATATCTAAAAATAGATCACGGCTGCTTGGCATGTTAAGAAACATGAAGTAATGGAAATTAAAGTCTTATCAGAAAATTTTCGATGTAGGGATGTGTGTATTGCAAAGTCTTAGGTTTTATGAAAAAATTGTTTTTTTATTTTCAATAAAATTTCTTTTTGGGTGGGTTAAATTTAAAACTTTGATGACCTATGATATCAATGTGAGGTGATACTAATATAGTATGATATGTTTGCTTAGATGATTAGTGAAAGTTGTATGGGTACAGTAAAAGACTTCTCATCAAATTTTTGGTGATAAGGTGTAATGGCATGACCAGTGTTGCCACACGTAATCTTTCTAGAGTACCTTGTTAGCCTAGCCTGAAAGTGTCCATAGTGAAGATCGTAGTAGGGGGCTTAGAGTAGGTACTGTAAGTTATGTATTAAGTTAAAAGATTTGATGTATGGTATTTGGTATTTATCTCCTCGAAATGGTGTTGTACGAGTATCAGGAAGGTCGGAAAAAAGTTGATAATGCTTCAAGTTCAATAGTGAAGACCTCGATGTTGAGAGTGGGTATTTGGAATGATATAATTCTAGTAGGATATGGAAGTATTATTTATTCATCTTTAAATCTTACCATAGATAGTAGGTTGGGAGTTGATTAAATTAAAAGTTTTAATGAAAGAAGGTTGAGTTATTATATTAATATAGTATAATATGTTGCCTTAGATGAGTACTTGAGAGCTGTGAGTTATATGTGGAATATGTTGTAGATGAGTAGTGAAAGTTGAAAGTATAAGATTTCCAATTTCTCTACTGAAAAACAACAACAACTGTAAATAATATACACCAAATCAATTTTTCATGCTGGTAGTACCTGCTAATGCCGCTAGGGCGCAGTCAAGACCAAATGACACATCCCGATAGTACCGATTAATCCCGCTAGGGCGGAGTCGAGACTCAATGAAACCAAAAGCCTACATTTAGGCGCACCACTGGTGCACCCAAGGCGCAATGATGTATCCAAGACACAAACCAATACAACCAAGGCACAACCCTACATTTAGCACGGGCTCAAACCACCTAGCGACGGTGGCACCATCTGTGGCGAAATCCTGGAGGCATAAAAAGTGAGCCAGAAACGCCATAGTATATCTACTTCGGAGTTCAATTAATAGGTAAGCATTTTTGTTGTTTCTTGTCGTTCTCCTTGTGTCATTTTTACTAATAATTTTAGGTGATTCTGTAATAATAAGTTTCACTTAATTTTGTGAAGTTATAAATTACAACAATCATATCATTTCAGCATCCAGTATTAATGTAATCCAAGGCTCCACTTGAAGCGAAGTTTCAAATAATGTTCCAAAGGCTTATTTTTATATTGTGTAGAATACAGGGTGTCCCGTAAGTCGACGTCAAGCCGGAATCGGGTGATAGACCAAATCATAACAGTTACCAGAAAAATATAAAAAAAATGTAAGTCATGTATTTTTCAAATTATAGACATTTCTTTTGTTTTCGAGAAGATGTACACCCTGTGATGGTTTTTTAGCTCCTGTTGCTACTAATTTTTACTTTCTTTTTAAATTTTATTTTTCTTATGTAATCCCAAATAGTGCTTAGTTTCTTTAAATTCTAAGTCATCTGCTCCAGCTTTCAAGAAAATCTCACAATTTGCCGAACCAAGAATAGAAAATTAACATTTCACCCAACTTTAACTGACTGTAATGAAAAAAAAAAATGTACTACGCCAGTTTGGCAAGTAACTTTAAAAGTTGACGCATTTCATAAGGATTCTAAAATGGTATAATACTTGCTACATTATTTCTTAGATTGTGAAAAAAAAATTTTTTTCTTCAAGAAACCCTGTTTCGAAAAATAGCTTTTTACTAAAAATGATTCTAGTGTACCCAAAGTTTGCCGTAAGAACGTAACTTTAAGATTCTATTTCGAGTGAGGCGGAGAGTCATTACATGAAATGTGAGTGAGACAGATAGTGACGCTTTCAGGTTAGAGATCCTAACTTTTTGTTGAATTTAGGACACATTTTCCTTAAGTTTAAAATTAAAAACCAATTATTTGGATGCTAAGATTCAAAAGATATTCAAACTGCCTTCCTTCAGCTGCAATACAAGTTCGACAACTTCTTAAAAAGATCAGGTTATTAGACGGACAAATTCAATTGCTTCCGTAATTCTGGTGGTTAAATTCGTTGCATAATGACCTCCTGTCATTAAAGCCCTACTACAGTACCCACATAGCCAAAAATCTCAATTTTATTTCACTAAGGTTTAGTTACCTCGCTGTGAGAAGTACCAATTCGTGCATATGGTATCTTTCACCCATACTACCTTACTGTACGTACTCTCGTGGGAGATTCCAAAGCGATCTTCAGTACAACTTAAACACCTAAACAACATGGACATGGTTTTGAGAATGATCCACGATTTCAAACTGATTTTTACTTAAGGTTAAAACCACTTCTGACTTTCTCATCAAACACAACTGTTCAGATACGATCACGTGATTGAATTCCAGTGCTAACTCAATTAGCTTTATTGCTATACTGCTCAGTTGCCGTCAATCTACATAGAAGTCCATAATTAATTACCATCAGAAAAGTATTTTTAGCTTCCTTCTTTTTTGTGCTAAAGCCCTGAAATACAATAATCACCTACGGCTGAATCCATTAAACAATTTTTTTTTTATTTAAGACCTCTGACAGTGTGTCGAAAAGTACACAATTTTTGGCTTTCTTTCCTACAATTTCTCTTTTCTTTAGGAGCTCAAGCTAAAGATAATATTCTACACGTTACTGTGACAGACGCTACCACAATTTTTGTTTTATTACATATATACCACCTACATATTAAAGGTCAGCAGGTCAGCAGAAAAGGGAAGAAATTCTGTCTGTTCCTGAATCATTCATATACCGGACTGTGATAAGCCTTTCTCATACTTCTCCATAGAAGCTTATCGCCTCACCCACTTCGTGACGACCGATGACTGTGCTTCCTTACGCAGAATTTATGGCCTTCGATTGATAAATAATTTCCTACTTCGTACGTCTTCTTGCTATATAGCTTTCATTGCGAGGCTTTCTGGCACAGGCGATTAGGACTGATTTGATTTTGAGGCTCTGGAAGAGTTCATGTGGAAAAAATCTGAAAAATATCTTCATATAAAAAAAAAAGAAAAGAAAATTGCTACATTACAAAGCAGGCAGACAAATAGCCACTAGGCATTTGGGCCTTGATTGATCTATAAAATTTAATTGGAAAACATTATGAGCTGATGACTAGGAAGGGTAGGACAGGATATATAGCCTAGCAGTACACAATATTGGTATTGGAATTGTTATACGCACTCTTAATTGCTTCCATTTGGAATACATGATTGTGTTATTGGAAATTTTGTTTGTTTACTACTAATGTGGAGAGTGTACAAGAAGGGTACCGTTCATATAATGAAATATCGCTGTGTAATTATATCCATTGGAATTTTTTTTTAGAAATTTATAGTTTTACATTTAGAATGAAATGAAATGCATTTGATAGATATAGTTTTTGTATAACTATGACCGAGTTTTAGCACTATGTATAGTTGCGTAGTTAGCTTTATGCGGGCCCTGTATCAAATTTCTTAGGGGGGGGGGGGGGCGGCTTATGCGGAAAACTAAAAAAAACACTCGCATAAACATAATAGGGGTATTCACTCTTTAATTTATCAGTGTAACCGATGTAAAAATACAACAAGAATTTAAAAAAAGAGTGAACACACCCTTTAGCTTACTTCGAAATGTAACAGGGTGATAAAATGGCCCCGTAGAAGCTCTCCCCGGCCCCGGAAAAAATTGAAAAAATCCTCAAGATTCCCAGGGGTCATAGTTATTATAGAAAAAAAGAATTATGAAGATCCGGTTAAAAATAGCTGAGATAAAAACAAAATTACCTCAACAGAACGGCTTAAATTAAGGAAACCCTGGTTTTTCATGGCATTTTCTGACCGTTTTGGTCGTTTTCAAAGTTTTTATTTCTACTATCACTACTTAATTATACACTTTTTCAGGATAATGTCAGCGGATAGAATGAAGCCTGTTTTGTTTGGAACGTTTATTTCCAATTAGTTTTCCGCTCGGGCTGATAGTTTAGGAGAAAACTTAATAATAGTAGAACAACATCCTTTTACGACGGCTTTTTGGCGCTTTTTGCAGTGAGATGATGTCAAAATTTAGAATTTCTCTTTACAAAATAACGGTGCTTCTGAGGAATCTTTTTGAAAAGATAAAAAAGTTTTGTAATCGAACACTTATGCGTATGATTGAAAAAAAAATTGAAAAATAACTCATATGTAGAAAGAGGGTATATGGGACCCAGATCAGGAAAAACTTTGAACTTCGGGAGGAAAAGCTCAGTGAGAATTGAAAATAAAAACATTCTAGTAGATAGATAATTTTGTTACCTTTAATTTGAATGTAAAAGTTTTTCTCTAGGGGCATCCGCTATGATGCAGGGTCCAACAAAGTGAAAAATTGGCTTTCAGGTAAAATTTAAGAGGGTGAAAAAATACACTACGAAGTATACCGAATTGAAAATTTAAAAACGCAATTCGATTGAGCTCGGCGAGGGCTTTAATTAGACGCCCCACATGCCATATTTTGGGCTTGAGGGGGTGGGGTAACAAACCCGCACCCTAAAATTCCCCCACCCCAACCTTTTTTTCATAACTTTAATCCCTTCATCGAACTAAAAACGAATCCAAAGTTGGTTTCTTGATCCGCCCCTCCCTCTCCCCGCAAAAAAGGTTCGAATATTGAAAATAATTATAGCAAATTTCTGAACTTCAAATACTATTATTGTAATTTAGGGGCGAAAAAGTAAATAGATCACACCAATTTGTTTTTCGGTGATGTTTTATTAAGTTTTCCAGAAAGGTTCATGCTGTTTGATGCGCCATTACTTATGTTTTGGGCTCACAAATTTGCAATACCTTTTTTTGTGGGGGAAAACAGTGATTCGAGTAGATGTAAATTGAACCCCCTGCTAAATTAAGCCAGTACCACCTAGAAAAAATGTAAGTGCACCAATCCATAGTCCTCAAAAGGATCATTCATTTGGCACACTGGATATTTTCCTAGGACACTCCCTTCCCCTCTGCACACCCTGACATTTGACGTTCAATCTGACCTCCTAAGTACAACTATACAAGTTGGTTTACACTGCCAATTTGTAAATGTAAAAATACAAGACCCTTGTATTGCATTTTATATGCATAGGCCTTGTATTACTTTACTGGGTTGTAATCAAATACATCTTTTACAACGATACACTCTTTGATACAACATTGCGTGAATACCCCTAATATATTTGAAAGCAAAACGACAATATAATTGTTACGTGCAATAGAAAAAGGACAAGTGACATCTATAAAGTACGTACATAAACAACTTTAGGTTCGGAGAATCGATGTTTTGAGAAAGGAATATTCGGAGCGGTTCTACGACAATTTGTAGTGTATAAATACGGCACTTATCACCGCCACGAGGCAGTTTTATCTCAGACAAGGAAGTAAACGTAATAAACTATTTGGATTGTTTGTGCATTTCTAAAAGTAAAAAGAAGAGTTAAATAAAAGAAAACTTTTGACCTGTATCTGAATTATTGTGTTATGCAATGTCATCCATAGCTGAAGACCATGTTGATATAAGCGGTTCTCGACACATAGAAAATAATTTTTACAAAGTTTTAATTTAGATAAGGTTGCTAAAATTATGGGGACTGTAACCGGAAGAGTGTAAGATAGCAAGCACATGGGAAAGAGGAGCTACCCCGGCCATTTTCTTATATTTGAAATTATGAGTAAAGTTAAGTACATGAACATTAAACCAACAGTATTAAAACGAATTTAGACCGCCGAGTGTTGGACACGAAGATGTTTAGTCGGCCGTAGATATCTGAGAGCTGCAGTAAACGAGTCGGAAAAATAGGGCTTTAAAGTAGCGTTCTGCATCCATCTGAGCACTTAACGACTGCTATTGTAGATTAAAAGGTTTTATTTTATTTTTTCGGACTTTGTAATAATATACAGACAACATTTTATACGTAATTTGTAAATTATGTTCAGAAAACTGACATTCTGGAGGGGGCCGGTCCCGTTCGTCCCCCCTCCCAGTACCAACCTTTTCCTGCCTCTATGCTCAATAGTTCCAATTGCGATAGGCGCTCTTGTTGATTCGTAAACAGTGCACGTCCTGGCCTTTCACCTTTGCTACATTTTATGGACGGTTCAGTGCAGTCAGTAACCTCAGTAAACTCGGTTAGGTTATTCAGTAAAGTACTATACTAAAATCACGATACAGTTGACAACAAACTTTAACATATTTTGTGAATGATATTTATCGAAAAAAACAAAACAAAACAAAATCTTTGTGTAGATAATTAACAAGTATAATAGAGGGAGTGGTATGGAAAATTGGAAAAACTGAAATTTATATCAAATAAAAATGTATTGATCACCATGATAAAGAACTTATGATTAGATACTATAAAAAAAAACCATACATAAAAAATACAACAATTGCAAAGAACAACTTTTTAGTTTTATTCTGAATTCAACTTTGTCGTCATGATAAATCTCAAAACACGTCAACCAGGCTTGAGCCTTTACGATCGAGTGGTACTAATTCACACTCAAATCAGACACCTACATTAGACTACAACAATCGATCCTCAAGCCTTGTAGCAAAGAAACATAAAGACAATGTCTATATGTTTCTTTGTTAGTAGACAAATTCAATCATGTCTATACATGCAGATCAGGAGGGATTTCCCTGAACTAGCTTATAGAATGCCGCTCAAGGACATTACCTATATATATTCACTGAACATGCAGATTGCTGTTGCCATAGTTTATGCCCACGGCGAGATATTCATTTCGGGTGGTTGCTCCGTTTAATTACTCCTGGCCGGAGTTTTTTGCTATTGTTCCAAATACATCGCTTTAGCTTACTACACAATAAACTGATCTCATCTGATCAGAATGTCAACAAAATATATAATCTAATATCAAGAGCTGCGGTAGTAACTAGATCCCAAGTATTAAAAAAAAGACAGCGCGAGCCGTGCCGTACTCCCCTGATATGCATGACTGTGGGAGTTTTCAAACTCTTCTCTCCCAGACGAGCACTTTCTGTAAAAAACTGACTGTAGAAGAACACTCAGCATTTTTTAGATTATTGGTAGCATTATATTCCACGTAAGAAATGGTGTGTGCGGCAATTTAAGACATTTTTCGTTCTTGCTGTTCTTTTAAACTTCTATGAGGGCCTTCCTCAAAAAAAAGTTTCGAAATAAGAGAATCTTTTATGGTGCGTTTGGGCCCCTTGAATCGTGAGCCCCATGCAGTGGCGGATCCAGCTAGGGGCGCAGGGGGCGCGTCGCTCCCTGAACACCTCCAAAAAATTGCAGTAGATCTTCCAAATTTTTCCACTGCATTTTTTGCACAAGACATAAACATTTCTGGAAACGTTCCATTTGAAGTACAACTTATTCGGGTAAAAGCGATGGGGGATTTGTCTTAATTGAAAACACAACGGCAAACAAATCATTGTATGTTGATGTAGTGAGTTATTACATTTAAAGCAAGACATTTATTTTAGAAAAACAAATTATTATTTCGTAAAATGCAATAGTAGAATATTTAGCTAAAACCTTAAACAAAACAAATTAAATGCTAATTGGGAAACTCTAAATCACAAACTTAGAGGAGAAATCTTGGCATGCGTGAATATATTCCGTATTCTTACAGCAGATCTCAACAACAATAAAATAGCTCTTGGTTTAACGATCAGTTCAACTAAGTAATGTAATAAAAGAGAAAGAGTCTGCTTTTCGCGCGTATCAATTGCATTCATGTCTAGAATTGAAACAAGTCGACAAGACTTCCCAGAACACCTAGAACTCCATTATCCGAAGAGAAGAATCTCCTTTTGATCAGAATAGAATAGTAAATGCTTCTGGTTCCCAGTCAAGATCATCAAGAACAACTTCAGGAATTCCTCTATACCTGCACTACTTAATAACGGTGAAGTGGTTGTTGACACCCTTGATCAAGCTAGTATCTTCACTGGTAGATTAGCTTCAAATTCTCTATAAAACAGCCAATACACATCCGTAAGACGGATATGTTCAAGGTCTTTAAGGGAATCATCTGGAGACTTGCTGACTTTTCTTACGGAACCTTTGTACCGTGCACAATGGTGTTTTGTCTGGTATCCAGCCGTTTTAGTTAAACTTAAAGCACTTGGTCTCTCTCACCTCATCTTCTATTATAGATTGAAAGTATTTTACCTGATCGCATAATACCGATTATACTAGATGGGGTTTCACCAGAACCTCACCCTATAAATGCCGAGACGCCCCATGGCTCTGTTATCTCTCTTCTTAATTTTCATTATGGATCTATTTTCCCGTACTTTTAATCCAATCCATAGTTTTTCCTATGACAGTAGCCTTGATTTCGCTTATGACATTCTCAGGACTCCAGACAGAATGTCGCATCTGTCAAACGAGATCGCGTGATTAGATCAATGAATCGAACGACCTTGATCATGTTCTCCCTTGGAGCAAAGCGATTCGCGTCGAATTCATGCCATCTAAGTGCCAAAGGTGTCTCATCTATTTGAAGCACCGTCTTTTTACATTCTTGGCTTTAATATTTCCTGTAAGCTAAGCTGGACAGATCACATCATTTGTTTTGCCAAAGAAGCAGCGAAATCTCTAGGATTTCTGAAAGGTGTAGAAATATTTCAACCCATCATTCCTCTACAAATCCTACACCAGACCTAGAATATAATACAATTTCCATATCTGGGCCCGAGGCTAGTCGCACAGTCTTACCTTCATTTGATATTGTCCAAAAGAGAGCTTTCAAGCTCACTGGCGATGTGGCAATAACTTGAAATATCGACTCACTCGAACAACGCCGCAATGATGGATGCCCTTCACTCCCATATCGCTAGATGCGTGGTCAATTTCTAATGAAATATCTCGTCTGATCCCTCGCGTAGCAAATCGCCCATCAAATTACTTTCGGCCATGCAGTAAAATTTCTTGATGGGGAACAGTCTACCAGTTTGTCTTTACTCTAACATACAATCTGCGAAAGTTTAAGGGTGACATTCAGCACCTCTGGAGCTCTCCTCACTTTCCCTAATTCGTTTCCCTATCACCTTCCTGCCATGCTGTGCTTTGCATCATAAGATATCCCCTTAACTTGCCTTAATAATATATAAAAAAAAATCAAACTTTCTTGACTTTAGTAGAAGGAAAGTACGTATCCCTTTAGTTCCTGTATTTTGAAAAGTTATAATTTATGATTAATTCGTCAATTTGAACAAAATGTGTTTCCATATTTTTACCACGAATAATGGATGATTTGGAAGTTTTACACTTCCATTATTTACAACCAAAACAAAATAAATAATTTAAGGCCTCGTTTGACTTTCGCGAGTGGCAAAAGTTGATCGTTGAGCAACTTTCTTCGTTCCGAGTGATAGCCGCTCAATTATCTGATCGACAGGTATCTTAATGATAAATTTTATGTATTTGACATTGGCGAGTGTCTTTGAACTTTTGATCTGTTTCCAGCTTGTACCCTTTTTAAACCAAAGCTGCGCCCCTCCCTCACATGAATCCTGGATCCGCCCCTGACCCCATGCGACCGCATTGGCATAGCTGCGCCACTGTAAACTAATCAATGAGGTATATATTTACGTATTTAATACAAATAGACAATAAAACATAGCGAAAAAAAATAAAAGATACTTGAAACTTAGACTTCATTTTAAGTTTCTGCAAAAGTGCCGGGTAGCTACGGCCACTATATTGTAATTAAATCGTTCCTTGGTAGCACAAACATCGTAGCTGTTGTATACATTTCATAGATTTATATCTAGGCATGCCTCATGAGCCCTCTCCTTATATTTATTGAATTGGATCTAATCCTCATTAAATGATTCGCAACAAATTATATACTCTGCTTCCTAACGCTGAGGGCGTGGTTCATATGTAGCATTTTTTCTTTTTCGTTATGTTCTTCAAATTTTTCGTGGACTTCGGCATCTTTTTAGAATCTTTCGCTTCCTCCATCAGCTCATTTTCAAACTGCGATGATGTGAAAATCTCACTTTTTTTGGGATCGTCTTATTCTTATAGTTAATCTTTTGGCTGATTTGGTAATATACTGAGGTGGCGATATGCCTTTTCTCTTCTCCATAGAATTTTTTTACTATAACAACCTGCTAACAAATCTTTAAGTAGTATGTACGACTTTTTGAAGACTATATATTCTTTATAGTAACATCTTCCATCCATTCCGATTTTTCAATTTTTTTGCACAATAATCACAATAATTTCCCTAACCTCTTGCTTAATATGTACATATCGTCGGTATACTTTTGAGGTAAGTTGATGGTATTTTTCATAAAATGTTGTTATAAATAATAATAATTATGTTTTAGGTATTAAATCTATTTGTTGGAGTGTTTGGACATCGCTGGACCACAGGAAGGAAGTTGACATCTATCGGGTAAGTATTTTTTTATTGATTCTTCAAACTTGATACTTTGTGTCTCATCGAGGGAATTAAAATACGTCGGTGGACTGAACAGCATAATTAATATTTTTGTGTTTTTTTTCTTTTTTTTCTATAAAGTTAAATTCAGTACGAATAGTCACAACGTTCGCATAGGTATATGATTTCACTTACCAGGGTGCTAACTTATGTCATAAAAACTTTCATAAACTAGTCATCGTCAGGTATTTGCATGTGAATTATTTATGTAAACCCATTTTTAAATAAAATTCACAGGTATGCAAATGCTCAACATTCAAATTGTCTTCAAATACACAGTTTATACTGAATACATCCGCCTTACATACCTATTCATATCGTACTGAATTTTACTTTATAGCATGAAAACTAATTTAAATGCAGTAAAAGAAAGAAAAAAAACCAGAAAGATTAATTATGTATTAAGTAAATATTCTACTGCTACAAAATCATTATTATGTTCATACATTTATGCCATAAAAACAATACTTTTGTTTCTGTTTACATTTTCACTTGAACTAGAAAGTACATCTTTTTACCTTATTGAACTTAAGTAATTATGGTAAAAGCTATTACAAAAAAACATCTAAAATATTCAAAACTTTCATTTTATACACAATTCCAGTAATCTGTTGCCAAATTTATTAAGATATCAAAGATTTTCTTAAAAAAAAGTTATGTTAACAACCTTTTGCAAAAATAATAGAGGTTCAATTAAAAAAAAAAGGTAAGAAAATCCGAAATTTTGAGTTTAGACAACTATAATTCTTGAGGGGAGAGGGCTATCGGGCTGATTGATCAGTCGTTCGAAAGACCATGGAGTCCTGCATACAATGAGTGACCATGTACCCTGTAGGTTTTAAGATACAGGGTGTTTTGTGAAAAACTTGCTTTTTTTTCTTAATCACCCTATAAATCCTAAACGGTTGATATGCCCCCCCCCCCTACCGCAATTTTTGGTTTTTCTATGTGAGTACCATCACCTCCCGCTCTACTGACTTCCTAGTGGAAACGCCTGTATAGAGAACATTTTAAAATTAGAAGGACATCACGGCACATCAGCTGTAATGTGTCAAAAATTTAGTGAGAATACCTTGTCTTTTATATGTATAACTTGGGTACGTCACAACTGATATGGAGTGAACTACCAACTTCGATCAACAGACAGAAGTTTACGTCGTCCCATAAACTTCGTCTAAAATAAACAAACTACATAACAAATATTCTGTAAATTTTAGTGCTAGATAATATAGAGAAAGTAGAGAATATTTGTCCATAAGCATTTATTAGTAATGGAGATTTCCTCTACTTGATGATCGTTTCTCAGGAGATCTTTTTCTTTTCTACTTTTCCACAATTAAAGTAGAGAAGAGGATCTGTGGAAAACCTTCGCTATCTTCTAGACTGTTTTTTCCTTATAAAAAAAATGCACTTGTTAATGGATTTTAAGAGCTTATACATCGGCCTTATTTATTGCAGGTTGGATCAAGGGGATTTGTAGTAGTTTTGAGACATCAGTTAGTGAGTGACATTATTCCGTAGATTGAGATCCTTAACCGGAAAGAGCTTCCCCAATACCGTGCTATCTATTACCATATATTCACATACCGAGATAAAGTAATATACACTAGAAGTAGACGCCTCCATTCACTCTGCGGGCATCGTTTAAGACGATTCCTCACCATAATAACTTCCTCCTTGTTATCTTTTGCAGAGTAAAGAATAAAGCATTCACCTTTGC
Source organism: Dioctria linearis (assembly GCA_963930735.1). Lineage (NCBI taxonomy): Eukaryota > Metazoa > Arthropoda > Insecta > Diptera > Asilidae > Dioctria > Dioctria linearis. The sequence continues at coordinate 301,877,800 of OZ005740.1, read as the reverse complement.
AAATGATGCAGGTGATGTTATAGTATGTTCTGAAAACCATAAAGAATAACACGAAAAGTGGAGAGGCAATTATGATCTGGCGTTAAAGGATAGCCCAAAATAAAACGCGTAGCTCTTAGCTACAACATAATTCAAATGAAATACGAAATATTTAATCTCACGTTAGAAATCCCCAAAACCAAGTCTGTGACTGTCTTGTTATTCTTCCGAATTAATTTAAAGTGTACACCTTCCATGCTGCACTGTGTGCACTTCTGAGTAATATTTAATTAGCAACATTAATACCTGCTTTTAGAATAGAAGAGGTCTTAATCGCATGTTTTTCCTGAACCTCCGCGCTAATATATGCTTCATCCAATATTTGGCTGAACTTGCAACCAACCCCATTATGTAAATACGTGGGGAAACTATTATACCGCCTCATTTGCATATAGGATTTCTTCGAAAGTCTCAACTACTTTGACTATCATATACCACCTATACAGAAGACGTTTTCCTGCAAGGAGTATTAGTTTATGGCATGTATTGCGGCAAACTTGCTCCTTGTGATTCCCAACATTACACATGGTCGATAAGAAAGGTCAGGGAAGTACTGGAGAAAACGCCCGTCAGCACACAGAAACCACTAACGGAAGCTTAACAAGAATCATATCCTGCCGCATAATACAGCTAAGCACCTAAATTCCTTAGACACACAAAGTGGAAGTTTTCGCGGAATTTAATTTTCATGTGTCAAGTTTTCGGGGTTAGAGCTTAACCTGGAAAAGTATGAAGTTCAGTATTTCAGGATATCCATGGTGTCTGTGATGAAGTACCCAGGCTGCAGTTTCAAATGAATTCTTATTGTCGCCTGAGGTTAGTTTTTGCCATACCACGCAACTTTTCCGTCGAAGGGTAGAGAATTGGAAAATTTTATTGTTTGGAAAATGACTTTGGATTTCAACAGTTCGTTTAGAGCTTCAGGTCGTTCTATCTGTCTGCATCGAATCTAGGTCAATGTCTGCTATTCAAAGTTAAAGTAACATCATATGTCATGTCGACAGCAGTATGTGTGTGTTGTACGTTGACATCAATCTATTTTGCCGTCACAAGTTTTTGATAAGATAAGAGTCTCCTGGACTACTGAACTGAAGACCATTATTCGCCTCGCAAAAATGATTTATCTTTCAGCAAGTTGAAGGCTTCATTTGATATCGCATTACAATGTTCAATAGTATGCCATTCACTTGGTGTTCTCATCGACGAGCTATAGCGTGTGTTTTTGCTATTACAGCCATCATCAGATTATGAAATGTCATGATTTTGATTGCTTCATATTTCAAATATTTTTAAGAAACCCAAAATTGAGAGTCTGACAATTTTTAATGCTTTTTATTGTGGTGAAAGAAGAAAAAATCTCTGCAGTTATCGATGTGTGGAATTGTTTGATTATTTCCCTGGGAAAGAAAAATTCAAAATGTTGGGTGGGGGGGGGGGGGGGTGTAGATTTATTCTAATTTTTTTTTAGATTACGGTTTGTTGAAAGGGGCTCGTAGACTACAACCGGTGTAATCAAACATTTCCTTCTTTATGTTTCATGTACTTTCCCCCATATTCATTTACTATGCTCTAGATGAGTGAAAGAAGTGCTGTTGGGAAATTTCCTTACATTGTGGCTTATGGGAAAAGAGCTTGTCTTAACTTTTAGGACTTTAAGCCTCAAACCATACATCTTATAATAAAAATATATTCTTTACCTTCTTTAGCTGGATTTGTTATATTTTCAGGCATATAAAAATTTCATGGGCCATAAAAGGAAATTTTAGAGTTTTATAATAACTTGCATGATTTTGCTGCAAACAATAATTAAATTCGGTACTTTCCGGACCAAAAGTGCAGTAGAAGCTTTTTATATAGGGAAGGACCTGTTCTGTTTTCCATATACAGGATTTGATTTTCGACTCTACTTACTTCAAAGTAGATCTATTTATTTATGAGCCCATCGACTTTTCTACTTATTCAGTTGCTAAAATTACTTTTCTTGTCATCTTAGAAACAATTTGTTTTTAAAATTTAAATTTTCTTTCAATCTAAATTTGTTTCCATTTGCTCTATCCTTATTCTTTCTTTGGTTAAGTAATGTATGTGAGGGAATGCGGAAGAATAAGGAATAAGTGGGCGATCTCCAATGTTTGTAATTTTGTCGTAGCATTTGTTGTGTCCTGTCTTCCTTCCTATTCGATTGTGCTGCTACTTTTTCGACTACAAACAAGTTTGAATTAGTTGGTTATAATTTACCAAATTTGAAATATTTAACTGTGTGTGTTTGAAGTCTACACTAAATTTGAAAGAAATCAGTTGCATATTTGCGTCTAAAATACTTCCTTAGAGTAATGATTTCTGAAAAACTTTCAACAAATACTTGTAATCAGTGGCTGCCAAAAAAAAAACTACGGAATGCCAGCCTTTATAATTATAATAGTCCACCGCTAGATCTAAAGGAAGATGAATTAGAAATCAAAAGCATTATAATAATCGCCACAGATAGTAAAAATTAGAAATACCACAAACAAATAAATGCAACATGCAGTAGAAATTAATTACTAAAAACTAAAAGAGAAAATTTTGACCTGTGCTTAAAATAAGAAAACTAAATAATTTTCATTTGTGGTTAAAATAATAACTTTGACCTTAAGATAAGCAAATAAAAATGTTGACCTGTAATTAGAATAAGAAGAATGAAGTATTAAACAAGCAAAATAAACTACTCATAGCCTATAACTTCACCAATAGATGTCGGTAAGTAAGTTTAGGTAAATCTAGTACAAAAAAATGTGTAAAAAGTATTAATAGAAAGCCGCCACCATGTTGTTTTAAGTTTTGAAAGAAAAAGTGTTTTCTTTTTTTTTGTGAAAGCCTGAAAGAGCCAACGAAAAAATAAAAAATTAACAAGTAAATAAGCTAGAGTTGGGTCTAAGACCAATTCTTTTGTTACCCTAGATGAATGCCCGTATAAAATGGTCACCGA